>WKFP01013777.1:83175-154213 GCA_011057875.1 Pterocles orientalis
CATTGCCTCTGGTGTTGGCCTTGTCTGCAATGTATTTGAAGAAGCCCTTTCTATTATCCTTGACCCCTCTAGCAAGGTTTAATTCTAAGGAGGCCTTAGCTTTCCTAGTTGCCTCCCTACACTCTCCGACAACATTCTTATATTCCTCCCTGTAGAAGGCCTCGTCAACTTCCTCATCCTGATCTGGTGACCTGTAATAGACACCCACAACAGTATCACCCATGCCAGCCTGTCCCTTAATTCTCACCCACAAACGCTCAACTCGCTCGTCACCCACCCCTGGACAGTACTCAATACATTGTAGTTGCTCTCTCACGAAAACAGCAACTCCCCCTCCTCGCCTTGCTGGCCTGTCTTTCCTGAAAAGGGTATAGCCACCCATGACTACATTCCAGTCATGTGAGCTGTCCCATCATCTACTTGCCAACATGACGCAAACTCTAGAACAGTGCAGAAAAAGGCAATTAAGTATAGGGAATTCTTCCATCTTGAATTATTTTTCCCTCTTCCTTAGAATGAAGGACTATCAAATCCTTGTCCATTCTTTGCAAAAGGGTGCAGAGCAAGCTCGTCCAGGGCAGGCTGTGGGTCCTATGAGCCTGGAATCTGCAGCCCAGAGGCAGTTCACTCAGCATCTCCCCAAGGCAGTGACACTGGGACAAGGTATCCCAGCAAATGGACAACCAAGGAATCAGACAGACACCCAGACAGGAAATGTGTTTGGCAGTTAGGATCTTGTCAGCATTTTGTCAAAATTGAGCTATCTCTAAAGTACATTTCAATTCCAGAGAATCTGTGACTCACTAAAAATATTGCACTGGAATTCTTCCAACTTGAGGAACCAAACTGCAATGAAGAACTAAACTGTAATGTACTTTAATGTGCACCAACACTATCTAAGTTTCAGACAGTATTTATAGGCTTAATGTGAAGAGCTCTGATGATCAGAATATTTCTTGGTTTCATGCCCTGACTGCGAATATTCATTCTGATGAGCGATATTTGGGGTTTACTCAAACTTGGGTAAAATTTGGGTAATTTGGCTTGCCTTTTTTTTTTTTTTTTTTTTTTTAAGTTGCTACTGTGCCTTGCTTGGCAGGAGTCCATCAGAGCTAGAATATTCCTGTTTTGCTTTGGGACAGTTCGAATAAAAGAGTCATTTACTGTTCAATATTTCAAATAAAAAGGTTTCAGCCGCTTCATAGGATGTAAACCACAACTGACTCAGCTATGCCATTAAAAAAGAAAACAACACAAAAAACCCAAACAAGCTTCTTCTATGTTATATGGACAACATATTCCCAACAGAAACATGTTTAGCATTTTGCTAGATAGATATAACCAAACTTTCATGACTATGAAGAAGCTACCATAACAGTACAACAAAACACAACACTAAACAGCATTCATATGCTTTTCCTCACCCCTTAGGATATTACAATTCTGCCATTCTGACTAAATGTTTTTCCTCTTTATTTAAATCATCACAGAGGTTTGGTGATTTGCCAAGAAACCTGCCGAAGTTGATGTGGTTTGCTGTGTGAATTTAATATATAAGAAATACCTCTCCTGTGTATCTCCTGACAATATTTGTTTCAGTGTATGCTGTCGCACCAAGTATCTGGTATTTTACACTTGCTGAGAAAGTTCTCAGAGTCCTGATGCCTGAAGTCACTTTGTTTTACTTATATGTATTTAGTGGTATGTATAAACCAAACAGATCCGATGCATGACTAAAACTAAATGTTCTTTGCATAGTGAGACACTGAAAAACGCCATGCAAAATTGATTCTAATAGCACAACCATATTTCAACCCATAATTTTATCTGTTCTGTGGCCCTGCGCACACTGTAACATGTGTGCTCAAAATATACCACAAACTGAACCAAGACAACAAGATGAGGAAAGTATTGTTTTAGCTTTCCACTTCTTCTCAAGCTTACACTTCATTATACAATTGATTCTGTAGCTAGGCACATAAACAAGGATACTTTCATTTGACAGATAAAATGTGTTTGCACTACAACATCTGGTTCAATGGTAAGCTTTTTGGGGCAAGAACTAAATTTACTTTTGTTTAGAGCCTGAGAAATGGAGGCTGTGGTCCTGTGTCCTACCGGCACCACTCTAATACAAGAATAAAACATTGTCTCCCGTTCAATTGTAATTGAGTCACAGCTGTCTACATACTAAAACTTCTTAGGCTCCATGCTAAAAGTTGTTCACTGCCTGAAAGTCATAACGTAACACACTATTCATTGACAGCTACTGATCAAAATTTGAATGAGTGGTTCCAGAGAAACTGGAAGAACGATACAATGACAGACAACCAACTAAAGTATGAACCAGCTTGATGAATTTATATCTACATTGAAGAAGGAGAAACCCATATTTTCACAGGAACTTCCTCACATGCATCATTAGGTAGATGTACTCTAGCTGACATGCTAGCCCAGTGTCTTTATTAGTGCTCATTGAGCTTCTTTACACTTAATTCGTAGAAAGAATCCCTTATAGACATATTCAGCCCAGTGTACAATGGAAGCAACCTTGCTGTAGACTGCTGAGATGCCATATGATGGAGAGCTGAGGGTAGAAACGTACCAACATACTGATGCTCTGCCTAGTTCATTAGATACAGTTCTTGACGTCCCACAAAGAAGACATTTTGGCTCTGTTAACTTTGGCTGAGGGTCTCATTAATGATGGGAACCTAAAATGCATCTAAGTAATGCTCTTTACAAGGAGACAGGATGACAGAACACTTTGCCTAATTAAATTTGTCTGCCTCTTTAGATCCATGGAGTCAGATCAAAGAACCTAGAGGTCACTTGCAGGAACAGCTCTACCAGGAGATCTGAATCTGACCTCACAATCTTTCCATGTAAAATCCATATAAATTATGCAGACCTAGCAAAAAGGCTGACAGACAGACAAGTGATGCAAATGTGCCTTCATCTTTGTTTGGTACAGTAGTTAAAACATAGCTTCAGTTTTTCTTCCTAACCTACATGGTGCTACATCCACCAAATGCAGGTTCATGGAAATAGAAGATATAATATCCTTTCATCCTTACCACCCTCTGTAGACATCCAGGCTGCAGTAAAATAAAGTTTATCATTTTGCTTTTTTAGACATCCAGGCTGCAGTAAAATAAAGTTTATCATTTTGCTTTTATCAGTCAAAGAGCAGTTAAATTAAATGACCTGGGGAAAACAGGTCTTGTATAAGTCTGTAAGCTACTGAGAAAATTAGCCTCTTTTCCTTTGACTCTGTCTCTACAGAGAAGAGATCATGGACTTCAAACTCCAAGATAACAAAGTTAAATGCCACTTCCTGAGTCTGGATCTTGTTCTTGGCACTGCACAAAGAATAATATACACAGATCTTCACAACAATAGAGCTTTTCTTCTGTTGTTGGTAGTTTTTTTTAAAAGCTGTTTTTTCCATGATACGCACATTTCCCACAGCTCACACTGAGGTATCTGATCAGGCTTCATACGCTTATCTTACAGTCCCTGTGTCTTGTTAGTGAGTTCATCTATCTGTGAATAGTACAAAAAGCACTGAAAAGGGAAAGACATTGCAAAGGAAGTTGTGTGAAGAGCAATTTTGCTTTAAGTATTTAAAATCTAAGTGGCTTTTCATTCTGATTCCCCAACAAATCATTTTAGTTTGTGTTTAATTAAAAAAAACCCACAACTGTTCAAGGTAGATTATTATAGATTAATTTCTACTGTCAATGAACCATTCAAGCTGGAAAGCATAATGCCTGCCAAACAAATAAACATAATATTTAGGACACTTGAAGCATGCTATCAAATGGGCAGATTGTTACATTGTGGAGACCACCTCATCCAGCAGACGCACACAGGAGTTACTCTGTTCTCAAGCTGCAATGTCATTTACCAGAATACTTTGTTTGTCTGAGCACTGAATATCCTATTTGTGAGGACTTTGCACTAATTCATGATCCCTACCCACAGGCAACCTGACGCCTGTTAAGCAGTCAACCAAAGTAGTTAGACCACAGCACAACTTTTTGTTGCATACAGAAGAGAAAGACCATCTTAAAGGCACATTCATTTGAGGATTTAGGCATTAAAGATGCACATCCATATTTGTAATGGTTTGAGTTTGTTTACCTTTCATCCACCTGTTCTTCCTCCAGATGCTGCACAATCTTAATTTCTGCTCATGTTTATTTCTAAGCCTTTAACACTTAGTTCCTCTCCTGCTTCCACATGTCTCTAGATAGTAATGAAAGCTGAAAAGAGTTATGCATTTTTTGCATTATTGTAGCACCTAAAAAGACTGTGGAGATACATAACGTACTGCCTCAAAGACTTACAGGCATCAGATATCAAAACCCTTTTCATTACATTTGATCCTTCCCCATTCAGCATGCTCAAAAACCTAGCACCACTTTGCCCCGTAACAGTCACAATAAAAACCCAGTAAACACAGAGCTTCCACACCAAGCCATTTCAAAAATAATTTAAACTAGAAACAACTATCAAATTTTCCAAAAGTAGACTTAAAATAAGTATTCAGGATTCCATTTCCAGTTGGAGGATGAATCTGAGACTTTTCTTGTACAATATATCTTCCTATGTAACAAGAGTCCCTGCTTTAATGGCAATTAAATATTCATTTACTAAGTGTTAGTTGGTATGCAAGCCAGTGCAAACCAAAACTGCCTATTGTAGCAAAAAAAGAGGCAGATGCATTCACGAACCTGCAGTGGAAAACTTAAAAGAGTATATTAATGGACTTCCATTTAACAGCTTACTACAGAGTCTCAACATTTTAAAATGACAGCAGTATGCCATCATAACTATGAATACAGTAATATTTCCCCAGCTGTATTTACAGCTTTTTGCAAACGGCTGCTCAAAAAGAGGTATTTTGTCCTCTTCGTATGGTACATTCTCAGAATAGCGTTACTGACTTTTTGCACTCAGGACATACAGAGAAGCCCAAGGTATTTGGGAACCCAACTGTTATTGAGAATCTCATGCTTTTCAACAGCTGTGAAATTCCTAGTCAAAGAAACACGGGAATTTGTCTGGACTTTTCAAAGTTAGTTTATGAGACAAAATAGCTCTTCAGAATTTGGGGTTTATATTTTATGTCATGGTATGCTTCTCTCAATGTCATTGTGCCTAACCAACTTTTTTGTTTTGGAAATAAGTGGGCATAACACTAAAATCAAGGACAGATGAGCTGGACCGACTTACAGTTTAACTGAATTTGGCCACATGTTTGAAAATAAACTTCTCTCTTGTGCAAGAACCTTCTCAATTGACTGTTAAGAACTTAGTAATAATTCTCTGAGACATATGAAACTGACAACAATCATATTAACTTCAAATATCTAAAAACCAGACTGTCACACAACTGAATTTTTGAAGACCTGTTCAGGATTTAGGGGACCCAGTCTTGCAACTTCTGAGGTTTTTGAACGTTTTCTCTTTTCTCTGCTAGGAGGAAGATCAAGGTAAGTACTAAGTTTAAAGAATAAGTTTAAAACATTTTCAATAAATTTATTTGGAAACAAACACAAGTTCCTAAAGTGCTGCCTACTGAACACATGCCTGAAAAGACAAACTTACTTTTGCAAGAACTCAAAGCTGAATGAAAGCAATCCAAGGAATGGCAATATTCTGAGGAGATGCTGAGGTTCAAACCGATGAGATATCTACCATGGATTTATCTGACGGTTGCTAACGTCTCTTTTAAGTCTTTATTTATATCAATAGAAGAAGCACGAAATAGAAATGGCACAAATTTAGAGCTTTTCACCTCTTCTTCAGTAATTTGAATACCACTGATTTCAAAAATCCATGAGAAACTATTGTGTTCCGACCACTGCTTCGTGGCCTTTGGGGATACGTTTAGGCTAGTTCCTACTATCCAGCAGGAAGCTATACGGAGATATTTAGGCACCTACAGATACACGAAGCCTCCTAATCAGATCTACAGCGTGAATTAGGAGTCTAATTTACTTGGGCAATTCTGAGTCTAATGTCTCTTAAGCAAATAAATGCATTTTAAAATCTGGCTCCAGGTCACTTAAAGTATAAGGATTACAGCAATGGATGACAGCTGTTGGTAGTCTCAACACAAAGGCTGCATGCCTTGTCAGAGGTGCAATTTACCCTTTTAATTTCACAGAAAAATCCCCCTGAAAGACAAATAAAAAGACTTTGTAGAACATACATGGAGGAAACTGGTCAACCATATTAGAATGACAAAAGATTCTGCAAAAGATTCTGGTTCTGTACTTTCAAAGGAGTATTCAATGGCATGAAAGTCTACTATTTTAATTATATCTAGTATTGCATATACATACAGTACTTTTATAGCATTTCCTCCAAGTTAAAAGATCACATCATATCAATCGTTACCAGGGAGTATTTTGAATGAGCACCAAATGGTCTCTCAAATATTAAAAAGATTCAAAATTATTTATTTAGCATGGCATAGTGCCAAATTAAAAATACAGTCAAATAAATACACTTTCCTTACCACCCTTTGGGGATCCACCCTAAGGGAAGCTGTCCTGTAAGCAAATACCCAGCTGCCATTCCCACAGCAGCACAGTTCTATACCATATCCTTACATTGGGCTTCTGCAGAACTGCCATGACATAGTTCCAAGTATAAAAGCTTAAACAAAGACTTTTCATTCCACTGCTGAACCAGCGGATCTTCCTCACCCACCCATCACTGTGTTCTAACAAGAGAAACTAGTGGGTTTCTGAAGGCTGAGATGTGAAAGCTGGAAACAGCGCCTGCAATGGTTTAAAAATGGCTTGGTTCTGCTAAAGGCAATGTTGATTAACACAAACAGGGGATGTAACTTTAATTTTAACGGAGCCTCTTCTAGGCACAGAAGGGTTTCATTCCTCAGTAGCTAAACTGAGAACACAGTGATTTCAAGATGTGGTTTTAAATAAAGCGTTTAAAAAGAACACAACCCCAGCCTGCACATGCAAATTCCTATCTTTTTCCCTGAAACAATGCAGAGCAGAATTGCAGAACAGCATAGTGCTCTCATTAACTGGTCAATGTGCATAAACAAAATGAAATTATGGCTCACTAAAAAATATTTTCTAGCTACTCACTAAAATAGCTTTGGGAGACCAGGTCCATACATGGAATAAAAAGGCTTACACTGCAGTCTTAAGACAAACTCTCCTCTGGAATGACATCTGAGGTAATATAAACAGTTTAAAGGCAAATGTAAAGCAGAGCAGCCTAGTTTTATACAATCAGTGCAACAAAACAGAGATTTATTCTGTGCTGAATTAAGCTCTTTATATTGTTTCTACTTAAAAGGGGAAAGTAACAAATGCAACAACTACAAATTTATCTTTCACTACAAATATTTTTCCAATCTATTTTTGATTTCACCAAACAATACCAGGCCCAAGCAAAGTGGGCAGAATTTTGGCCCTACTTATCTGAAGACAGTGCAAGCTTTGCCCTTTCTACTGTTCAAGCAACTTAACCGGTGGCAAAGTCCTCCCACTGCTTTTCCAATAGACTTTGTAACAATAGTTACATAAAGCTTGTGGAGTACACGACTTAGATGTAAACGGATGCTTTTCAAAATATCTGCTTGCATCCTTCAGCTTAGATCAGAAATGCAGAATCTATTTAGAAATAAAAACCCTTTCAAGAACTCTGTAAATCAGAGCACTGTGGGATGAGTCATTAACCCTCACAACTTCCAGGTGCAATATGTACAGCAATTCTCATTTTACCTGGGAGCACAGGGGAGAAACAAGAGGAAAATGTTTGACCAGCAGCACACAGCATAATGGCAGACTGTAAATACCGCTTTCATTTTTTAGTTCCACTTCACAAGCTTTTCTGAGTGTCTGAATATAAATTCTAATGAAACTGCTAGAAGAACTGTGGGGATTTACTTTGAAACAGAAGGACCAAAATTAAGTAATGGAAAGTGTTGTAAAGGCACCTGAAACACAGCCCTTAGTAGTGCCTGTGCCCTACACCCAGCTCCCTTCTCCAGGACCCAGACACATCTCTCTTCTCATGGTATCCTGGCACAGCATCTTGTAGCTGAAGACTCCACAGCACACCAGAAATGTTTATCAAAGCATGTTTCAACTAATTTTACATGTGTGGGGGTGGATTTGGTGGGATAAATAGCATGCCTCACCATTTCACACATGAATTAATTAAGGTGTTAACATGGTGGGCGGATATCGATAGGAACACGGGTTAGCAAGGGGTGCCAAGCAACTCGGGCGAGCTGCGGAGACATTATTGAGGCAGAACAACAGTGCGCAAATACGATGCCTCACTGTAACTAACCATCACTGCCTGGATCGCCTGACTGTCACAGCACTGCTTGTTTATTAACCATGAGGCAGAGTAATGAAGGAATTTGCCCGACGTGGCAGTCAGACTCTGACAGAGCTGGTATCAGAACCAGACACTGATCCAGAGCTCCTGTCTAAACATTCGACCACATGATTTCTCTATTACCACCTATAAAATGCATGTGACAGTATACCATACAACACTCTGGTGCTAAATATGGGGGCATTTTACGCCAAAGCCCGGTACTTGAACGCATATAAGAGGTTAGCAGGACCTGTTCACCAATAACCTGCATCTCAGATGCATCAGCAGAGACTGATGAGAAACAGAGAAAAGAAAGAGACTGAAAAGCCTGTCTGAAGAAGAAATCAGAACAAGAGTGATAAAAGAGAAAAATAAGCAGATGGTTATATGCTAAAACAGGATAGACAAGCATTTAGGAAAAATGGAATGCCTAAGTTTAGCCAGGACAATAGCAAAAATGAGCAAGAAATTGTTGCTAAATATTACTGTAGATAAAATTTCAGAATAGCAGCAAACAACGCTCAAGAACATTCATGCCACTACATGAATTACAGAAGCAGTCTGCAGATGAGAAAACACAAGTGTAATAGTCCAGAGGACAAATTACATGCAGCACATTTGGAGACAGAAATTGCAATCATGGGTCGTGGCCAGCCTGGGTCTAACACACATTTTATCCTATTTGGAGAACTTTAATGGGTCACACCTCATAACAGCTATTCAGAGCACTACTTGCTGTTAGGACTTGCACTATAGCTCATTAGAGTTACAACAATAAGCTCTGAATTAAGATTTTCGTGGCATGAGCGACTTCATGGGCTTCAAATTGCAGAATGTAGCTACCTCAGAAAATGACCACCTTGAAACCAGGCCTACAGCTAAACATTCAGAAATCAGGAGAGCTCACTCTCTCTACTCAAAAAAATTTTAATCATAAGGTTTTGCTTTGTTTTGCAGATGATTTCACAAATTATACATTGTGAATATTTATTATATTTCACTTTTTCTTCTTTGGTTCAGAGCTTTTAGAAATCACATTTCAATGCTTTTGTCTGAAAATTTCTTCTGTTGACTTCCAGAGAAATAATAATAATAATCCTGCACTAGGACACCTCTGTACTATCACAAAAATAATTTTTCATTTTTCGTTTTTCAAGCAGGTTAAGAGGGAGATTGGAAAGCAGAAAAACACCATATTTAATTATCTGAAGTACTTAATAAATCATTTTAAATGCCTGAAAAACATCAATAACTAATAAACTAATTTAAATCTGACCATCTGAGCCATCCAATTTTTATCTCAGTTTTAAAATATCACATATATATAATCTTAAAGGATTCTTAGGTAAGTGATTCTGGTTCAGACCTTATTAGAGAAAGAACAGGAAGACCAAAACGAATCCCGAGAGCACCCACATTACTCAGATATGGGGGGAGGTAAGCTGTAAAGATACTGACATATGAAAGTCACTGAATTTTTGTAGATGCATTTCTCAATCATTCAATGATCTCTTACTGCCACTGAGCGCTTTACTGCTTACCATCATGCTGCTCAGGAGAGGAAATAAAAAGACCCACGTCTAATGTTCCAGACAGAAACCATGACAATGTATTAAAAAAATGCTGAATTTAAATTTTAGTACAGACTGATTAGATTGAAAGATAAGTCAGAGTGAAATGATGTCAGGTTCAGTGAACCAAGTATAAAGGTCTTTATGATTACACTGGCATTTTTGCTTCAGTTGCGGCGTCAGTGGCTGTACTGGATTATGTCACCTGAGAATTTACACACAATCATACATTTCTAATGAAAAAATGGCACATGTGAGTAATACAGCTCCATATTACCTTAATTACACACTGCAATTACAATTACAGCAGCCCTGCTGCTGGGATGAAATTATTGTGACTGAGCCTCTCCATGCTCCATGCAGGCCTTTCACAGGAGCTTCACCCAGCCTCACGTGAGCTCACACTAGAAAATCAGTCACAAAGACCAGAATGTGAACTCCGTCTGGGTATAAGGACAGGGCTTTCACTGCTCTGAGTTGACTCAAAAGAAAGAACAAGATTTAATTTCTGCATGAAATACTGAGGTTCTTTGAAGCAGGAGCTAAAAATAAGTGACGGCATTTTCCCTTGGAGAAAACTGACAGCCACTACGGAAAATACACACTAGTGATCATTCCAAACTCATGATGATGATGTCCCTTAAGGCCAAGAAGGACCAACTGAACTAAACCCACAGTACTCTTCTACTGTTCCTATGCTTCTTGACAAGAGGGAACTGGATTTCTTGCCTATCTTGGAATATCCAGAAAGACAGTGTGGCATAAGCTGGGACAGACTTTCTAGTTACCAGTCTTGACAGCATCCCAGCAACACGGTACGCACTGCAGGGCTTGCTTCAGAACACTGCTTTCCTTTTTCTTTTCAAATGTTTTCCTTTCCTCTTAGCAATAGAGATTTTACAGATAGGCATGGCAGGATGATGAATTTCACACAGAGAAGGCACTGCTGTCCTTTAGCATCGATTTTGCAAGGCTGTCTTACTCAATTTACTATCAGTGCCCATCACAACCACAGACTGGAAAGGTTACACTGGAGTAATCAAATGCAGTTCTTGTGACAGCAGTTTGCTCAAATCTGGATTAAAACTCTATTTCTAATCTTGCGTGTAACTTAAGCCTGAATTTAAAATAAACCAGTACAGAAAAAAGTATCACTGCCTCATCCATTTCCTAGAAGAAAGCAGCAACAACGTGGACAAGAGCTGAGGCTGTAAAGACTCAGGATTCTCCTCTTGCATTTTGCATTCTCCTCAATGTCTTCTCATAGTTGCTCTCTCTCTGTTAGAGAGGCACTGAAAAACATGTTCTCTGTGGTATTTATAAACCAACAGCTTGTGCAAAGGAGCACCTTGCTGCACTAGGGCTGTCCAGCCTTCTCAGCTATGGAAACATGTGAGTTACGTGTGGCCTCACTGATGACACAAGTACTTGTGTCATTTGCAGTTCCTCAGTGAGGACAGCAAGCACATATTATTGCTCCAAAAGCACAAATTCCTAGGCAGGGAGATAATGCTCTCCCGTACTCTCCAATAGCTACTCCAAAGGCAGCAGAGGTCTTACAATACAGAGTTAAAACAGTTACCATTTGTCCTGCAGAGCACTGAGCACACAGACATACAAATCAAGCACAAAACCAGCCCATCACAAAGCACTAGTAGAAAACTTTATAAACCTAAACAACATCTAAGGTGAAACACTTTCAGCTATATGAATTGTTTAACAAAAAAAGATCTAATTTTTTATACCTTTCTTAAGCTTCTTGGGGAATCAAATCAATTCAATTGTCTAGCTACATTCAGGCAACTGAAAAATATTTCCCAGAAGACACACATATACGGTTATTAACAAGATAACACAGAGTTGAGTAAGAGAGAAGCAGCGGTTTAGAGTTTATTTTCTGTCTGGAACTGAAGGACAGGGTGTGACTTTATGACTTATCTTGTTTCCTAGGGAGGGAGAACAACCCTGGTCTGTATTGCCAGACAGATTTTGCCTAGCAGCTTCCTGGCCCTGCCTTTCACCTCAGCCCTGAGCATCTGTCTTGTCCCCAGTCACACAGTCATATAAACATTGACCCTTTATCAGTCAGCTTTTATAAAGCAAGCCACAGTAGCATGATTAGGACCTGATAAAAAACAAAACCCTCCTGCACAAAGAAATGGAATGATTCCCTGACGCCAGAGTAATTACTAATCATCAACAGCAGTAAAACAAAAAAAAAAAAAAAAGTTTTCTAAACTCCCCCACGTTAAGTGGCACAGAAATTGCAAAGCTATCTGTACGCCTGGTGAGGGAGAAAAAAAAAACACAATTCAGAGATATTTTTACTTATAACAAACAGTCTGGCTAATTTCATACAAAAAGATTTATTCAACATATTTAGTTTATATTTACTACCAGAAAAAATACCTTGCTTATCAGCCTGATTGAAAAGCTTAACATAACCTGCCAATGTGCACCTGCAGCCCAGAAAGCCAACTGCATCCTTGGTTGCACCAAAAGAAGCGTGAACAGCAGGTTGAAGGAGGTGATTCTCCCCCTCTACTCCACTGTCATGAGACCCCACCTGGAGTACTGCGTCCAGTTCTGGAGTCCTCAGCACAGGAAAGACATGTCCAGTGGAGGGCCACGAAGATGGTCAGAGGGCTGGAGCACCTCCCATACAAGGACAGTCTGAGACTTGGGGTTGTTCAGCCTGGAGAAGAAAAGGCTCTGAGGAGACTTAATAGCAGCCTTCTAGTACCTGAAGGGGGCCTACAGGAGAGATGGGGAGGCACTCTTGATCAGGGAGTGCAGTGGGAGAGCAAGGGGTAACGGGTATAAGCTGAAAGAGGGTAAATTTAGAGTAGGCATTAGGAAGAAATTTTTCACTATGAGGGTGGTGAGACACTGGAACAGGTTGCCCAGGGAAGTTGTGGATGCCCCATCCCTGGAGGTGTTCAAGGCCAGGCTGGGTGAAGCTTTGAGCAACCTGGTCTAGTGGAGGGTGTCCCTGCCCATGGCAGGGGGGTTGGAACTTGATGATCTTTAAGGTCCCTTTGTACCCAAACCATTCTATGATTCTATGATTTTTAAATTAACTTTCATCTTAAAATATATACAAGATGAACTTTCCCATTCTGTACCCTCTCTTTTTTACTTCTTAAAGGCCTGAAAACTGGTTAAAATGAGGGAGAGAGGTGTGTTAGGGACTTTTTTTGCAACTTGTTCTTTTCATTTATAATATCACTTGTCTTATTCTGTGGTTTTCTCAGATGTCTTAGATGTAGACTTGAAGCTCCTTCAGTCATCTATCCGAGGAAGCTGTTACATTCTGGCAAACAACTTTTGTCCCAAATATTTATTCAGGTGTTCAAAAGCTTTGGATTTTTATTTGTTTTAAACTTTTAAGTCATCAAAACAAAATACCTCTTCCCTTGACAGTCAGTCAGCTTTCATTCTCATAATATTCTCAAAATAATTCTACCAGATCATCAATTACAGATACATACTGGAAGAAATCATCAAAACAAAAACAAACAAACAAAAAAAAGAAACAAGACATGCTTTTATCATACAGAATAGGAAAAAAAATCCACCACAAAAGATCACAAGTGTACTTTTTATCTTTTATGGATTGCTTAGTGATACCTTGCAGAAGTCCCCAGAAGGACATTAAATATTTCATTCATTTAGTTCATCCACTAAATATGGGGACGGTTACAGAAATTAAAAACCCTCTGCTTGAGGACAACTATCTAGTAGGTAGTTAGCTGTTCTGCAATCATACAATAAGCATAATTTTTAGATTCAAAATTAAATTTTCTTATGCAATATTAAAGCATCAGGAAGGGAAATTATCATAAGATTTGCATAACAAACCATATTTCTTTGAATTAAAAACCATTTTAAAATCTAGAAAGGTTTTTCAGATTAAGGAAGGAAAATGGTTGCTGCGTAAGAGTCCAGCTGACAGGAGTATGCATGCTGAACCTCTCGTTCCTTTGGCTAGCTGTATTTGTTTTCTGTTTGCTTCTGCTCCTTTGCTTTTGTGGTTCCAGCTTTCCTAATTTGGGCATCCCAAAGTTAACCGAGGACTAGTCAAGTAGATGCCTTCTATAGTAAATAGAACTGGGATAACTCATTGTTCGGAGTAACCAGTGAAGGCCACAGCAAAATAAGAAGAAACATGCGCATTGTATCATTCTGCTGTCCCATGCCCATGGCCTTCTCTTAAGATTGTCCTCTTACTCCAGTTGGGACAGCACAGAGTACAAGGGTCTCCTGGCCCACACCCGGGGCTCCCGGACAGGGAGACTGCTGGTCCACACCCAACTCCCAGCAGAGAGACTGCTCACCTTATTTTAATAGTCACAGTGAACTTTCTGTACAGCCCTTCTCTCAACATTAGCCCACATCTGTGACACATGCTATGCCAGCAGCTGCCACAACAAAAAAATTAGTTAATTCTGCCACATCCGCACCCCTGCTTGATTCTGAGTTGGCCCTTATTAAAAAAAAAAAAAAAAGCCAGATGCAAACTGATAGACCCAAACACCTTTGAAGTCACAGGCTGTTCATCCTTGATAATCCTAACAAGAATGAAGTAAACTTACATGGCTGCTTTGAAAGGGCTCAAGCATGTAATTCGCACCCAAGGATGTGTGAATGCTGTGTGCGTACTGAGTGAACTCAGAATCACAGAGTCCTAATTTCAGGAAACAGTTGCTCTTCTACAGAAACCGTTAGGGACCTGTTGTGGATCTGTGTGGTGGGTTTGTCTGGTAGCAGGGAGGGGCCACAGTAATGGCTCCTGTAAGTAGCTGCTAAAGGTTTCCCTGGACTCCAGCTCTGCTGGCAGCAAGGGAGGGGCTGCAGTGGTGGCTCCTGTAAGTAAGTGACTGCTAAGGGTTCACCCCCACCCCCTGGCTCCAAGGGTTTAGTAACTGACAGGGAGTGGGGGAAGGAGTACCACCGATGTAGCCCCTGAGAGAAACACAAACTGAAGTTTCACCAGCTTCAGGCTGGACCCACCCCAGGCCAGGGCTGAGCCAGTCAGCGCCTCTGTGAATAACATATTTAAGAGGGGGCACAGAAGATGGGGGTTGACGCTCCCCTTCTGACAGACTGGTCTGGCCGTCCAGCTGCCTGCTTGGCTTCTTCAAACTGACCTGCTGTAGCCCAAGCCTCTGCCATGGCTCGCCCCAGAGTCTCGGGAGCTAATGAAGACCGGTGGCAGAGAGAGAAGCAGGATTCTGAAAGAGATGGCCACACAGACCCTCAGTCAGAGAACAGAAGCAATAGGAAAGGAAGCATTCCCGGAATTTCCCCTGCAGCGTGGTGAAGATTCATGGTGACACATGGTTTGTCCCTTGGTGCAGCCCATGAGAAGATGCAGCCACGGAGGAATTATGAAGAAGCCCACGCTGGAGCTGGGCAGTCATTGGGGGACTGTGGCTCCGTGTGGAAAAGGACTCACACCGGAACAGTTTTTGAGAAGGACTCTCCCGTGAGAAAAGACCCCCATGTTGCAGCTGGGCAAGACTGTGAGGAGCCCTCCTGTGAGGAGGAAGGAGCGGCAGACTGACTGCATCCCCCCATTCCCTGCCCCCCTGTGCTGCTGGGGAGAGGGGTAGAGTGCACAGCACAAAGCCTTTGGGCTTCGGGAAAGGGAGGGGTGGGGGAGAAGTGCCTTTTTAAGATGCAATTCTCTCTCTATCTTGCTTCTTGTTGTAAATAGTTAATAAATTCAATTTTTTTTTTTTTGTTCTTCCCAAGTTGTCTGGGTTTCTTGCCCGCGACCCTAAGTGGTGAGTGAAACCTCCCTGTCCCTGCCTCAGCCCACCAGGTGTTTAACAAAGGACTGTCCCAGTGGCCTTTCTAAACCACGACAGGACCTTAGGAAGACCTATGGGACTTGTTAACTTTATGTGTCATGTAAGGTGAGTGTTCAGGGTTTAAAATGGCTTGGGGAAAGTGAGTCTTATTTTAGTTTTTTTAATGTCCAGGGTATCCAGTGAATTGAATTATGCACGATTACTAAACCATTAGTGATTACATAGCTGCTCCTCTGTTACACTGTATATCTGCATCAGATTCCGCCTGTGCTATCATGGCTCTGGGAGCATGAACAACATTCTACCCTTGACCATGCCAGAACACTTTTTCCATGTGTTCTCTGTTGCATACAACTAAAGAAGAAATTATTCTCATTCAGACTCAGATCTGGCATCAGGTTAGGCTCCAAATACTTGAGCTATGCTTTTGGGTTCTGGTCTCAGCATCAGGCACCAGCACTGTACCCAGCTGGAGTTAAAATGCAGCTCCTCACGTCAATGGGTATTCTACCATGTAGCACACATCCAGAATGGCTTAACGGAAACAGATGCCCTCAGTGGGAAATTATAGCTTTTAAAGGAACATATGGTCCACAACCACTTAGTGTCTGTAAAAGTGTTTATCTCAACATTTCATGGAGGGGAAACCAAAAGAGAATTGAAAGACAACATACACTGCTTCTAAAAATCTTACTAGCAGACTTGCACAAGACACTGACCAAACAAAAGAGAACGTATAAAGCTCCAATATTTAGAGTGGAAGCTTATGGTAGTGAAGACGATTAAGTCAACTCCAGCAATGATTTTTTTTTTTCTGCTAAGATAGCATCTCACACATCTATTGTGTTTTCCACTCACATTGACTCAAAAGTCACTCCCATAAACCACATGCAGTGAAAGTTCCTGTATTCACTGGAGGGAACACAGACACTTCTGGGGAAGGCTACAGCAGATGCTTGGAACTGTGACTCTATGACATATCCAACATGGGGGGATATCACCAGCACTAACGTCTCCGTATACTTGCAAAGTGCCAGGCAGAGATGGTCAGACCTCTTGCTCACATTTTCTCTTCTGAGCCCACGAACTACTTGCCATGGATGGTATGACAATCAGCACACACCCAGAAGTGACCCATCAACATGGCTTCCTGCATCATTTATGCTTTCATGTAAATTCAGACATTGGAAGTGGACAGAACATCCCTTTCCTGACCAAAAATCACCTCCAGCACTAGCACAAATAAAACAAGCTTCTTACTGTACAGGAGCAGGCAATTCTGACTGGCCAGCAAAAATCCTCCAGCCACATCATAGACAGGAGAGTGGAAGCATAAAAGAGTATTGTGCAACTTACCCCTCACCCTGCTCTGTATCAGTAACAGAGCTGGAAATAGAAACCTCTCCTATTAGACACCACATCAAGAGACATGACAGGTGCTTCACAGAGCCCTGTTCCAAAGCATGTGTCAAACAGAACGTGGGCATAATGTCACAGAGAGGCAAGGACGGGTGCTGAGACAGGCTCAGATAAGCTTGCTGGTGAATGTTTTCTACCCTGCATACAGTCACCAGCTTGCAGTAGATGATTTTTTACTGTTCTGTCTGCACCTACGTGATGACAAGAGGAAGCAACATAACAGTGACTTGCTTCTCATAGAGCCTTAATAATGAAAGGCAGTGATCCCAAGGCTCCTTGTTCGAGCAAAATGGTCTTCATTTCAGTGGGAGCCTTCCCAAATACAAAAATTAATTGCATCCTCAGACTTGGCCTTAGTTTACTAAGCCATTAGAAACAGAATTGATTAATTAATTCTGAATTAATACAAGGACAGATCATGGTTTGGCAAGATGCCAAGTAAAGCACTTTTCACAGGATTGTGCCTTGTCTGAGAAGCTAACTTGTCAACCAGAAGTTAGTTCAGCATCAAGGAGTCACCTAAGAGAAAGAGGTCTGTGACATCCAGCAGCTGAAGCAGCAAGGATTCCCTGTCACTCATAGCTACGGGGCTAACAGAGGCTCTGGGGTGTCTTTGTACTCAGGACTCATCAAGGACTTCCGTTGCCAGGTGACTGAATTCTCATCTAAGCAGATATGCCAGAGAAGGAGCTTGGTATTTTTGAAGGTCATGAGTCTGTATAAAATTATTATGGTTTGGGGGTTTTTTTGGTTTTGTTTTTTTTTTCAAATTCAACAGCTAGATTTCACTTGAAAATACTTCACCGATTTGATTTATATGAGTAGATAACCTGGATGTAATCCAACTGCTGTGCAGTGAGCCGCTATCCACCAACAGTGATTTTGCTTTAGCTCATGTAGCAGGGAACGTACGAGATCAGGGTCTTAATTAAAGCCTGTAATCAGCCTGAAATTCCTACAGACTTCTCCCATCTTCATCAAAGGTGGAAGACATGGTGGCCTAGTACTGCTGCAGCACTGCAAACTACTAGTAGAAGGATAAAACCTATGATAGACAGGCATGAAATAATTTATTGTAAAATTTTAGTCTTCCTGTAAAAGGAAATAAACTATGTATGTAGAAACATCCATCATATCTCTTGGCCAAGGGCTTATAAGCTTTTATAGAGAACAAGGGCATATCATGAATTAGTCACGGGATTTCACAGGGCTGAACTACAAGCCTTTATGAATACCAGGCTCTGTAAATTAGATTATACTAAAGAACAACCAACCAAACAAAAAGCCACAACACAGTACTTCACCTAAGAAGGCAGCAGGACCGTGTTTGACAAAAAAGAGCAGAATTGTCATCTTTAATATAAAAAGAAAACCAAGTCAGTTTCAGTGACAGTCAAAAAGTAAATTAAGATGTTCATGTAGACACATTAAGATTGGGGTAATTACCAGCAGTTCTGTTTTGGGAGGCAGAGGTGGAGATGCCCACATTGTCTTCTCTTACTGGACTGTAAGCTGGTAATACATATAATAAAAACTGCTAGTATATACAATAAAAGCCCTAGGCCCTCTCCAGAGTTCCTCTATCAACTCTCTTTGAGGGATCTGTGCAAGCCCTACAGCACCAGGAAACAGTGAACCGCTCATGACTGGACCTTCCCTGTGGGCTGGCCTCTGGAAGTTGCCAATGTCATCTCTCCACAGCAGGGAATCTCGGCAGCAGTGGTGAGAATCACAGGGCAACCAGCGTGGTGTCCTATACAGGAGTTTTTGGCATCTCCTGTGAATCATGCCAACTGCAATGCGGCAGTAAGGGGTTTTTCCTTCCATTGAGACTAAAACATTGCTCAAAAGTAACAAACTACTATGCCGTATTTCTGTGTTCTCTCTCACTTTCTATTTATTCCAGGACAACTTATTTAAATTTAAAAACCAAAAGGGAGAAATTATTTAACATCCTGTCCTGACAACTCTGCCCAAAACCCTTCTGGATGAATCTAGTTCACTGAAGCCAATGAGAGTGTTTCCACCAACTCCAGTAAGTTTGGACCAGATTTTGGGTGCCTTGCACTGGCAAGGGCTGGAACACAGCTAACAGTCATAGTCTGATGAAGCACGAGTCACAAAATATCACAGCTCACACTGTGTCTGAGGTCTAGTGAGTGCACTATCAGCAATAGAACATTTGTTTCGGTCAATACAATGAGCGCATGCCTGACACTACGGTTTTCAATAGACACAAATACGCACATCCGAGTGCGCTTGTAGCTTGTTTGTTCTAGTAAAAAACAAAGCAAGACAGCAAGAAAGAAGTGAAGGCTGTGAGATGGCAAAGGGTTTTGTCCCCTCTTTAATAAGGCCTCATGACATAGCAGGTGATTCTCCAGAGGCCATCTCCCAACCTTACGAAGGCATACAGTAGGACATTAATGCTATAACTCCTCCTCCAAGGGAGAGATGGAAGAGACAAGGGGAGATCTTGAGGTGCTTCTACTCCTCCCAGGAATCTGATTGCAAAACAAGAGGCCTGGGTTCTTTTTTCTCAAAATTCCACCCAAAGAGCAACAGCCTCACAAAATATGCAGATTGAGGAAAAAGACTTACTGGCAGGAGTGCCACGAGTTAAAGCCAGCTGCGGAGAGAAAGAACACCTCTGCCTCATTCATTTCCTGCACTGAGCTGAATGATTTTATGTGGAACATCTGACTGTTAAATCTATCCCACTTCCCACCCTTCAGAGCTAAATAATAGCATTCCTTTCTGTCCCTCCATGGCTTCTAACCCAAGAATCTCCAGCTAATTTACTTGCTTGATAAACCCTTTCTCTTAGAGTTCTTACTGTTTGGTTTTAGCACCAAGATAGAGTCTAGCATTTTTATAAAAGATCACAACCATCATGTAAAGATACATGCATTACATTTTTCAGTTAATTAGAAATAAAACATAAGCAACATGATTTAAGTTTAATAATCACTCATTCAGTATCCTAAGCACAAAAAGCAACAGCCAATCATCTGCCCCATTCATATCCATTTGTTACACAATGGGGTGCAGTGACCTAGGAATTGTAACATAAAACAGTCTTTGGAGGCTTGCTTTCATTTTTCTAAGTATAATTTTTAAGAAAACAAGCACAGCCTGGTAATTAAAATACTGATACTGCTTTTAGAACAGTGTTCCAGAGACCATCTAGCAAGCTGAAGTGATAAATTATATATATTTAATGAACTTTTATTACATATTATTTATATCTCTAAATTTATTTATATAAACACAGATATAAATACATACATTGTATATTATAATTTACTAAGTATATCCAGGCTTGAAGATCTGTTCTATCATGAGTATCAGTCTTGCAGTCAGTAAGATAGCCATCTCTCTGTGAAGACGTTGTTAAGTTTCTTTTCTTTTTAAGTACTTCCAGGCATTTTTTCTATGGATAATATATCTCATTATTGAATGAGGAGAGTATTATTTATGGAAGTTTTCACAGAGGAAGTCTCACAAAACTATGCGGACTGCTATGAAAAAGAGGTTACAAAGTCTGTGGGTCTTCTACTGCTAGCTTTGTCTCATACCTATCTGAGGCAGGAGGAGACTCATCAAATATGCAAACTGTCCAGTGATACCAGATCACACATCAAAGCCAAGCTGCAAAGCCAAGGAAAGGAAAAAGCGGCAGCCCACCAGACCTCATCTCATTCCTTACACAAGAGTCCATGCCAACAGTACTACGCCCAATTGCCTCTCCATCTTCCTCCTGGTCTTTCCACTCTCAGTCTTCTCACTTAGCCCTACAGCATGCTGGGTCAATACAGTCTCTGGCTTGTTTGCACAAGGCCTATTTTCATGAGGACTTTGATCTTAGTTTGTGCCAGTGCTGTCTGAATCCAAGCAATAAAATAGAACCTGCTGCACAAAAGGTCGAGAACACCTAACAATTACGATAATGTTTGTATTATAGCACTGCCATATGTGTAACTAAGCACCACTTTTAGAAGAACCACAACACAATTTGTACAGGTTTTCAAAACATCTAGATGTTAGAACTGCAAGCAAAGACCATACAAGTATTTTGTTGATGTTCTCAAGGTGTTAAATTAATATCCAAGTTAATATCTTCAGTGTCTGAGGAAACATTATTTCAAGGTTTTGGATCTGATTCTATGTTTGGATTCTGATTCTATGATTTTTCATACATTTGTATAGTTGGCTGTAAAGACTCCTAACTCACAGATATGCTAAGAGATGGAGCCCAGTAATATGGACAGGTAAGACAAAAAGTATTAATTCTTCATGAATGTGTGTCTACCCTAGTCTTACAGTACCATGCTGCCCTTGCTTAGTACATCTCATTCTTCTAGAAAGTAAACTTTCTGCCTTACAGATCTGCATTTGTTCTACATTCATACAACATCTTGCATAAGGAGAGCATAAACTTGCTAGACATATAAATGTACAATACATCTCAAAAAAACCCCAACCTTATTTGGCTACTTACCCAACAAAACAGATTCAGAGACCTACTGTAGAGAAAGTAAGAAGAAACTGAAGCAAAGTGAGGAAACAAATATTTACATAATCTTTGTTCTTTTAAAATCTTTTATAGGAAGCCATATCAGTTCTTAGCATATATTGTGATTAGTTTTCCTCTGCTGTGGTAAACTCTTAGAAGAAGAAAAGTATCATTAGATAAGATAAAAAGATAAAAAATAAAAAGGTGTACAATATTTAGTGGGTTTTTTTAATAATTAATCAGCCTAAGAGCTTTCAGTCTAGCTGCACTGAAAGCACAGACAGACCTTTCAAGAGAAGAAACAAAACTAAATATCTAGTCGCCTATTAAAATGTGTTATCAGATTGCTTTTTCTAGCCCTTTGAATGTCACACCACATAAGGAGAAACTGTGATACCTAATAATTTTTTCTGAAGCTGTAACTCTAGAGCACATATAGCTTTTAACTGTCACCCAACATGTTTGTATATGACATATATTCTTTCCCAGTTTTGCAGATTTGTCCCCTACAGGTTTCTCAGATTTCTTCTCCAGACACATGTTATACAGGTACAGGGTGCTAAGCAGGAACTCATCACAATCTTCTCTGCAACAGAAGACTCTCCTGGTAACTCTAAGATGATATACAGAATACCATGCGCAGTATCTCTCACACTACATGATGGAGGGGACTCCATTGTAATTAACACAAAGATCTTCTCTAAGGCTTCTGGAGAGAGAACTTGTATTCTCATAGTTGTCTAAAGCAGTGAATCCACTTATTTCCTCAAAGGAACCCGAGGATGAGTATTAGTGACACTGCTGGTATTCCCAGAGAAAAGCTTAATCATAGCACTGTGAGGAGACCCTACACGCTACAGCCTCTAGTCATGCCATCTACCCTTGCAGTGATAATTTCAGGTGGGCAAGGTGTGATGGGATTGATTTGAAAATAACCTACAGTCCCACATTACTTTATGCAAGGACTTGTAGCACTTTTAGGCAGACTGAACTCAGGCTTTTTGCTAAGGACAATGATGCCAGACCCTGGGTGCTGGTGCGTTACCCAGCATCTAGAATGCGGGTCATCCTCCAAAGCACAGTGTAGACACTGACAGATCACATTAGTCTTCCTGGTTCTTTTCCCCACTACCAAGCACTGGCTGGACCATCCAAATCTCAACTTGGGAGTTAAGCAAAAGGCTGCCAACCACACCTCAATATCCATCCAGTTTGTGGAGCTCAGTGCTGCATGACTGGCTACTCTCTCAGTACAGTTTATGTTTTATAACTGGCTTACCCCAGAACACAAGAATGGCTTTCCATGAGGATTAGAGGTACTTAATGTGCAAATAAATTTTACTCAAGTTTTCAGAAAAATAACCATTTGTAAAATCAACACTTTATTCCATAAAATGCTACAAAGTTAGCCAATAAAAGGGAGTTACAAGTACCACTGCTGCAAACACAAGTCTTATTTTACCAACCATTTGCAAATAGTTTTCTACAGTACTTAGAGAGCTCAGACAGAGCACACCACAACAAAGAGCATGGAGAGTAGGAAACAGACGCAATACAATCTAGTACTATTTCTTGCTTAAATAGCACCAATAATAAATGTAATAATAACAAATACCTGTAAATTCACCTAGACTGGGACAGTTTTATAAATATATAATTATCTACCACAAAAGCTGTATAAACTCTCAGATTAATTTATATTTTAAGATAATGACAGCTATAGGTCCACATGACACCAAACGAGATTCTGTTCCAATGCAGGACTTACTACTTTTTCTTAGCTCTTCTAAACTGTGGGCTTGAGCTCAGTGTGGGCTAACACACTGACGTAGCTGGGCAAAATTCCAGGTGCACAGTCCCTAAATCTGGCCCTTCTCTCTTAGGACCTCACATGACTGACTGACCCTGCTACGTGTGGAAGAACCATGCCTGTGATTATAAAAGGCATTTGACTACGAGGATCATTAGGCTTGGCCTTCCTGCAAGGGCACCACTGGTGTCTCTTTTAACAGCAATGCTGCAGGCACTGGAAAGTGGGCTGAAACTCACAAAACTCATAATAACAACTGAACAACCACTACTTTTGACCTTTAAATGCTAGGATCAATACAGACACAGAAACAAAGAAAAATTGAGTCATATTCTGTTATTAGCCTCCCTTTCCACACAGTCATCTTCCTTCTAATTGTGTTCATCCTGCTCTAGGCAAAAATACAACTTCTGCTTCTACGTGAATGAGTGTTGCAGTGTTTATTCAAAACCAGAATAGCCCTCTGGTCTTGAGGTGTATTTCATTCATATTATGTAAATAATTGGTTCTTTGAAATACGAGAATAGCTATAAATCAAACCTGTAGGAAAACTATGTTTTCATGCATGCTGCTGTTTCCTGTTTTCCCATTTTGATGGAGGCATTGAAAACCCCCAGCTGTTACAGTACTGAACAATCTTCTCTTGGTTCTCAGGATAAGAGGAAGTGGAATTATTTCAGAAGTCTTCTTAACAAATAATAATTTTAACAACAGTTTGCTTTCTAAGATAAGGCCACTCACTTCAAAGTTTTTATTGTTTATGAAGAGGGCAAGCACCAATAAACTGTTACAAGATTGGCTATGGATATGAAAGATAGTTTCTTGTAGAAATTGCTTTACCTCTCCACAGCTCATTTCCTTCAGCCATAAAGTGATGGCAAAGTTACCTGCCTATGCGGGCATCTGCAGACAAGAAACAGATTTAGTGCTACTCTGCAATTCTGCTGCTAGAGAGACTTCACACAGGATACAGAACAAACTTGCCTAAAAATCAATACAGATCATCTCCTCTTACTGTGAACGGGTAGGAAACTCAAACACCCAGGTTTACACTGTACACATTAGACCGTTAGGTGTAAAAGTAAAGGAAAAGAGAGGCAATAAAGTACCGACTGACATACAGGCATTCACCCACGCAAATTCAGATATGAACTGTCTAATCCAAGAAGTACATCACAAACCAGTTTTTCTGCTTAATTCTTCTCATCTAATACTATTTTTGTTTCTAAGCACATTCCAATCAACTGCATCTATGATGCAGGGATCCAAAACTACTTAATCATGCTTTATGACACCTTAGTGAAACCATGAGAGGCATATATAAAGGTATTACACCTTCTAGTACTTAAATAGCATTTCTCCCTGGGATGGCCTGTAGTGTCTGTTTTAGCAACACTCAGCAACCACACACAAGGAGAATGAATGAGGCATAACTATATCTGGTTAGCAGAGCTATCAGAGAGTGGCCGACCACCACTATCCAAGCTGCAGTTTGGCATGGATCAATTCTCATGCAAAAAGAACTGCAGAGCGCTAAAGAATCCAAGCATGCATGCCATCAGTATGACACCTCATTTGAAAGACACCTCCAACAGCACATTTGCCTTTACTGCCGTGTATGGATAAGCACTGTCTCAGCTGAGTGTGAAGACACAACACCATCACTTCCCAAACCCTCTCTTTTAAGGGATACAAATACCAAGTCAGTCCAAAGCCTGCTCTGTGGCATGTAGAAGGTTTACAGTCTAATCTGCACAGGAAGAGAGGTTGAAATCATATTCAGGTCGAAGGCCAGGTTCATAAATCCCTATTTAGGTATACAGACTAAATGCCAATCACCCAAGGAAAAGGAAAAAGTGAAGGGAAGCAGCTGGGTATCCAGCATTGTTGAAAATCCAGCCTTTTGTTAGGCTCCTACTTCAGAAATCTTGAACAGCAAATAGAATCCTTAGCATATTCTTTTACATAATAAGAGCAAAGAATAAAACAATCTACCCACGACTGAGAACTTCAAAGGACTAAATTTAAAACAATTTTCAAAGAACACTGAACATTATCCTTGCTGCCAGCACATTTCCGAATGCTGAATTAATCCAAAGCAAAAATCACACCAAAAAAAAAAGCTGCTCTGCTGAAAACGTCCTGTCCATTTTTAAAGGCACAAGCTGTTTCCATAATCCTATAGGTAGCCTCTGCTATGATATAAATTACGCTAAGCAATGAAAGTGCTGACCCTGTTTTAACACTTGCACCACAAACAACACACATTGTACAACCTAATTCCATCATGCTCATTCACATATATAGCTCCACAGAAGTTAATGGGATTATGGAAGGGATTGAAGACTTCAGGATCAGACCAAAAGAACTTCTCTGGCTTATTGCAAAGGACTCAGCAAAGGGAGAAAACATGATGATTGTTCATCCATCTCAGGAGATACATACTACAGTCTTCACTCAAAACAAATCAAACAAAAACATCAACAGCAGTGCCTTGGTATCCCCATCTGCTCTGTTCTGTAACAGACCACTGAAGCATTTAGTGAAATTAAGGACCAGAAAACTGAAAAAACACCAAAGAAACACAGGAACAGACAGATAACCAGTATAGCTCTCTACTGCAGGATACCATTCAGACAAAACATTCTGTAGTAGTTTCATGAATTAATTAGCACATTGTATACAGTAACACATCAGAATAAATAAATTCTGTGACCAACATCTGCTACCATCTCTTAATAGTGACCCAAGTGTCTGCACACACATGCATGCACCCAAGTACACATACACAGAGAACATAAAAAAAAATAGGACATGTAACTTGCACAAAGGTTTAACATTCTTGTTTTTTCCCCAGATTCGACCTCTGCAAAAACGGTAAACTTGTAAGTCAACTAGAGTGCTTCAAAGTTCCTCTGAGCTCTCCTTCCACACTTCCCCCCCCCAAAATATTTTTTCTCCTCTGCAAACAGAAAACTCAAGAAGAGACCTGTTTAATCACATGACCTTCCTTTGCAGGAATCCTTACATTTGTACTCTCTGAATCACTTACGTTTTGAAGAAAAAAGGAACCTGAAAATAATATTCACATGGAGCACACAGTTTTTACCTTCCTAACTTTTAGGTTAGCCTTCTGGGCATGTGAAATTTATTCGTCACTTTCTTTCTTCTTGTAGACATCTTAGGCATGAGCTTGTATGTATGTGTATATTTCTGTCCACATTTACAAAAAACCTGAGGTAATCAAAAGAAGGCACACTTGCTGTGTCTTGAGTGCCTAAATATCTCTACTTATTTCTTGTTATGGTATTAACAATCAATATTGGCTTCATAGAACAGGATTATCCTTAAAAATAACTACTCCTATTTAAAGATAGCATGTATACTTATTGAACAAGAAAAGGGGAGTGTAGAAGAAATGGGAGTCATTAGCGGCCATAATGTGACACATACCTATTTTCTGTATATGGATATGTGCAGCAGAACCAATGTGGTCCAGCCTTTAGAAGTCGAGAGATATCAACTCTGCCAGTAATCTTGAGCAAGTTAAACCTCCTCTTGCCTTCCAGTACCTTCTGGGTAGAGAAGTTGTCAGGGACAGATAGTGTTTATGACATGGTAGCAACAAATACAAGAGCAAACAATCCTTTCAGTAGCATAATCCATAAAAACAAAATACTAGTGTACCAAATATTGCCCTAGAGCAGCAGCAGTACCAGCAGCACCCAGCAGAATAACGAAGCAGCAACTACAAGTAAGCAATCACTGATATTCGGGCACAAGAGTAAAGAGCACATTCTCCTTGGAACAAATCCTACTAATAATCATCTGGGCTCCACTCTGATCCCCTTGGTTTGGGGGCTACGATGAATACGTGTAGGTGTAGCAAACATGACACTGACACGAGCACAGGCCACCTACTGGTTAAAAATCAAACACGGGTAACAGCAGGAGCACAGGCAGTTCTGCTGAAAGGAGATCTGCGCAGCAGGGCAGGCATGGCTTTTCTTCATTACCCTAATAGCCTGATAAATAAATAAGGATAGTTGTGTCCATGGTAATCATGCTGGTGATTTTTTTTTCCCCTCCTTTGCAAGACACCCTAGGAGAAAGGTAGTCATACCAGGGCTGCAGAATCTGGTATATAAATAAAAAACTGAGACCTAAAGGAAACCCTTTCTGTGATAGGATTTAATTAAAACTACTGTGAATTCTCAGGCATCTAAACCATCTACCATTCATCAAGTACTGGTGATACCTGAAGCCACTGCCAATTATTTTTCACTCCTTTAATTTCTTATGAACAGATTGCAAAAGGTATTTACACCTCTGCACAGAAGCACACAAAACACAAATCCTCAGAAACGATAAAGTGAGATTAACCGGTAGCCTCTTCTCTACTTAAAGACACAACAGTTTCATACCCTGCCATTCCAAGCTTCAGGTTTACCCAAACTACAGCAATTGTTGGCTTCCCAAAGTACCGTATTCCCAGTATGTGACATGCAGAGCAGCATCCATGCGCCGCTGACTTGGTTAATTGCATTATCTGCAGCCGCTGATGAATGAAATGCATACATCCTGGGTTTAGCTCTCTTGGGACAAGGAGACACAGACTCCCCGTACCAAATTCATTCAGTTTGCCGAGTCCGAAGGCACACAGAGAATGCCCGCGTGCATCCCCTTTCATTTTAAAAGCAATGTTGTGTTCTGCTCCCCCCTTCCCACTGACAGAAAAATAACATTTCTATTTTCAAGCACGAGAAAGTCGCTACCAAATCTACTTCTATACATCTGCAATCTATTTTACCTGCAAATTTCAGGGCTCGAGTAAAGGCTTGCAAGAATTATGGTGTAACACAGCCCACATGTCGGGATATCAGAGAAAAAAAAAACAAAAAACAAAAAAAAAAAACAGAGACAGGCGCTAGTATCCCCGAGCACAATGGCCTTTTCAAAGAGCACCTAGTCCTTATGGGTATAAATGATCTCAAGAATAAAATGGAGCCAAGGCGATTTTCACTGCAGGAAGCGGGAAGGGGGGAAGACCTGACCCGCTGCCGCATCTGCCGCCCCGGGAAGCGACCCGCGCAGACCCGCTTACCTCGGGGACCGGCGGCCGCCTCCCTGCCGGCCCGGACGGGACGCCGCAGCCCCGCGCGCACGCGGCTAACCCGCCAGGCGGCGGCAGGCGGCGGGCACCGCCCCCCGCGCAGCAGCGGCGCGAGAACCACCCGCTCGGCGCCGGCACGGAGCGAGCATCGCTGAGCAGCGCGGCGGGGAAAGGGAAAAAGGGCCCGGGCTTCCCGGCGGGGGAAATAAACCAAACCCAGCCTGAGGAAGGCGGGAGCGGGGCCCGGGAGCCGGGGGGTGCCGCAGCCTCTCGCCTGACCTGTTGCGCGTGTCGGTCGCTGTTGGGTCTCGGGGCGGTGAAATTTTCTGAGGGCTGGGGGAGCCCTTCGTCGGTGTGGGTGGGTAAAAGGGTTCGTTACAAGGCTTAGCAAGCGGTAAGCGAAGGCATTTTCAATGCAGCCACCGTTGTATGGATCGCATGCAACACAAATCGCAGAAAAATTAGGAGGAAGAGATAAAGGAAGGGGGAAGAGACATGTGACTGGTAAATCACTGACTGTTTCATTTGGAAATGATCGAACAGAGGAGAGGGAAAATCCCTAACAAATCCCTCTCTCATTCACCCTGCACTGCATGCAATTAATATTAACATTTAGGTTTCATTAGTGCTTAGGCCACTTCTCCTGGATCAGCTTGGTGTTGTGCAAAGGTGAGGGACAGCCAGTTCACACTCAAGAGCATATGCACAAAAGACATACATGAACCAACCCACATAAGGCCTGACTCTGCTGCCTTCCTGTAAGGAGGAAACGCAGCGGACACAGGGAATTTCATTTTTCAAGACAGTCACAACATCTCGTGGGGTTTTTTTGTCTTCAATTGTTACAATTCTATTTTCTTTCTTTTTTACCTTCAAAGTTTTGTCTTTAATATACTGACAGCCATGGGAATCTAGTTTAATACTAGCCACAAATCAAAAATAACCACCAAATAATTCAAACCAAGTGCCAAAAGAAATTAATTAGATCTCAATCTGTCTTTTAGTTTGCAAACATATTTTGTCTCCAATTGCCAGAAGAAGCAAAGGAAGTTTAGCACCAAACTTTGCTCCCTCAGAAAGCACACTAACCTCTCAAGGGCAGCTGGAGAAACTGCCTTCATTTCGGAGATATGAATACATACAAAAGGCAGGCTAGCTGCTTTCCAGATGGGGACCGGAAGTTTGCAGCAATGATCCCAAGCAGCACTCTGCTTCTTGCAATCCCCAGGAGAGAGGAACGTGACCATCATCTCAGAGCAGAATGGACAGCCAGGAAATCTCAAGACTGAAACCCATCTTGGGCAGAAAATAAATGGTGTGGCAAGTGCTCTTGCCACACCTGTCTGTTTCTCTCTCCTCTGACAGAAAGAAGGGTGATAAATTTTGTGGCATCCTGCCAAAACCGTTGAACCCACTTAGGCACAAAACCTTGTATTACCCAGGCTGAATATTGTCAAGGAGAAAAAAAAAAAAAAAAGGTTGAGATTCTATTCACTGATATTCCCACCCCACCAAAAACAAAGACTCCCTGTATAATCAGAATAGAAGTCTGTGAGAATAACTCAGAGAAAGGCCTGGGGTTTGCCTAATAGCTGAAACGCTCAGTTTCAATTTAGAGACTTACTGAAGTGCAAGTGTGTATATACATCTCCATGCGAAAGAGGCAGAGCTCAGGATCAATGTAGGTAGACAGCCAGTTAATCATTGTAGCCTTCATGTGTTCAGGGTCTGCAAGGGTTGTTTGCCTGTCTCTGCCCTTGAAACAGGGCTTCTAAGGACCAGCTCAAGTACCTTTAATTTAAGTAGACTGGGGATTTGCTAGTTTGTCCCTGGCCCCAGGAATGTCAGTCTGGGAATCTAGAATAGCTGTTCTGTTCCAGGCTCCTGCATGGGGAAGGCAGACAGGTGTTTAGCAGCATAGGTTCATCGATCAGGCAGGTCCAACAGCAGCACAAAGCAAAGCTGGCTGTAACTTCTGTCACATTAGCACCTCTTAGTGCAAGAAATCCTTGGGCTATATTTTTATCTGCACTGTTTATGTACCACTCCTGCTATTCTTGGAAAGATTATACAGTTGCTTATGGACCCTGTGCAGTACTACAAATGAGTTAACAGGATCACAAAGAATGTACAAATGAAGGTCTTTTCTGCTTGCAACAGAGGAGTCAAATATGTTACAATGTAAGGTTAGCATTGACATGGCCACCAAACTAGTCCCACCCATGGCAGCAGGCAACTGCAAGTCAAGCTGTGGAGAAACTGTGATATTAAGTGATAGCATACATGACCCAATTTTCAAAAACTGTTGAGCTTTTCTGAACATCCACTTAAATAAGAGCAGATACCTTTCAAAAAATGCTCAAAAAACAAGCCTCCACCATTTAGCTCATACAGATAAAACCCCCCAACAAACCAAGCTAGGCCTATCTGCAAGAAGCCAGCATTTCCTCTGTAACAGGAGAAGGCTTTGTACCTTACTAGTGTCAGCAGGTGACTTTACAGATGCCCATCTGCTAAACGTTTTGTAAACAGCAAACATTTGTTTCCCTGAAATGCCCCATCTTCCTGCTCTGCTCAAAAGCAGGAAGCCTGCCTGCCAGGTTGTGCCCCTGCTGTATTAAGAAAAGGCGTGTAATTGACTCTTACTTTACTAGCAGCCAAGCTAGTAACATAACAGTCAGTCAAAGATGACACATGAACATGAGAGCATGAACACAAGTATGTAGCAGGGCCAATAATTTCATTAGGAAGTGAATTTAGCCCTTCTTGTGAGGAGCTATGTTATCAGAGGGAGCAAATCTTTCATCACTACATTACTGGTTTGAATCCAGCACAGAGGCAGCTCAGGCTGAATGAATGAATATTTCCCACTGCGATTGCATCCTGAGCAAACTGCCCCTGAGAGCAAGGACTGAACTGTGTTTTTCTCTCGAGGACAAGTGCAAAGAAGAAGCTGACATTGCTGATACTTCAGGTAAAGGCCTGTAAGAACAACTGTCTAATAGCCTTCACAGTAAAATGAATTAACAGGCATCCATCTCTTTAAAGGGTTTATCCTTTGTGCAAATACAAAGACTGCACCACACTTACAAGGCTGAGACATTACCCAGGTGCTTTGGAATTTTAATGCTAATCTAAATACCCTCACTGCAACAAGATAAATGTAATGGCTAAGTAATGGTATAAGAAAACAGATAAACAGATTATGGGGCAACGCAGAAAAAAAGCACTCAAAAGTGTATCAGAATCCTTCTTACCAGGAGGACTTTGGCTACACCACACATTTACTTCCCCCTCCCCAGCCCCCCCACCACTTTCCACTAAAATTTTGAACTGTGAGTTAAAAAAATTTTTAAAAAAAAAAGTGACCCTTCCCTAGACAGATGGGATTTGAGTCCACATGTGGTTCTAGGAGCTGTGATACCTCCCTTGAATTTTTTCTGTGCTCTCCCAAAACATGTAACTCGATAGATTCTTAACGACAAATATTCATATGTAATAAATATATAGGCACAAATACTCCTAGCTTACTGAAATTTGTGACACTTCTGTGATCATCTTTCATGATAACGAGAGTTTATCACATTGACCAAGAAATTCCCAAACTGTGCCTCTAGATTATGTCAGAGTTGGTACATGTTAGGTCTTTGCAAAAGCAGGCCCACTGCTGCCATTTAGTGCTGGAGTGGGGATCCCCTGCATGGCACGGCACAAGAACTGGATGGGACACAGCTTGCTAGCAGCATGCTGGCAGTGTGATGTGAGAGGAAGAAAAACCCCAGCTTGATTCAAACCCAGATAAACTTTCCACAGAGCTAAAGCAACACTATCTTTTTATTTGTAAAATAAAGACATTTTAAAAATAAAATCTGTGACACCACTTATCCCAAACCCTGTCATTTACATAGCCATAGTCTGAGCAAAAGTGCACTTAGAAGGTGAACTACCTCACTCTATCAGACAGCAGCTTAGACAAACAAATCAAATGTTGTCATTCAGGTCAGTCTCTCACTATCACAGCTTCAGTGCAGGTATACTGACTCCAGGCCCCTCATCTGGATTCCCACCATTCACCATCACACTATTTAAACCAGACACAAAGTCATGCTAATTCTATGAAGGCATCCAGACAGAGCAACTGCAACATTTTCTAAAGGCAAAATCAAAGGGTGTGGTGAAAGGGAAATTGTATTGACTTTTGATATTGCTAACAAGGGATTTGCAAGCACACAGACTATGTTTATTCAACCAGAGATGAAAAGAAAACCAGAATCATATGAAACATCCCTCTAATCCATGAACCCCATGAACAGGATGGCTCCAGCTATTGTGTCAGTAGTTACGGCTTGGGGTCCTTAATCCTTCAAATTATTGGCATGGTGCACTTGCTCTGTGACAGCTCTTTCAGATCTTTTCCCATCTCCATTGTTTTGTTTTCTGCTTGAGTAAATAGTGGGGGAAAAGATAGACACATTTGTTTCTGCTGTCAGGATGAATGGCCTGGATCTTCACTGCCCTGCTTTTTCTGTCAACACTGTATGGTGGCTAATGCACATGGGCTACCATCAGGGAAGGAGTTCTCTCCCATTTAGGCTTATATGAAAAGTGCAGAGTGGAAATGATAGCATGAAGTATGAAGCTGTCAAGGATGAGGGCCAAAAATACAGAAAAAAAAATAATAAAGCCAGAATCTACCTTATTTACATCACAGACCACCACCTGTATCCATGCTGAGCAACTGCAAAGTGAAAAAATTGCCTCAATTTTACAAATGGAGAAGCTGAGGCAGAGTGGCAATATAACTGTGTTCACCCCACAAACCAGTGGCAGAGCAGAAAAGAGATCGCAGGCTTTCTTAGTCCTAATTTCATCATGTATCCACTAGGCAGCACTGCCCTGTTTTTGCATCAGAATCATTACAAGTTGTTAAACCAGGATTATGGTGATTTATACCACCTTTGCACAGACAAACAAGGAAAGCGAAGAAACTGCACTGTGGAAAGGTGATCTTGAACAGCTCAAGGATTTTGTGTCACAGTTTTCAACACTGGCTGTGGTAAATGCCACAGGCTCCCAGCTGATACAAGAGTGGTCAAGACAGCGTTGTCTTCTGGAAATCCTTCAGAAAAAAAGATTTGCACTGGTTCAGTGAGCAGCCTTTACTTGTCCTCAAAAAAACTCTGAGTTACCTTTAAACCATTTTAGAGTCTCTAGAGAGTCCCACTACCTTTATTCTTCATAAAATAAATTGGATCACTGTAAAGAACTATGATTCTTGTTGGTATTGATAGTAAAAAGGGAAGAAAGCGGCATTCTGTTCATGCTTGCTCTACAGCCTCACTGGAGAGATAGGACAAAGATAACCTCGGCATCTGTTGCTTTATTCTGAATCCCAGGAGGAATGAGGGCTCTGAATGCTGGTTTAACATTTCCCTTGCTGGGAACTATGTAAAGGGAAGAAGCAGGCTCTGCAAACCAGGACAGTTTTCTTCTGAGCAGAGGTAAAGTTTGACTTTTTCTTCTCTGTTTTTCACCATTACAGCCTATTCCTTCTGTCCGTCTGGTAGACAGGGTGATATGGAGGAGGATGTATAGACACAATCCTTCAGAGACCTGGCTCTGTTTTCAGCTTTGCCACTGTTGCCTGCAGCCCTGTACAAACCACTTGTCCACTGTATCATATTGCCTGTATTTCGAGCCCCTTGAAGGGGCTGCCACAGATACCAGCGTCCACAGACATGTTTCCTGCCCCTAATGCAGAAAGTCAAGAAAGTTTTTATTTTTCTGAGTCTATTGCAGACCACATGTGCAATAAATTCATGCTTCTTCAAAGGGAGTGTCTTGCCGTGCAATTGTGACAGGGTGTGTGGACATACGTTTGTGCCTCACCTAATTAATCATTAAACCATTTCAATAACCAGTTCTTCTTTGGCACATTTAAACAGGGTCATTCATATCTGTTAATATATACACACACATACACACAAGTACACACAGAGCAGATATAGCCATCTTTGTTAGTTAAACACAACTCATAATTTTAACAGGTAACATCATATTCCCTGATAAGATATAGAGAATGTTTAGAATAAAGTTTTCCATAGAAATAGCAATAATTTTTGAACCTGAAATGCTTTCCATAAATACATTATAATAGCGACTTCGACTTTTCGTTGTGAAGAATAGTTCTGACAACAGACTAGAATGTTTATGAGCAAAAAATAATAATAAACATTAAAGGGGTACGAACAGTGTCCAAGTGCATTTCAGGTTTTGGTTTGAGCAATTCTAGACGTATTTTTTCTTTTGATGATATGCTCTTATCTCTGATCAGAATTCACAGGGACATCCCATCCTAAAGAGGGATCAGATCTGACCTAGGGAACAACAGGCTTCATCAGTAGGGAGACTTTTCCCATCTGTCTCTACAGGTAGTAAAATACTGTTATCTAGCTGGAAACTTAAGCCGGTACAATGCATAAAGTTGTGCCAGATCTCAAAAGTAAATAGTGAGGAAAATTCTAAGCAATCAATAAAACTATGCCACATCTATGACTAGCTGTAAATATCCTCAGATTGGCTGCCTTTCCTGTGATACCCATTTCTAAGATTTGACGTTATTCCTACTTAAAAGAGTAGAAATAGTCTGTGGTTTAGGACAACTTCTTCCCTTCCACTCAACAAAAGAATTGAGAGGGCTCTTCTGCCCGTTCTTGCCCCATCCACCCTAGGAAAGGAGAGGGAAGAAATGAAAAAAAAAAATTAAAAACCTGTAGGAGAAGGTGAGCTGTGTTGTTGGGGGAAGATTTTAGAAGTAAAATGCTGGAAGACTGTACATTTAGAGACAGATTTAACTGTTTGCATGGACAAATGGAAGAGCAAAAGTACAGGAGATGATAGATTTTTTTCCTTCATTCTCCTATTTAAGGCTGATTGCTTTGGATGAAATACCAATCCAGCTTCTGTAGCCTAATTTTTAGTTTTAAATGCAAATTGAACTGAACAGATCTGGAAAAGTCCTGATATTTCTTTTAGGATTTCTGCCTTCTTTGTATTTTATTATACCTGTTTTTAACAAAAAGACAAACAATCTGAGAGATGTGCTAAATCTAAATTTCTTTGGAAATTAATAAAGCAGAAGAATCTAAGCTTGTAATAGCTTAGACCAAGGCCTATCACTAAATCTCTGACCTATGGATTCTTACTCAGCACCACTAGCAGCCAGGTTTATTTCTCAGTATTTTCACTTGTATAACTGAAGTCTTGAAAGCAATTTAGGAGAAGAGCAGAGCACTTATTCTCTGCTGGGATTTAATTTGTTTTCTGTCTGTATTTCTGTCAACCACAAAGGAATATTTATCTATCCAAAGCAAGCCTAAAACATTTGCAGTGTGAAGGAACTGAGCACAGCAACATTAAACAGAAACAAAGGAACAGAAACAAAACCAGAAGCAAAGCCAAAGTTGAGAAAAAATAGCATTAGTAAAATCAGATTCCTTCATCTCTCTTTCATCACGGAGATTTAAGCTTGCATAGAACCTTAGATGTAAGTTCAGATCTGTCTTGCATAAAGAATTACAACAAATAGTGGTAAACTCAACACTCAGATTTTGAAATAATAATATTATCGTCATCATCATCTTGCTTTCCATTAAAGGCTCTAAAGGCATTTTGGGAGCATCACTGGACTAATATTTACAGTCAGATTGCACAGACAGATGTTTTTTTCAACTTTTTTTTTTTTTTTGTCAAGGAATTAAGTAATATGGTGAATACTCCCTCTCTCCACCTTAAAATTTAAGCTAAGATAACCTGGAAAGTTTCAGGCAAAAGCACAACTCAAAATATCCTCTAGGGGACTTGTTTAGAGCTGGAGAGTCCTCCTCTGTTCCCAAGCTCCCAAAATACTCCATTTCCCACCAGGGCAGCCTCTTATCCTAATGGGTGGATATTTAACACAAAACCTGTACAGTGCCAGGGACAACCTAAAACAGTAACTCCAGGTATTTTTCCTTTGACCAATCTATTTGAAGCTGGGAATGTTAACTCCTTCTGAGTCCCAGCCTATAACGGGTAGCCTGCTTTCAGTACCCAGCTTAGCTCTAGGTCTTTGTATTCTTCATGGCAGATTTAAGTGTAATGCCTTGTTAACTCATCCCCTTTCTCCTTCAGTTCCAAAACTATCAATGTAATCTGCACCCTGAAAATCAGGATTTCTAGTCTTCCAAGTAGCCAACTGAGGTAAATCCAGTGCTGTCCACAAACCTTAGGCATGGACTTGCTTCCCAACAGCTGATCTACCAAGTAGCTTAAGCAAAAGATACCAGTATTAAAGTCCTAGGACAGAGCACATATCCTGCTCTGCCACCCCTTTGACAGGATGTTTAATTCCAATGAAGGGGCAAAAAGAAAAAATGGGGACCAGTACTCTTTTAAAAAAAGTTATCACCACTAGTCAACTAAAACTCTCAAGTCCTCATTTGTGTTCTGCAGCATAGACTATGTCTGTCTCAGTCTGAGGCTTAAAACTGATGAGTGAGAAGCTGTGTATATGGAATCCCTAATGTTCTGAAATGTTTAGATAATATCAAGTCATTGTGCTAGCATTTGAAAAAAAACATACAAGTTACAGAGAATTACTGAAAGGCATACCCTGAGTCACTGGGCTTTCACTGTTATTTGTTTATTGAATAAACCACTCCACTCTAGGTGGAACAGTGCTTTATATTGGAAACACAAAGGATCAAAGAGCCACATCTTTATGACATACACTTTAGAAGCATACAGAAATACTTCTGCCCTTTAATTTGGGATACCCTTAATGACCAAGCAAATCAACTTTCCTCTCTAGCTTTAAAAGCAGTTTCAGATAGAAAGCAAAGCTCATTATTTCTGAGACTCAGAAAATTAAAACACTGGCACAGAGTCTAACACCAAGCCATGGATATGGGAGAGAAATCCAGTCTGAGGTCCTGTGCATCAAACGCTCCATCACAGGACACTGACTGCAGGGTAGAATAATTTCGCTTAACACAAATGAAGACATTTTTTGTATTCCAGAATAGAAATCTGTCCTTTCATATCTATGAATTACCCTGAAAACTCCCCTTATTATCTCCAAGACACTAAAATAATCACAGTTTTATTTGCAATCCCAGCTCTTCCATTAGTTGCTAAACTAGTGTTTTCCTTTGGGATTGCACAGTATTTTAGGAAACCTATCTGTGCTAAAACGTTTGTCTGAGAATGTTTATCAATAGAAACCATATCTATGACAAATAAATCAATAAATGTTTAAAACAGATAATACAGTGCAGCTGAAGGAGGGAGATACAGAGCTCCCACCTAAGGCACATGAATATGAAATCTCATTAGGTTAAATAGTGACATAGATTGCTACCACTGGGGTATTTCAGTGGTGTGTCTGGAATATTGTCTTTGTGCTCAGACTCTTTTGAGACCATTCCTAACAAATAAGAAGCTTCCTTATTTAGCTGGCACCTTGCTTGACTGACCCTGATGAGATGGACAAAGGAAAGGAGACTATCATTTAGCACATGCACAGCAGAAGTGACAAGAGGGTAACAACATTGGGGACTATGGGGTGAAGCCTGGGGGTACTGATTTAGATGCTGGACTACAAAGATGACTCTCCTGTGCCAAGTCAGTCTGATTGCCATTATTACCCAGAAGCTTGGGGACAGATTTTTGTCCTCTGCATACTAACTAAGGGAATATATGCAAATATAACAAGCATTAAAAACATCAGTCATACAGCTTGGACTTAATAAGTATATTTGGATATAGCATGAGGACCACTTTTGCTTTACTGGCTGTAGCAGACATTTTAAGAACATTGTTGTGTGCCATTTTATTGCACTGCATACAAGGAGTGTACTCTGTTTTTTTCTTCAACAAGAAGATACAAACCCTGCTACACTGGGTTGTATGAGATTTACCTTCAAAGGTTCATAGAAGAAAAAGTGATGCGAAAGGATCACTTTGGCAAAAGGAATGGTGATCTGACGGCTATTCTGGAGAGCAACTTTCAACCTCAAGGTAGAACTCCTGCCATTTGTGGAGCAATATTTGTGAACACGTTGAAACCTGATACTAGCAACACACTTAATGATTATGCTCTGAAAAGTTTTGTCATACCTTTGAGTCGCAGCAGCAGAATCGTAGGCTGAGCCGTTTGTGCTGCTGAAAGTCTCAAGACTCAGACTAGAAGCAGGAAAGGAGAGGGAGTCAGAAGGTTTTCCAAACCTCTAATGCCAAGCTAGCAACAGCTCCGACCCAACACATTACATGAGCTACATGCTGAACAGGGCCCTGATGTGTTTATGCACATGATACTGGTGCCTGAGTTTCCCTCACCCTCAAAACATGGATGGATTGAGAGGACACTGAGAAAGGCCCCTCCAGAAGTAAGTATTTGGCAACACTGGGGCCCCAAGTGGGGCATGTAAAGCATGCACTGAAGACTGGGAAAAACTTTATTGTTTCTTTATTCATTTTATGCTGCACACTTCTGTAAATTTCTTTTCTATAATTTCTAAATGTTTATAAAGCTGTATATACCTGAAATACAAAAATGTCTTATTAGATATGCACCAATCTGGGATACTACTATTAGGAAAGAGAAAGAAAATTTAACTTATCGTTATATATCAAAATTGCATTGGTGTCGTGCTACACAACATGTTATTTCTAGTATTTTTACACAAATGTAATCCACTACAATTCATTGCTTTAGCTTTTAGGAACTCCTAGACAGGAATATAAACATACAAAAATAAAAAGTAACTGGGATATAATAGGAAGTTGCATAATAAATTTACAGTATCCTGTAAAAGTAACAGGACAAATAGTCAGTAGTGGGGAAAAAAAAAAAAAAGGACTCAGGTTTTAGGCAAGCCACCACTGATGCCATGGAAAAGTCTAGCAGAAACTTCAAATTTTAATGTTTCTACTAGCTGACATCCTAAAACTGTCATGAACTTCAGGCTTCATCATAAAACTTATGAAAAGTTCTGGGGTTTTTTTTGTTCTTTGGCAGAGTAATTATAGAAGGGGCCTGCAGAAATCCATTGTCATTTTGAACCTTGCTAAACCCTTGGCCTCAATGACATTCATGAACTGTAAGTTCTATTTCTTAATTACGTGCTGTGTGAAAAAATATTTCCTTTATTGCTACATCAGCACATTTCTTTGTGTTTTGTTGTTGTTCTTTCTTTGCTGCAGCAGCAACCAAGTGAACAGCTCAAAGCAACTACACGTTATTTATACAAATAAATTTATATCACCTATGTGAAGCACATTTTATTTAAAGAAAAATAGACCAGATCTCTGTCTTGTGAAAATCCAGTTAAGCTGATGAGGTTAACCTCAAACTGCATACCTATTAAAATAGATTCATACAGATATGTTATCAACAGATATCTGACCTGATCTCCCTTTAAAATAAATCACCATGCAATCAGTTTCTGTGGAAAAACAAAAGGAAGTATTCCCCCTCTGTCTCTCTGACTGTAAAAAGCTGCTCTGTATTAAATTAACAGGCACCTTTGACTTCTTAGCCTTTGGAGATTGTGTCTGTGTGTGGTCTGTTCACTGTGTGAAGTATGATCAGCAACTCATGTGTGTCTGCCACATTTGCTCAAACAGCCAAACAGTGCCACAGAGTATCAGATGCAAAATGAAGCACACATGGCAATGATTAACCAAGGCTGAGAATTAAATTAACTGTCCAAGTCACAGGGGGAGCTTTGAAAGGGGCACAGCATGGAGGAGAAGAAAGCATCTCTCAAGTTTGATAACGCATTCACAACTAACTGTAAGAGTAAATGAAGAGATAGTACCTACTCCTACAAGCAAGAGGAAACAAATTAGATAAACATATTATGACCAGGATTTATAACTCAATAAAAATGAAGAATATCATATCTGGAAAAACAATAAAAGCATCAGCTTCCTGGCAGTTCTCAAACTGGCAGCAGGGCTACCAGACTACTAGAGAGACATTCAAACAGCAGTTGATAAAGAGATAAGGGGAGAGTAAGATAAATAGTATCCCTTATATTAAACTATAGAGTTCTGTTATCTTACGTTGCAGATTGCATCTTTCACCTACAAATATCTATAAAGTGTATGTGAGATATATGTACAAGAATACAGAGCTGAATGGTATAGCTGACAAGGTGATTAGGATTCAGGCTTACCTTTGTGTTAATACTTGAGAGCTGGCCCTTTCTCCAGGGTTAGACTAGAGGACTCTGAAGTTACTCAAGATGCCAGCAGCAGCCTTATGAGGAAAATACAGGACAAAAGAATGTACTAGCCTAGGCAAAAAGTATGGGGATGAGCAGTCTTCAAGTTGCCTTGACCATGGTCTTTTTCCTCCTGTCATGCCCGTTTCCCATTTATTGGCAAGTGTTATGTTTATCTGTGTGCATGGATGGGGGAAAAGATGAGTTTTCACACCTGCTGAGTTTGGCTGCCATGCTGCTAGCAGAGCAGTGCAGTGCAGTGCAGCCCTATGGCACTGCCATCCCACCCAGCCACATCAGTCTGCAGAAAAAAACACGGGAACTGGAAAGCAGCAATCAGTCCTATGGCCTTTGCTCCAGGGACCATTAAGTGCTGCTGACCAGACTCTGGGCTCCCTCAGAACAGAAGGGAATGTTCTTGAAATACCTCTCCTTTCTTATGTCTGATCAGACCAAGTAGAAAACACTGGGTAATTTCCTGTTGATTCCGCAGTTTTCTCTGGAGTGGGGGCACAAGTCACCGTTCAGGCACTCATGTTGTCCAATGCACGGAGAGGTCTCAACAGAGATGGAATCATAAACCTTTATGAAGCAGGTTGTCTTCTTAAGGTGCAAAACCACAACTAAACTGAAACAATCAAGCAAGTTGTCACACAACTTGGGTTTCCACTTTTTTTCTGCCTGAAAATCTCTATAGAATACAGCAACACTTATGAGTAACATATATTACAGGTAAGCTTCTCAATACATCACAGCCTATGCCACTTCATTGTCTCTGCCAGTCGCTGTGATGCAAAGGATGAGGCTATCCAGTCCCAGAGTTTGAGGCATTTGGTTTGAATGTATTTCATCCACCTTGTGCAGCTGGTGGATGTGCTTAGCTGAGAAAGAGGCTTTGATTCATCTGGCCATGTGCATCAGTCAATTCAGATAGGGAAGATAATTGGATATTGTAAACAAAAAACCCAAACAAACAAACAAAACCCAAAACACAGTCAAAGGAAATGTCAGAAGTAATAACTGCTTTCTAATTTTTTTTCCTAACATTTGCAATTAGCTGTATCTTTTAGCTCTTTGACTCCTTCAACATATTCAAACCGTTGTGGTAGTCAATGGTATTTCATTTACCAGTTTTGGAGGTAAGAGGCAAAAGCCGTTCCTTTTCCAATTAGACATTATTCATTGCCTCTCAGCTGGGATAGACTGCAACTACTCTAGCGAAATACACTCTAGCGAAAGACCACTCTGAAACTGATGGAAAACAGTCTGCATGGGGGACAGTTCACTAGTTTAAGTACTATGTCCTCTGTGTGACAACATTGCTTGCATACTGACTGAAATGGCTCAGGAGGGCAGTGGCCAGACAAACATGGGACAGGGTATTCTTAGCAAAGAGACTCCCCAGGCTGAGACCCATCAGTCTCCCTAGTTACTGGCAGAACGGACACACATTGGCTTCTGGGGCACAGTGCAGGTTTGGTCTAATTTGACAAAGGAGTGGTCTGAGTGACAGAGAAAAAAAGTGGGAAGCTCTGGGTGACAGGGCAAAAGCACTGTCAGAAGCTGAAGACCAGTGGAAATAGTTGTATTTACTCACTGACATGTCCATTGTGCAGAGCTCTGGAGGAGTAATTTTAAAAATTCATATACATTATTTTTGAAAGAAGAATCCCGTAAAAGCATTAATTAGTACTACCATATATTTCACATTCCAGTACCACCTGGACTGCATTTATTACTTAAATCTTGGCATGATGCCACAGAAATACCGTCTTAATGCATATGACAATGGATAGAACAGCAGTATGTACTACATACTTGTTTATATACTCTCAGGTCACTGCTAGGGTGATAAAACACTCATATGCTATTCTCTGGTTCTGTGACATGAGCAGAGCTCCTTCAGTGAATTGTGATATTGTATTAATTCATTCCAGGTCCAGCTGTTAGCCAGCACAGCTACAGTTCCATTTGATGTTCTGAGGTTTGCACATGTAATAAATCATCATGGCAATACAGGAACTTATGTGAGCAATTCCTCATACACTTATACAAATTCATACACCTATCAAAGGCTGTCTTGTTTTGCAGCTTGCTTCAGACACCACCTGCAACAGCTTGCTAAGTTTCAGGAACTGACATGTTCCTTGGGTCAATTTATGCAACAAGAGAGATTCAGTAGGACCAAAGACTCTCAGAATCTTTTGGAGAAATGCTTCACATAGAGACTCTTATTGTTACCTCCTTGTTCACTCTTTACAGCCCCAAACACATAAAGTACACTCATGTACTGAAATCAGAGTTACAGTAATGTATGCCTCTTGACTGTCCCCACATTTTAAGGCACTCACCATGTCCCAATTTCATTGAAATGGCAGTTTCAAGCAAGAACCAAACACATATTCAGCAAAGCTGATACATAGAAGAAGGAAAATCCTCCTGGCCTGGAGTTATGCTGAACAAAAGGAACAGGACAGGATTTGCAGAGAAGCTCAGGGTACTGGACACCCAAGTCCCATTAAAAATTGGCTAAGTGACTTCATCATCTTTAAAAATACTAGCTGTAATTATTCAAAGAACACATCAGTTAACACATATGGATGTCATGACTATGGTTTATAAAAATAGGTACTTCAATCAGGCTCCTGAACCCATATTGAGACATTGAAGTAAGCGTCCTGGTTTGTAAAAGTGCTGAATACCAACCACTCCCACTGAGTCACCAAATGTGCTCAGCACCTTGCTAGCAAATCAGGCTCAAATTAGAGCATTGATATGAAGCTATTAATCAGCCAAGTCTCAAACGAAAAACAGCTCATCAGGGGAATCAGAGTGGAGAAAAATTAAGAGTACATGGAAGAGTGAAGAGACTGCTCTGCAACAGCAGCTTTAGATAGTTTCTTCAGAAGTTTGACATTATTAATGTATGTAACATAAAACAGTTCCACAAACAGAAGGTCTTTGCTTGAGACTGCTCTGACAGCAATAATACCAGTTTCATATAATGCACAAGGCATCCCTAGAGATTTGCACTAAATCATGTTGACAAGGAAATCAAGACAGAAACCATGCAGAAGAGCTTTGAAAAATAAATCAAAAAGGCTAGGCTGATTCTGCAGCACAGCACTGTGCATGGATAAGCCAGCTTTTGATGAAGTCATCTCAGATTGCTGCTATGGCATGTGAAAATGTAGAAAGGCAGGATAGGGGAAATGTAGAGATTATGTCTTCTACAATTATGAAAAAGAAATAATATTCACTTAACAGCTTGTGAGCCCTGTCCTAACAATGTCAGCACTACTACTGCTTCAGTGATGGCAGGATTGGGCCCCTGTTGTTGAATATAGCAAGTTCCTCAAATATTTAAACTACCACTAAATTAATTTTATGCTTGCTAGACACAGGTTTTCCCAAACAATGTATTTTCTGATTTATATAACAAGTTGTCTTTACACAGATGTGCTTCCCATTTATGTATTTTCCTATCTTGCCCTAATATAGTTTTATAAAAGGGTAAATGTTTGGCCCTTTTCCAGAGACACATAAAGTTTTCCCAATGTGTCCCTTGAGAAGGCTCTGGGACAGAGGGGTCCCACATGGGACAGATCTACCAGAAAATCTCTGTCACACCATGCCCCGTTCTCAGCCATGAGTGCTGGGGGTTTAGCCATGTGAAAGAGATGATGTGTCCCAAAAATGTCAAAGATCTGGTGTACCCTGAGAGCTGTGAAAGACAATAAAATTCAGAAAAGCTTCAAGTTTACCCCAAATTAGATGGAGGCTTGTCTAGCTTTAAAGGTTGTGAGTGATTTAAGTCACCAAAGTCCTTCCAGTCTTTGGCTGGATTATGATTCTGACCTATATATTTTGGTAGATATGTCCTCCTCTGAAATTATATTTGATACAATCTTGCTTTGACAAATACGCATTCTGAACATATTATTATTTCTCAATGTATTTTTCACAAAGTTGTACAACTATTTTGCACCTTATATTCATTATTTAAGGCAGTACTCACACCAAACTCTATGGACATGTTCCCAATACAAGAAATATGAGTGACTAAGGGAAAAATGTGAGAAAGAAGGTGGCATGAGTAACAATGAAGATGGTTGTGCTCACATAAATCAGCAGTCATGGATGGCGTCCAGATCCAAGGCTGCCATACACAGTGATTTGTAGGCTGCATGCAGCAAAGCCAGTCCTTGAAGAGGCTTTTGGAGGAACTTGTAGTTCAACTTGTAGTTGAAGTTTGGCAGACAAGTTCCTCACATTTACAAGAGAAAGTGCCTGAGTGGAAAAATGCAAACAAATAAGGAAATAAATATTAGGGGAATAGAGCAGAGGCACAGGAACTCAGGTATGGCATTAAATAGCGAATGAAGTCTTAGCAATGAAAAAGAAACTGCTCTTTTAGAAGTACTAAAGCTGGTATTTTTTCTAATGAAACATAAATTTTGGTTTGGGTTTAAGTGTCCAGCTTATACTACCTTAACAAGCTTGGTGTTTTTCCACTTGGAGAAATGGTGAACACCCGTGTTCTGAAAATGCGGAGTATATTGGTATGTTGCTGAGAAAGGGTGCACAGGAATCAATCTGATACAACAGAATTTAATACTTTGTATCCCTGCTCAAACTGATAGTATCTTTCACTAATACCACATTTGGGCAGTTCTTACTGAATCCTAGCTAGCAGTTATGTTACTAGTAAAATCCTTTAGGGAAAGTTTTGTAGGCAAAGGTAATATCTCTTCCTAAATACTGATACAGTTGAGAAAAAAAACAGACAAGCTTCCGGTGACGTCTGCTTCCTAAGTCTTTGACAGAAACACTCCGTCATTCCCAGTAGATTTACCTTCTCTGACCCTCTGACACAAACCTTTGAATATGCCATTTCACTTACCAGTACCATAACTATAGAGAATAATTCAGTCTTGGGTAAGACATGGACATGTTCAGACTACTTTACTTCTGTGCCAGATTTGTTCTTGCCAGGAGCTGTTCACTGAAAAAGTTTGTTCCCAAGGACCTACTGTCTGAGGAGCCTAAATCTGATGTTCCCAATAAGCATCATTCTAGGACAAATCTGCAAGCCCGGATCCCAGCCTAATTAGGTCCTGACAGAGACCATGCATTTCATTTGCATCTGGGATTGATCAAGAGGAGGCAGCACTTGCAAAGACCATCCAGGTATTACTGAAGATCTATCGAACTATTACTCAGTTTCTCTGTATATCAGAGGAGAAAGAAGAAGGGGGGGGGAAATCTGTTCATTGATTTCCTTAGATTTTATGAAGGCAAAGAGATATTTCACACCTTTCTTTAGTGCCATGTACTGAGGGCAAGTATCCAAGCATACAGCATGACAGCTTTAGGAGCCACTCACTGGCTCATTGACTTGTCTCAGTATTACACTAATCTACAGAACCAGCTCTTTCTTTGCAAGACAAACTTTCTGCTTCTAGGCGTGTATCTGACTTCAGAAAGTGACTGTTTAGAGCCTGAGTGGAACATTACTGTTCAAAGAGAAACTTCAAACAAGTTCACTGTGCTTGGAATATATACACTATACACCATTACCTAAAAAAAACCCCACACAAACAACAAAAATCAAAGACGAGAAAGACTGCCAAACCATTAGTGACTTGGTAAAAAGGACTCTTCCACCAGTAGGTACCTGTGTTACCTAATGACCAACCCTAACTTGAGCACTTTTAATGTGGGAGATTGAGGTACAGATCATTGCATTGTTCTGTTGCGACTGCGAGGAAGCAGGAGCTCCCTGGGAGGGTACTGAACCACATGCTGCTCTCACATATTCAGAGGATGGTACAGGAAGGTGGAGGAATGCAGGAGGTCCCTGTTCCACTTGGTGTGTCCAAACTGATGCTGAGCACTTTGCCAATGCTGTGCAAGGTCCATACCCAAGCTGGAACAAGGCCAAACTTCTAATGCAATCGATGTATCCATGGAGTAAATCTAAACGTTACCTACTATTTCCCCTCCCTCAGCTATCTTGAGTTTGTGTCAGACAGGAGTTTGGATGTGGCTAATACTTTTTCCAGTTGTTGACTACAAAATCCAGGAATAATTTGAGAAAAAGTTTCTCCTACCAGAACCAACAAGCAGCTGAAGTCACAGTTCATAAGTTCTGCAAAACCCTGATCCAAATCTTGCTGAAAGTTTACAAAATTCAAATACCATTTTGTGGTCTATCCCTGACAGAGGAGAGGAAACTAAAGCTATCTAAACCAACATAAAGAGTCTTGGCAAACCAGTTCTGTTACTTCATGCAAAGCTCAAAACATAGCTGTGGAGTGTGTGCTTATCCAGAGCTGCTACGCCATGAAAAGGTGGGGCTGTTGCCAACAGAACTACTTTTAGTGGGGGGTGTGTTATGCAGTATGATGACTGTATAATTTATGTCCTATTTAATGTTTCTAACAACAGATAAGACTACACTAATAATTCATATTTCTGCTCTCTCCTATTCTGTTAATGCTCATTAGTAAATCAGAAAACTGATTAATTTTTTAAGTATTGCTGTTTTATTTCCTAAAATGCATATTTTAAAACCAAATTCTCTGTACATCACCATATTTATACACTACACTTATTAATCAATGGAAATTTAAATAAAATGGAATTGTCCACTAAAAAAATTATTGTGTATGAGGATAATTTGTAGCTCTTTTGAATTTGAATGCTAAATGTACTCCACCTTCTGGCTCAGTAAGTTTGTCTTTCTCTGCATACAAATTAGTATCCCAAATAATATATCAGTGGCCTGAAAGAAAATCAAAATTATTCAGTTTCCTCTTTTCCATGAATAATGCTATTTCTGTAAAGACATTAAAATAATTTTGCTGGAGCGTGCAAAGATGCTGGTACAATTTATGCGGTTTTGGTCAACTTTCACAATGTCTGGCGTGTATATTTTTTGTGAAGTCGTTAAGTTTAACGTACCCAAAATTGCTGTCAGCTGAATCCTATGCTATTGAACAGTGTTTGTGAACATGCTATGGTATAACTGAAGCCTCCCAGCATCAGCATTTTCTTATCAAAGTCTGAAACATGTGCCTTGGCCTAGTCTTCTATACCAAACTTCACAGCATGAACCAACAGCCCAGTACAGAAATAACTATGTCTAGTGTAGCACCAGAGCACTGTTAAGGAAAATCTTTAAGAGACTAGAAGCCAGGTAGAATGGATGTCTTCCTTGAAAGCCCTGCAAGCCTTTCCTAGTCTTCAATTTCCTTCTGCTCTGTCTGCCATGTACCTGGTCTCCTTAGATTGGCTTTTTCATGGTGCTTCTCTACATAACAGCACTTCCTTTATTCTGACAGAAACAATTTTGTATCTACCTGCAAACTCTCCTAAATGCAATAGGTTTGCTCTCTGCTCTGTGTGACTATTATTTCTCTTAAAATGAGATCTATGCAACATAGTTACATTCACATCTGTGACAAATATTTCTCAATACTCTTGCAATTGTATCAAGGCACCTGTGAAGCACTCAGCACAGAGGGATGGCTTTTTTCTTTTTTACATCAGTAGAAAGGTCTTTTTGCTTTAGAGGCAGAGGGTAGTAAGTTTCACACAGTGCAGGGTCAAGCACACAAGAAGCAAGTGATCTATCACACATAGGCTTCTTTCTATGTTCTGTTATCAGATCTATCGCTTTCAGGAGTTGCCAATGCTGTAGATCATTGTTAACAAAATATAAATGCAGGGCTTCTTAGTTCTGCACCTCAAAACTTAGAGCCTCTACAGCATTTCAGATTTCAGATGTTTTATTGTAATCACAGATAATGTAAGATTCTGTTAATTACTCTTGCTGACAAATGAGGAAGCCCTTAAAGAGATAGGTGGAACTTGTTCAAAGCCAGTCAGTGAATTGCAGACTGACCACGAACCTCAAAAAATGCAGGCTCTGGTTAGTCTGAGCTGCAGGTCAGCATATGCAGACAGAGTGTAAACTGTAACCAAATGTGATTATAGTTTCATTTTGCAAAAAGCATGACTGACACATAGCAGGTTCTCTTTTCAACAACTGCATATCAGATTCATGAGTGAGGTCTTTTAGAACACACAGCTTTTTATAAAATATTAAAATTAGAGATGTTTATTTAAAGCTGACACTCTGAATGCACAAATAAAGTATCTCAGTGACATAAATGCCACATAAATTAAACATGGTGAGGTAGAAACATGTCCGGTAGCATTTTTTTACATGACATTAAGAATGCAGTAGTATGGAAGTTAAGATCAGAGCTGCACTATCTAAGGAAAAGCAGTTAAGACTAGAGAGGATAGCAGCAAATAGAGTAAAAATTGTTTGAAGTTATTGTTGATTGCAGGTCCCCAATTTGAATTTTCTTGGGCCCGTACTTTTTTCTCACAAGTGCTGAGTGTCTGCTGCATGCAGCATTTTTAAAAAACAGCTTTTAAGTTATATGGATTTCAATTTAAACATACCAAGGGTGAGGATTAATTCAAATGTTAGCTTTCTTTTTTCCAATTCTACCATCAGTGGAGCCATCTTCAGAAATTTTTCTCTGACAAAGAAGAATTACTTAGTCGGAGCTCAACAATATTTTGGTCTCCCTGATTGTGTAAATAAATAGCTGTAAAACAAACCAGGGATGGGTTCAGCACAGCTAACATTGTATGGAAAAATGAAGCTGATCTGCCACTGCCTTTTGAGTGACAATAGAAAAGGCCCTTCCCTGACTCAACTTCTGCCTTGCATAGTGCTGGTTGAGATTTATTCCTCCTTTGTAATGCTTGGGCAGACGCTTTTTTTTTTCTTCCTCTCACCCTTCTATGGATAGAGCTCAATCTCACACAGTATTCTGTTCACAGATTCTTCTGTTTCAAGGCAGCTGCAAAAAAAATACTTCAGGAAATAATTTCTGTTAGCATTTTTCCTAAAGGGAGCACCAAGAGGCCAGGCTGGTGGTGCCTGTGTGCAGGGTCTCCTTGTCACAGCCATAAGGTCACACCACACAAAGCTATAGCATAAGAATATTGAAGTTTTCCCAGAAATGCCATTTGATCACTGGGCAGAGAATATGTCTCACAGAACCATCTCTTTATTTATGGCAAGTGCTGAGAAAAAGCTAGAAAGCTCCAGTGCTAACCTATTTTCATCTACTTGTGTTTAAAATTAAAGTTATATATCAAAGGCAAAGTCATCCAGCAACCTATTACAACACACCCTTATCTTCCAGATGCACACCTTGTTTTCACTCAGATAATTGCTAAATAAAAACTGTAAGTCTCTCAAATACAATAGGAGTGGGAAAGATAAATATCTAAAATAGAGTCTTGTTTAAGGGGGAGGGGGTTGTTATGCACATGCATTTATATTCCAAACACCGCCTAAAGACTGGACTGTATAGATGAAAGACATTGTTTTTAGCTGTCATATCTCACACATGGCTTCTCAAAATAAGCACAAACTTCCTTTGAAAGTAATTGCAATAAAGAACAGATCAAGCACCAGTCTGTTTGCTTTGTACTTATCCACACCTAGTACAGCACCTAACAAGAAAACTTGTTCTCCAATTGCTGGTTATGGGAGGGGGGGGGAGGGAAATGCACTTTGCAAACCTGCATTTACTATAAGTTTCTGCGAATGTCACAAGCTGAAGGAGAGCAGTAGTCCTCAAATGAACTCTAGAATCTGTTTCAGAACCAGCAAAGGAAAGAAACTTGTCTCCCAAGTTAGTGTATCACTGGTGCGATGTTGATGCTGCAGCATCAGTTCTGGATGGAAAGCTGCAAGTGAAGATCAGAGTGCACCTAAGTGGACAATACTGGTCTGGCAAATTCAGGGTTTTCCTCTTAGTGAATGCTTCTTGCAGCTATTCAAGGGGCTATCAGGTGACTGCTTAGCTTCTAGTGCTCCAGCCAACACAGCTGCCACAGACAGGCACCTCCTCTCTGACAGAAATGTCATAGCCCAGTGTCTTCCAGACAAAAAGAACCAAATCCTTAGGGACCATAAATCAGCTCTATCCCATTAAAAGCTGTGCTGCCTATAGATCCTCTAGGAATCTGTCCACACATAAGCAACTTCAGCAGTAATGAAAGTCTTAGCATAGATGGCACGAACTTTGTCACTACAGTTTACATATTTTTGCCAAGGAGCATATCCAATCTCAGCTTATAATCATCTGAGGCTTTGAAAGCAGTAAATCATTGCAGCATGAGACTGCTTGCATTGATGAAGTGGCATCAGCCAAGTCTTTTTTATGGGAATTCCAGAAACAAATCTTTTCTTATTGCAGCATGTCCCAGGAGGCTGCAGAGAATGGCTTTCCCCAGCAAAGACGACCCTGGGTCTGTTCAACAATAAGAAGAGTTCAAACCATGGGCAATCTTTCCTTTGTTGCCTTTAGCAACACTGGTATCAGAATAATGTCAGATACCATGGTAATAAGAACACCTGGAGTCCTGGCTGGGCTATTTTAAAAGAGAAACATAGCTTTCTGTTTTGCTAGCACAAATATAGCCCAAAATAAAGCCTTCAGTGACAATACCTGCCTTTCTTTCAAGTGGATGTGCTGGGAGCTTGCCTATACTGCTCCTATGTGCTTCTGCAGCAGTATTAGCGAAATGTTGCCTCATTTGTTTCAGCTGTCTGGCTTGGGAAATGGGGCAGTCAGTGTTTTTGTAGCAATCCCATCTGCTCCCTCCCAGTCACAAAGGATCTTGCAGATAAGCTACCAGGAGAGGTGATTCACTGCAGTCCTCCCACCATTATGTATTGTATTTCCCTGTTGTCACTGCCTTGCGATCTCGTTTTATGCAAGCCCCTTTACCCCACGTTCATTTCTCTTCCATAGTTCACAGGACAAAAGATGGGATGAAAATTACTGTCCTAAAGATCTTCAAGTTGGGCCAGGCCAAACACAGCATCTCTCAGATGAAGCCACCAGAAACATTGTGCAAGGCCAGCACAAGTTCAGGTAACTACTAGTGCTGTTGTCAGGACTCCATCCACTGCGCACTTTCTGTTCCCACATGTGCTGTCACAGCAAAAGACTGTTTGGAAACCTCTGATCTAGCATGTGTTGATCTGCATTACAAAGTGTTTCATAACAAAAGCTTACAGTAATTAAATACCAGAAAATGGGTGGGCATCATATTGCCGTTTACTACAACAGTAATTATGTGGCTTGCACTGAGGTTTTGCTACTGCTTTCCAAGCAAACCATCAGGAAACATGAAGGAATTTTCTATGCTTAATTAAACACTGTTCAAGGACCAAGACAACCTCCAGCAGGAAAAGGAACTACTGCCGTATTACCTGGGACTAATGCTACAGTATTGTAGTGTATTGTATTGTATTTTGTTTTATTTTATTTTATTAAAAGGAATGGAAATTTGGTGATAATTTTTATCCACATTATGTATATTCAAATATTCATTAAATGCTGCTTTGACCAGTCTTCTAGAATCTGTGGCCTTGTTAAAACATTTTTCAATATGCATAAATATTCCATTTGCATTACAGTTGTTATTAACCTAGTATCAAGCCTCTGCTAAACATTTCTAAGCCCAAAGATCTTACCCAAAGAGCAAGGATTTAGGAGTACTGCTAGAGGCTTCTCATTTCTGACAAACCAAATTTGACCTCTTGAAGGAACAGCAACTGTTTCTGCATTTAGTTTCTGCCACTAGTCTCTCTAATTCTTTGTGAAACAGCTCCAGTCAATACGATTTATTTTTAATAAAGGAGAGATCACTGGGATTGATGGAAGGAGAGACTAAAGTGAAATATCTATGTAGTGCACGTGGACAGCTACTTATGTCAGAGTTAGGAATAAGATGGTCACACACTGTCTAGAGAAAGGCAATACATTAAGGTGTTGAAAGAGACTGTTAGCAGATGAACAGTTTCAGGAAGAGGTTACGGTTTCATGCAGTGCTCAGTACTCAGAAGGATAAATGCTTTCTGGGGAACAGCAGAGCATTACTGCCGGAGATGGTACTATCTACAAGGTCCAGAAACCTCACGGTTATGGATTAACTGTGCTAACTAGAGAAAACTGCAAGCCATGTACATAGTGCCTAAACTGGGCACACAAGAACTATGCACTGAAATCCATGAGAGGGGAACATGAGAAAAAGCATCCTAACACCACTTCTTAGAAATCAGTTGTTCTGTATCTAGTGTTATATCTGAAAGATCCAATTCTGTAGCTGTTACAGTTGCCCTATGTCTGACACTCTGCACTAAGCAGCCTTAAAACCTGGTGAATCCACCCAGCAGGGGATTTCTCCTGGGAGAGGGAATCCTTTTGTGCCATAAGACAACTGCAGCTGTTCCTTCCTCAGTTCCTGCTATAGGAAATGCATCTGGGAAAGTTAGCAAGGCCTGGACAGCAACAATTCCTTTCTTCCCAGCTTCTGGAATAATGGGTCAGCAACCATTCATGTAACTTTCAGAGCAGGGTACAAATTGACAAATTTTGCTGGGACAAGTTTAGCGCAGTTTGTCACAAAACTGGGAGACTACTATGTTCTCTGCACCCCTAACCTTGTCCCCAACCCTATTTCCATCCCTACTCAGCGCTTAATTACATTTGAGAAAACAGTCTTGTAGGATGAAAGTCTTTCAGGGAGCTGGTGTTTCCAATGAATTCAGAACCTTGCTAGGTGACATCTGTTCACTGTTACAGTGGCTGGCACAGAGCTCTATGGTTGACTATGATTTCGAATGCATATGCCAAGCTCTTCTGCAGAAAGGAAGGAGATGATTGAACCTCTCATGATTTTTTTTCTAAAATTGGAAGAGCCATTTCAAACCCTGTAGATAAGCATTTGTAGATATGCTTGTACAAAGAAGAGCCCTGTTACCTTAGGCTGGATAACACCCAAAACAAAAAGGCTTGCCCTATCTCTATTAACTAGTCAAAGTGATAGGCAGGGGATTTGGTAATGTTTTTAAAGATGCATTTACAGCGACAGGGAACACGCTACAGTCTTCTGTACTGCTTATGTCCTTCCCATCGCTCCAATTGAATATTCAACTCCTGCTCTTAGTGGAGGCAGGCTGTGGGGCTCAATTGAGTTTTCTCAGTTCTCTCAACTTGGATCCAACTGCTTAGGATTTACAGGAGTAGTCAGACACCAATTCAAAAAGAGCACTTGAGAATAAGGGGCTTAAGTCTCATTAAACTCAACAGATCTAAGCATCTGGGCTGTTGCAGCTTTGCTTATCAGCGTTTGTTCAAGAAACTATGAAAGTGATGCACTTAGGCACACCAGAGTTCCTGGTACAGCATTCTTGTCATACTCCTGGAGCACACAACTGGAAGTCTAGCAAATTTTACCTCTCAGACAGCTAAATGAGATTATTTGGAACTCCAAGACTCTGCAACTTAAGGTTGCTGGTATCCATCCATCTAGCTTAGCTCTCTTAAGTAGTAATTAAGTAGTAATCGCCTGCAATGCAGAAAAAGCCCTGTAGAGGATTCTGCCAAGAGCACAAGAAAAATACTAGACAGGACAAGATACATAAGACAAGAAAATAAAAGAATTTGACTTTTTAAAAAGTATTTTCAGCTAAGGTGTGGCTTAGCCCTTTTTTTGACTTAATCAGCCCTTTCATGGTGGCCACGGCAGTCACAGTCCAGCAGATTTAAGACAACACATGGAGAAAAGAGAACAAATTCACTTGTAAAGGAACTCCACTAGTGTCTGACATTATTCTAGGTGTGAATTAGCCTAAGCAGTTTATCCTCAAGCAATTTCCATTTTCAAACTCCTGTGCCAACTAACACTTTGCCAAAAGCAGAAAACTGACTGCCAGATCTTATCTCGCAGTTAAGCACAGTGCTGCATCTTGAAAACACATTTTGGGAGAAGGGCTAGGCTTGGAGGTGATAAACAGGATAGGAGAGTTCAATGCTATGTGGCCACTCCTCAGTTCCTTCCAAAAATAAACTGCTATACCCTTTAAAACAAAACCTTAATCATACAAGATATCAAAGCCCTTAGCTCAAGCACTCTTTGTACACAGCAGGAGGAGATGTTATCAGGAGCAGGCCAGCCAACAGAAATAACTGCTACAGCAAAATTCTTTTGTGACTGGTCCTTTGTTTCTGAACACCCAGCAAGAAGCAAAGGGTCTCCCTCACTGGAACGGAACAACCCTGTGTAACAGTGAGAAGCTCCGCAAATATCATTAGCTACTATTCAAAACAGCAAGACAGGGAAAAAACACAGTGTGAGGGCTTACATATGCTTTATCATTTCTCTACCATTCCCACTCCCTACACACAACCACTGTCCCAAACAATAAAAGGGAAGGAGGTTACTGTGTAGTGAATGGAACAGGATATTGTAAGGCAAGACCTCCTGGAGCCAGGCTCACAGTTAAGTGCAAGCTGCTGTAAAATGTGCAGCTGGAGCCTGCAGTCAGAATGAAGTTCTGGCTACACTACTGTACCAGGGAGCAAGGACACACAATGGCATTTATCATGCCTTGCACTGATGATCTGCATTTGGAATAACACTGACTCTGTATGCATCTGGGCACAGACTCTGGCCCAGGCAGGTGCATTAATACAGTTTCAAAAGCCATCTCTGCCATTTGGAGATGACTTTTTCCTCCCTGGTGTTCCAGAGACTTAAAAGTGTCAGATTTGGTGACTGGTCTTTGGCACATCATCCACAGAACAACCCTCATTCAAAGCATATTTAAAAAGTTACACAGAGGACAAACAAGAATCATGTTGTTATAGCTGATACAGCCACAACAAGAAGATATATAAAACAGGAAAAGTAGCTACTAGGGGAACGTAAAAAGATATGAGATACAGCAGTCCCACCCAATGATGTGCTGCCAATATTTTAAAATAACAGGTCCCAGAAGCATCTCCCCATCATGTGATGGATCACACACAGCAGGAGTGGCTGAGCTGCAGAGAGAAGTGCTGGGTGGGTCAAGGAATCTGTTTGCTCTTCTCATTTTCGTCATTTAAACAATGTTTTCATAAACACAACCAAGGAGAGAGGTGGCCCCACTTGGCAGACAGGCTCCTCCTGAGCAAATTTGCTGGAAGTGTTTATTCTCTGCTCTTGAAAGCTACAGTGAGAATACTCAATAGCTGTGCACAAGAGCTCAGTAGGTACAAATCAAAGCAGTGCTGAAGGCTTGGTGCAGGAAAGGAGATTTATCCTTCCCTCAGTATTCATCCTTCCCCCTTCCAAAATACCTGCTCTTCCAATATAAGTATATGCATTTGAAAGTAACGTAGTTTTACTCCCCAAAACTGCTTGCATGAACCTCAAGCAGGGATGAATGAATAATAACCAGAAAATGCAATTTGGCATGAGAAATCACTATCCTCTTCAACAAGGGCTGGTTCCTGAAATTCCAGTGACCATGCTCCCAACACACAGTTGTCCCAAAACTTCCAGACAGATTGACCATGTGGGATAAGTACACCTTAGATTCTCTCTCTATAATCCCCCTCTGTTCAGGCGCTCACTTGTTTCCTGACCTTTTTCTGGGTCCTCAGAAACAGAAAAGATGTAAAAACCACTGCAGTGCAGCAAGGCTCACCCCTGTTCTCACTAGGTGATGCAGTGTGGCAGGAACTTGCTCCTAAATCACTCATTTCGGTCCTCTTCCCCCTCACACATATAGATGATGCTTAATTATAACTGACACATATTTCTGCTGCAGGGATTGCTTTGTGTATTTCAGTCACCTAATGATAAAAAAGCACAATCTTAGTTTAGTCCCAGACCAGGTTCCCAAAAATCTGAGCTATCCAGCTCATTTTCTGCTCGGTATGAAGGAGACAAATGTATCTACCTTACATACTTCTGTCTTTTCATACGTAATAACCAGGTGTTAAATTGTCCTCTAGGGAAGAGTTCTATAGGGGCTGAGAAACTGAGGTATTAAAAAGCTGCTTACATTGAAGCCACTCACGATTTATGTGATATATGATCAGCCAAAATCAGTCTCTAGGGTTAAGCTTGCCATAGACAGAAACAGTGATCTAATCAAGTATTTTGCTATTTAATATGTAGCCTAATTAAGATATTATAATATATTCAGGAAGTAACATATGGTCCATGCCCTGTAAGAGATTTCTTGTAATATGAGAAAAACCACTTTTGTATAGGTTTATAGTGATTAATGAGAGGAAACTAGCGTTAGAAAAATAAATAAATAAGAACCAGAGACATGCAGGAATGTTGGAAATGAAAGAAAGGCACATCAGCAAATAAAAGCAGCATTGTGATCTGGTCTGAAAATAGTTCCCCAAGTTAATTTATCATCTCTGCTACATTAATAAATCCATGTGCATGGCATTTGGAAAACGGCACACAGTGCTCAAGATGCTGAAAGTACCGGTAAGGGAAACAATCCGTGTTTCCATCAGGTATTTAAAAGGGTCAGGTTCTTCACACTAGGGTGAAACAAAGATAATCTTGTTTCAGAGAAGGCAAGACCAAAACAGACTTGTGCTCTGTGCAGGACAGCTATTTGTTGTGGGCAAAACATAGCGACAGCAGGCAAAGTCCTTACTTCCAGTAGCTTAAATGTAAACTCCTCGTTCTAACAGGCTGAACTTATCCAAAGGGTCTGAGTGACAGTGAGAGTCAGAATTCATTGCCTGAGAAGGCTAAAAATCAGCTCAGCATCCTTAACAGAGTGTGCAGCCTGCTCCCACTGTAGCCAGGAAAACGAAACCTATGTCATGACCCAGCTCATAGAACCACCCCGTGTGGGATGAGTGGGATTCACGGAAGTTCTTTATATATACTCCCTTGGGGCAAATTAAGGTGAGATGGCACCAAAGAATTGCATACTGGCTTATAATTTTAATGCATACAATTGTTTAGGGAAAAGGGAAAATGTGGGGTATACAATAGAATCAAGGGAAAAGGAAAATGACTTGGTAAAGGCAATTCATGACAGCATTACCAACCGCCAACAACACCAAATCTTACAGCAATGTGATAACAACAGCATAATCTCCAACAATACTAAGAAACCGGCAACCGCTCATAAAACTTGCAATCACTTAACCTGCAACCATTTGCAACACTTGCAATCACTTTTCAGTACCAAAATAGACAACCTACAGAAAACCTGCTAAAATAGCCCCAGAAGGAGCTGGCATAAAACTTATAAGGTGTTGCCATATGTGCCAGAGAGAGAGATCAAGAGATACTTGAAGAGAAAAAGAAAACAAAAAGAGAGAAGAGAGAGAAATTTTTCACTATTCTTTGGATCCTTGGAGAAAAGTGTTGACATCTTGGGGGGCGGGAGGGCGTCGCTCGATCAGTTTATCAGACTCTAAGGAGTCCTCAGGTGGTGGGCGCAAGCACCCTTTCTCTTTGCTTATTCACCTTTTATAGACAGAGGCAGGGCCTTACTCAGCAAGGGTTTGCTACTTTGTTGTAAGAGCAAGACTAAGTCCATTGTTAGTGAGGGGAGTAAGGCCTTCAATGTATTCTTCGCTCCTTCTTATCTGCAAGGAATGTATCTTAGAGTCTACAACTGGAATGCTTTGAGACACCACAAGGCTTTGCCTTATTGGAGCCTTGACAGTCAATTTCCAGTTTCTGCAAAACTGCATGAATTGTCCTTTACAACCTATCACTATAACATACCTCATCCTCTCCATAATGTGTGTCTAAACCCAACTACAGCATAGCCAGAGGTAGTAGGCACTGAGTTTGCCTTGCCTAGACAGCTTCCCTCCTGTGCAAGGACTCACACCGGGCCACGACATTCCTCATTTTAGGACTGACCCATCTGGTCTATGTTTTGGTTACAAACCACTACTGACAGCTGGCAGCCAAGACTCACAGTGTGCATGTAAATTTACACAAAACTAAGCAGTCTCCAAAAGGTGTGCTGAGTTCCTGTACTTCAAACTGCAGAACAACTGTAGTCTGCAGGAGACCACAGGCTAGGTAGCTAGGGACAAACCACAAAACTGAATAAGAAGACTAATGCGCAGTGTCCTATGGCTGGTATCAACTTCACCAAACAAAAATTACCAGAGCCAAGCCACAACACTGCTTTGGTACACCATGATCCAATATTTAGTCTTTCAGGGATTCTCCTTCCCCCACCCCTTTAATGCTTATAGTGACACTGTTTTCCAGGGGGTCGGTGTTCCACAACTGCAACATCATCATACTGCACGTTCTGCATTGAGAAGGAAGAAGACAATAACTCAACTATTCGAAAACTTTAAAGAGACCCAGACTTGATACAAGGATGTCAAACACAAAGTCCACTGCTTCCTAGGCACATTTTGCAATTGTTCGTTTATCCACAGTATTAACATTTTACCTATCATTTCTAGCTTAAATTCGCTGACTTCCACTTACTATCTATCTGTGCTTTAGTCTGAGCTACCTAGATTGCCTTTCCTTTGTGAGATATTTCACTTTGCCAACTTCAGCTAAAGCCATGAACCCCAAGCATATTTCATCCTTCAAATTGCATCAGATTTGTACCTAATGTAGAAAATTTCAGAGCCTTACTGCAAAAGCCATATTCAGTTTATTATATTTTTTAATAGTAGTTACTAGGCACCCTAACAGCTGAAGAGTAAAGTTTGGTGGTTTTTTTTTTGTTTGGTTTGGGTTTTTTTTGTTGTTTTTTTTTTTAATCAGGAAGTAAATTCAGCTGCTTGAGCAGGATAGAAACTAAGTTCTGGCTTCTTTTAGACACTCCACTGCCAGAATTCCCCTGCAGGATGTGGAATGACTACAAATAGGACAAATTCAGTGCCTGATAACAGCATTAGATTCGAAAATGCTACTGACTGCATATATCCATGCACAAAGTAGTGTTATAATTCTGCTTTTTTTTCTTTTTTTTTTTTTTTAATGCAATGACTTTGTGTAATCATCACTTGCCTTTCAACTTTCTCCTTAAGCTTTTGAATCCTCAGTTGTGTCTTCATCAGACCAGTAAGAGGTTTTCAGTTGGTTTGCACCTTTTAAAAAAAATTAAACTAGTCACCATGGTCAGCTTAGAAGCTTTACCCAGAGTGTAGTTTAACACAATTACATGACTTGTCAGGTCTTAAGAACTCAGTGAAGCCAAAATATTTAGGACAATTTTCTTCTTGAGAGATAATCTTGGAGTATATGGTGATTATCATGGCTTACTACACAAAAGGAACTTGTTGATCCAAGGTGTTCTATATTTAGGATTTTACTCTTAAATATTTTTTCAATATTTCAAATGCTCAGAAACACATTTAACAGGCAAGGGAATTGCCACTTGAAACATTACAAAAGACAAGAAAAAAAATTTCATCTATTGCATGCATGGTGCAATTTCTACAGGGCAGTAGTGGAATGTTCATGTCAACAGCACTGACTGAACATCTTTTGCAAATAAAAGATAAAATCAAAAATAGCCATCATTTTACCCTTATCACAGACAATGACATAGTGACTATTAGTGCTGAGCCAGTCTGAGTGGCATATTGTAGATAATGAGGCCAGTCTCAGTGTTATCAGCATCTCAGTGTTACCTCACATTAGAAGTTAAGGGAAGAGTAAGCATATTAGTGTAGTCACTTATTTTTAAAATATGCTTATTAAGCATTCCCTGAGTCTAGTAAGCCTTGAGCAAATAATCTCTGTAGAGAATATTCTGGTAGTTATTTTATGCATCGATGTTACTAAGCAACATTCACATCATCTTACGCAGCTGGCCATACTTGTGCAAGATCATGCAAAGAAGGACAACATTGCAAAACTGCAGGCAGAGCTGGATCCAGATGCTTTGAAGACACTGCAGCAATGCAGCAACATGACTGTAAAAGTATTTTGTGACTGGCAGTTTGTGTGCATTAGGTAGCACTATATAGGAAGCCTATGGACTTTTTAGCTAACCACATCCTTTCTTCTGGTAAATTTATACCTGCTTGTATAAAAAAGACCAATTTTTCACAGGCTGTCTCTTGTAAAATCATTTTTGCCTCTGCCATTGAGTAAAACATGACCCTCTTTTTAGGCTGCTTATTCATAGTTGCAGAAAGGTGTTAGCAAATGAGATTCAGGAAATCTCAGTGAAGCAGGTAAGAAATATTTTTCCCAGAACTTTTGCATCACTTTTTGGGACAGCTATTTTATGACCAGCTAAAGACAGCCATCTGTGCTCCTTAAGATTCAGCTTTAGAGAATACAAGGTAAATTCTTAAAGTTGGGAAGCAACATCCTATGACAAAGTAGCAGCAGGTCTGTAATGTTACTGTTACAAGGTGCTTTGTGTGAAAAGTGTAGACAGGACCAAAAGAGTTTATTATAAATTGTAGTAAGTATAGAAGATGCAATGATCACAGCAGATCCACAACCCCTTGTCTGCAACACTTGTCTCACCCTGATGTTGCACACCTGTGTTTAGCTATAGCATTTGAAATATTTTCTTACTGAAGCCTCATCATCAGACTATAGTTTCATTATTGCATAAATGATCTTGCTGAATTCAGTGGAACCATTCCTGAAAAGCGGTCAACTGCATTGGGAATGACAATAGATTATAAGCCTGTTTGCAAAAGTTGTTTTCATTCAGATTTTTAAGTGTGCTCTTCTATGAAGATGTGGTTCCAATAAATTTTCCAAAACATGCATGAAAACTGATGTAAATAATTGCTCATGACAACAGAAATCTTCACAAATATTTACTATATTTTTTGTAGAAAAACATTTGACCACACCTTGAATTTAGAAGTGTGCTCCTCATTCATTGTTTGAACTCCTAATAGCACGAATGACTGGACAGTTTTATGCCAGCAAACTCGAGGCTGTTTTACATCAAACACCCACAAGTCACATTCATCCCCCTATCCTACGTGGCATTGATTTGTGGCTCACTGCATGACTCCAGTCACAGTGACTACACAAAATCATTCACAAGTAAGTGTGAGCACTTTTTGCAAAAAAATATTTTAGTCTTCTCTTTCTAAGAATGTTCTTGTAAGCAAAAGTTTGCACGGATAAATACTAATAGAAAACAGGTTAAGTGAGATTCAAGGGTTGTCTGGGTGTGATTGGTTGGTTGGGGCACAGGGTAGAAGGGGGAATCTGCAGGTGTTTGCTGGCCTTTATTCTTGCAGAAAAATAGTTGTGGCATTTTCCTACTTCTGCCATACATGTGTTTATATCCTACACCAACAAAAATATTATCAGATGCACAAGTGCAAGCCAGAAGTCAGTGTGTCAGAGCCTAAGCTGGTAACCATTGCAGCTCTTTTGACTCAGTTGAGGGATAACTAACACCAACTGAGTATCCAGCCCTTTACATGCTGTCAAAAGGGGAGGGCGGTGGAAAATGATTCCCACAGAATCAGGTTTTGTGTACCTTTTCCATTGGTGTAGTTCATAATTTTATAAAATGTCACTCCAATTGTATTTGTTTTTACGTTTCTGTAATTCCCCCCACCTCTGACTCTATTACTGTTAAAGATTCCAGTATAAATAAGCTCTAGAAACAATTCTCTAGCTCTTAAGCAGTAAGGAATTATATTCCCTTTTATTGCATCGTAACTAGCTCAGCTGTCAGTTGAACAGCTGAAAGAAAAAAAAAAGAAAAAAAAAAAAGAGAGAAACCCAACTGCAGACAAAGGTTTTTTAATCTTTCCTGATGATACAGCAGCACTATCACAACAGAAACTAGTCCAGACTTGCTAACTCCAATAGCATAAGTGCTCACTGTTATTGCTATGCTATATCAGGTCCATGAAAATAGTAAGATGGCAATATGCCAAAAGGATATTTAACACAAGAGTTTCATACACTAAGAAGCCAATGTCCCAGTCCTGCAAACTGCATGTCTTCTGCAAGGTTCCGTAAGGAATCAAAGACTCAACTGCATCAATTTTTTATACAGCAGAGCCCATTTTTTTCTGGATTCATGTTCTAGGTGGAACAATGGCCTCAAAAGAGGCTGATGTCTATCCATTAACTACAGCTTTAGTGTGTTTTTTTAATTATTATTATTTCACAAAGTCCTTATTAAAGGCTCTTGCTATACCTGCATTTCCCTTAGGAGTCTTTAGGATTTCAGCCCCTTTAAATGCACAAATAATTTTCCAAATCTTCTGACCTAGTTAGCCAACCTTTTTAATCCATCAGCTTTAGAGGAATGAAGGGAACAAGACTCATGGGGTCAAGATTAGAATTCCACATGATATTCAGAAGGGCTACAGAACTAAATTTTAGATTGAAGAGAACTGGCAACTGCTTTATGCCAAATTCGTCACTAGTGTAAACAGACACAATTTCCAAACTTATGCCAAGATGCAGCCACTGATTCTGAGAACATGACCTTTTCCGTTCCAATTATTCCTACCTCCCCCTGCCCCCTAGCCCCTTCTTTATTTTGGCACACAGCCCAAGACTGCATGCACCAGTTATGTTTTTATAATACTCCAGTCTCAGTTTCCAGTAAGAGGTAAGAGCAGCCAAAATGCACATCACAAGATCCTTATAAATAGTTAAAATCTAAACAACAGTCCTACAAGAACAGATTGAAAAAGGCAGCAAGAGGCTAGATTTTGCCACTGGTGAAAATGCTGAACATGGAGGAATAAAATTTAGTTTACCTGAGGAATCAGGGTGCACAAGACAGTAGAGTTTCAAATATGATTCTGCATTAATAGCAATGGGTTCAGCTATGTGTTATGTTTTGGTCAAGCACAAAGCATTGAGCACTTGTAAATACATGTTAAACAGCAGGCTAAAGGTTAAAGAGGGATTCAGTTAGCTGTTACTACACAGAGACCTCATTAATCCATGGATGCCTCATCCAGATGTCAAGGTATCTCAAGGCTTAAAGTGTAAGCAAACCAATAGGTCAACAATGTAGGCTTTTCTATCAATCTAATAGGATCTTTAAAAGCTCTCTGGATTAGCCAGGCCTGGCTATCTAGTCATCATTTAAAGATTTTGCTGTCTCTTTTCACGCCAAGTCTCAGATATCTCTGGACAAAACTGCTGAAAATAGCAACTTTGAACAAAGTTATGGTTAAGGATGTTTGTTGCTTGACTTCAAGCCCACTTAAAGGCTGGATCAAAACTCCTGTCTTATATCCCTTCACTTTCAATTGAACAAGGATTTGACATTCTCTCTTGCAGTAAGTCACTTCAAAGTTATTTTAGTTTTATATCCTAGCAGCTCTATTTTAAGTGACTTTAGCACAAGAAGTATTGGACTAATAGCTCTGAAGACAAAAGATCTGGCTACCGACAGCACACACCACAGGAGAGTAGCAGAGCAGCCTTTCATCCCCCTAACTATGATCCAGCTGGTGGATATAAATGCAGACTTCAACTTCAGCAACGTCTCTCTGCATACTATAATGGTAATCTCTCTCAAAAGCTGTAGATGTCCAATTTGCAGATGCACTGAGCCGAACAAACCCAGTGGTGAGAGCAATAAGAAGACACCAAGATTTAAAATACTGTCCTAGAAATGGAAGGCCAACATGTTGCCATCCCCCATTTGAATCAGCTAATTGTTATTGCACAGAGGGTCGCTCTAGATACAGTTTAGGAGCTGAGCTGTGGAAGCTGACGAATTCAGCTATATATAGCTTTTAAAGAGTGAACAGTATATACACGAGTATAACTGCTAGGTACATGCACATTCTTGAAGTCGGCCTGTGACTGCCAAAGCCATTTGGATGCAAATACTAAATACATAATTGCAGCCTATTATTCCCTACATAATACCTGCAACATCAAGACTTGGAGTGATCACTTGTATGGAGCAATCCTTAGCAGCTAGAACAACCAGAGCAACTGCAGAGTTAACCATAAACAATCTATTTCCACTGTTAATGAAAGTCAGGAGAACAGAAAAAAAACCACCAAAACCCCAAAACACATCACATAGCTATTGTTACAGTTATATTACGTATAAATTCTTAGAGCTAACAAAATGTCATGGGCTATGTTCTTCAGCAAGTTTCAGTTCCAGTTTCAGAAGAAGTTTCTATGGCAACTGAATTGTTAATCCACATGGTTTATATTTCATCCAATTCATGCCACAGATCACATTTGACAAACCTCATAAGCTATCAATCTACGTCTGATTCCTTGTTTGGGGATATAAAGTGCCATTTGCTGGGTTGCAGGGATTACATGGTTTTTGTGTTCTCACACACTGCTTCTTTTAATTACAAAGATGAAACCCCAAATATTTTAAATATAACTTCAGTAATGCATTAAAGTGCAATTTAAAAGAAGCAAACAGGCTCAGTATCAGATACTGAGTGCCTAGAGTATTCCTGTTGTTCCTATCCCTGCTCATTTCTTCCTGCATGGGCATCAGTGAGCAGGACTCATTGGCACCTCACAACAACCTGCTGAAGCTCCACCTAACTGCTAGCAATGCCTCGGGTTATAGTAGTACGGGACAGAGAATGGAACAGCAGAGGATGCACAGAGCTCCCTGAGGCCTGGCTCCATATCAAGATCAGTCACCAGCAGTTGTTCTAGTACAAGCATATTTCTTTAAAAATAAAAGGTGCCACACCTCTTTTAAGGGATATTTTGTAGCAAGTGTACTCCCATTTAGGAATTATGGTTATTTCTGCCCATTCAAATGCTTTTACTGGCTTCCATCTATGAATTATTTTAAAATATTAAGGCTCACAAGCTATAACATTCCAAAATATCATAATCAACTTCATAAAACTGCTTAGATTAAAAGTGAAGTTAATCTGAAGCTCAGTCTTGAAAAAAAACTTTAGCAGTCTTAAAATTAGAACTTGTCACGTTTTTCCAATAATTAGTATTCGTAGCATAATTATAGTTTGCCTATAATTTTAGTAATGCTTAAAGAGCTTAGTTGCAAATAGAGAGTCCTTATCCAATGTACAAGAATGTTTCTAACCAGTGGAAAACACTCAAAATACCTTCAGCTACAGACTTCAAGAGATCCCCATGGGCGAGAGGGAAATGGGGGGATGAAGAAAACACACATACACAATTTCCAGATATTCAAAGCCTGCACAATGAAGCACAATTTGAGATCACAGTCAAGTGCCTTCAGAGACGCTCCATCATTCAGAAGTTATTTGGCATATCATGCATTCAATACTTCCATCTTCCCAAAACTTCTGTATAGCCTGCTTCTCTGAATGTCCTCTAAGTCTGACTCTCAGCTCAGCTCAACTTTGAAGGAAGTAATTTCTTTTTCCAGTTTTCTTACTTAACCCTGAACCTTTTTTTCTTGGGTCACTTATTATCAGCATCAAACCAATAAATCCCCCAGAGGTAAAGTTTTCCTCCATGACAGCCTCTGGACCCAGACTATTTCCAGAAGGCCTCTACCTAGAAACTGACTACCCAGTCAGACGAGTTATTGCAAAACCATGCCTCCAACAAGCCCTATGCTGGACATACTATCAGCTGAAAGATTTAAGACATATCAGTGTCTACCTGCTGTTTAGATAGTCATTAAAGAGCCTTTTCAGAAGTTTGTACATGGTATGCCATTTCTTTGTCTGGGTCACAGGTACAAAACAAGATATTACCCTGACCTGTAATTTCAATGGCAAAGACTCAATTACATCCATGATTTATTACTCCCCCACAATTTCTGCTATTTTAAGTGTAGTCTTCAGACAACATACAAGGAATAATTGAATTTAGGATAGCTAGTTTTGTTAAGATCAAACATAAGGCTTTTTCAGGTGGAATTCCACAATAAGAAGAGAGTGTGCTCTATAACTATATTTCTTAGTGTTTTTTTTCTGCAGAGTTCAAGCTACTGAACAGCTAAGTCATTCATTTAGCATATGAATAAAAGACATCCCTTAAAATACAAGGCTTTTGATGCGGGGATCCATTGTGAAACCTGTTCAGAACAGTATTTAAATTTCTGAGACAGCTCTATCTTCATGGAGTGGAAACTACATTAACAAATCCAAGGTTCAGCTCTTTCATTCCTTCCTAGTCTGCCATAGCTCTTTTAGTTCAGTGCCTCTCCAATTTCAACTACAATATCCTTCCAAAAGCAACATTTCTGAGCTCAGATTTTTGTACACAGCATCAGTCGTTTAAATACCAAAACCTAAGAACTTAAGTCACACTGCAGAAATGGAAAAAATGTTCTGCGGAACTGGGGGAAAAAAAAAAAAAAAGGATTCCTCATATAGCTTTTCAACAGAGCTATACAATTTGCAGATCAATGTTGTTGTGCCAACCACTAATTTGTGCTACACTATTTGTGCTTATATTGTGCAGTTGCCAGCAAACTTAGCAAGACAATGCTTTACCACCTGGTCAACTGTGTTAGAAAAATAATGGCATTTATAATTTAAAATGGATGCTAGATTATTTAGTCTTGGTATATTTTTTGATGTTTAATTCAGAGCAAATATTTTCAGCTGATACTCAGCCTCCTCTCCTCCTCAGTTTCCTTCTCCACATACAACTACCCATTGAGGACAAGTGTTTGATCCCTCAATGAAAAAGAAAACTGGCATTTTAGGCCTCTGTAGAGTCTCTCCTCAATCTGTAAAAAATACTTGAAAGCCCAGTAACAGCAGAAATCACTAAACAGAAGGTCTTCTCTGTTATAGCAGAACCAGGCAATTTTATGCTCACCAGAAATTTGGAATTCATGCTGCATGATGTTTGGAAGCATAATTTCTGAGAATGGGAGGAAATTTTGAATATCAGTAACTAGCTGTAGTAAGTGTTCTTGACAGTCCCAGCTACTTTTTCCCTCTGAAAAGAGAAAGGGGGGGATAAAAAAAAATTCCACAAGTGGTATGATTTTTTCTAACAGAATTCAACAGATTTCTGGAAAGTGTTAAATAGGAAAAAACCCAAACTTGTGGGACCCCTGTAGCTCACAAGTAGAGTCATGGCTCTACTGGAGTTTCCTTAAACTGCGGTACATGAATAATGTTATGTACAACGTTATGTAAGTTGTGACCAAAAAAAAACTACAAAGAGCACAGTACACTCCCAGATTTCAGGCTATGCTAAGCAAGCATCAATATCAGTAAGGCAATGCTATTCTGCATTCAATGCTTAGCCTTTATTTATGGAATCACAGAATCATACAACGGTCAGGGTTGGAAAGGACCTTAAAGAACATTTGAAGTTCCAACCCCCCTGCCATGGGCAGGGACACCCTTCACTAGACCAGGTTGCTCAAAGCCTCATCCAGCCTGGCCTTCAAACCTCCAGGGATGGGGCATCCCCAGCTTCTCTGGCCAACCTGTCCCAGTGCCTCACCACCCCCACAGTAAATAATTTCTTCCCTCATCACTGCACTCCCTGATAAAGAGTGCCTCTCCATCTCTCCTGTAGGTCTCCTTCAGGTACTGGAAGGCTGCTATAAGGTCTCCCTGGAGCCTTCTCTTCTCCAGGCTGAACAGTCAACTGTCTCATCCTGTCCTCACATGGGAGGTGCTCCAGCCCTCTGACCATCTACATTTCTACATTTTCTTCACACTCCTCTCCAGCTGCCCTCTTGGGACAAGATTAATGAGCAGAAACTTAAAGGTAAAAGAAATCAGAAGGAAAAGCAAGAACAAATTATCACTTAAGCTACTTCTGTAATATGACTTTCACTCACACTGTGAATTTGGGCAATTCAAGATCTTTCTTAACTCATGCCACTACCCGCTACCCTAGATAACCTCCTCCTTCACACTGGACCTGTAGAAGGGCAGTGCAGGTATGTACTGCTGCCAGACTGGTTTCCAGCTCCTTTCGGGTACTACATGAAGATGACTAAAATAGTCTTCCAGGAAGACCTTAAAAAAAAAATAATCTGGTGGTGACTCACTCAACATGCTACTCTGGGTTTGCTGTGATGCACCCTGAAGTCTTCTGTAAAAGCCTTTCTCCATCCATCTCCACAAACAAAGCTCTCTCTAACACACACTGCTCCATTCAAAACAAAAATCAGCTCACAAGAAAACGGAGGCTCTTCTTCTCTATATTGTCACTACCTTAAAAATCCATGGAGGGGAAACATTTCTAGATCTCTAGCTACTGCCCTTTGCCTTTTGTTATGACAATTGCTCTTAATATGCCCTTGGGACTTCTCTGCAGTCCCAAGAATGCCCCTCAGAGCAGCCTGGCGTGAGCCAGCATTCCTGGTACACTAGCCAAAACCACAATACTTAAGATTATTCTCTCAACTGCCTGGAGGAATATATCTTCTTCTGGCAGAATGCAAATGAACTAACGGTTTAGAAAGCCTGTGTAGAAATGAAGGAATCAAACACTAGATAGTAAATAGCACAGGCTAACAGGTTTCCAGGAAGCAGCAGAGAACCTTCTGGTTTTGTGCCCTGTAACACACTGCGCTATCAGAACAAACCCGTTAGCAGCAAAGAGATGCAAATATCAGAGATGCAGCCACACAAGGAACCCAAGTCTTCAGGTTCTGCTGACCCTAGGCAGTTTTCTAAACTGTCCATTGCATAATGTGAACGACAGAGTGATACTGACACAAACACAAGCTCACAAGGCATGTTGCCTACTAAGGTTTTACTTGTTACGGCCAGTTTACTGACATCATTCCTGACACCAGCAACAAAATTTGATACCATTGTAGAAGCTCCCTTCTGCTACTAAGAAATGTTTGCTGTAAACAGTAGAGTGGTCTTATAACTTCAAACTTGCTCATTTTTATTTGCTCTTGTCCTCTGACTTCTTCTACTGACAACAAAGCTTTCCTTGTTTTCTGAAAGTCATCATGCACAACTCCCTTGAGCTAAAAGGCAGTGGATGCTTTTAAAAGGTGAAAAAAAAAAATGAAAACCATTTCCTTTCTGCGTATATGTTATCTCATGGAAGTAGTCTGTGTCAAGGTATTCCGTGTGGTAGGAAGCACAAAATTACTGCCTATCTGGGGACGCTGTTACCTTTTCTGCAAATGCAGCACGCAAAATCTTCATCAGAAAAAGAGAGATTGCCACCAAGTGGATCTCTGGCTCCACTGGTTGTCAGTTATTCCAACAAAGTTGACTCCTGGTCCTACTGTAAGCCAGTGTACCAAAATGCCATTTTTTAATTCTCAAACATGCAAGATGTTCCCCATTGGCACTGTGTTGCGTGTTTTAATCTTAACTGGGATGGCAGAAAGAATTATTACAGAGCTTGGCAGTGTAAAGTAATCAGTTATATTTAGTATTTCCATGTCTGTAGCTAGATAGGTTTTAGCCAAATAATGATTAAAACAAAACCTGAATATCGGGGGAGGGGAGAAGGATGGGATGTGAGATGCTGATTGAGCAGGAATGAGAAAGACAATATATCAGCTTAGCAATAAACTTCAGAACCCTAAAAAATAAAAATAAAACACATTCTTTCCAGGTCATTTTAGTTCACTACAAGAGAACAATACCACTCCTTATGTGGAAAGAATAAGGAGTTGCCTCTCTAGACAACTTAAAGTTGGATGCTTTAAACCTGAACCCTTGCTAGGAACGGATTCACAGCTCAGAGAGCTCTTGAGTTGGAACTTACTGGCTTGTGCCTGTTTTGGAAAATATTCTGCACTGACAAAAGAGAAAGGTCAAACTCAAATACCACAAACTGCATTACAGTATTACACAATATGATCTCCCACTTGCCCATCACAAACCATCTTCTCTGTCTTCCAGGTGACCTATATTTACTGATCAAATATTCAAGTAGTTTTGACAAATTTAGGACTCGTAACTTAAACTGAACTTTACTGGTACTCACCCTAAGGGAAGATTAAATGAGGAATGAAGGGAAGGACCAGATACTAAGTTTATATCCTTGTGTCTTCTACAGTGCAATTATTTAGCAGTTTTCCATTCTACGGCTGTTGCCTTGATTTTCTGAATAATTTTGTGTTCAGCAGTACACACCTAACCGTACAGTGCCTGTCAGCATGACCAACCAGCTTTACAGTGACAACTGGTATTTATACTGAAGATATTCCACACCTTACCAAATCTAACTCAGAACACATGGAATGTCAAAACAGAATTGTATATTCCATGTAACACTCAGTTGTTTTTTGGAAGCCTGCTAATTCATGCCAGTAGAAACAGCATTTCAAAAACAGTACACTTGAGCTACATCAGACAGGCTCTTTTTTTTTTTTTTTTTTTTTTAAATTCATTAA
>WKFP01013777.1:154233-166085 GCA_011057875.1 Pterocles orientalis
GGATGGGGTGGGAGTACCACTGATGTAGCTCCTGTGAGAAGCTGCTGGAAGTTTCCCCAGCTTCAGGCTGGACCCACCCCAGGCCAGGACTGAGCCAGTCGGCACCTCTGCAAATAACATATTTAAGAGGGGGCATGGAACAATGGGGTTGGCATGGCTCAGGTAGACCAGCCTGGCTGCCCAGCCGCCTGCTTGGCTTCTGCGAATCGACCTGCCATAGCCCAAGCCTCTGCCATGGCTCACCCGAGAGTCAGTTTCCTCAGGAGCCAATGAAGACCTGCGGCGGAGATAGAAGTGGGATTTTGAGAGGAAGGACCACACAACACTCTGGTCAGAGGAGAGCAAGAAGGAGAGAAGTGCCCCCTGGAATTTCCCCTGCAGCAAGGTGAAGATTCATGGTGATGCATGGTTTGTGCCTTGTTGCAGCCCATGAGAAGATGCAGCCATGGAGGACCTCATGTAGGAATTACGAAGAAGCCCATGCTGGAGCCAGTCACTGGGGGACGTGGCCTCGTGTGGAAAAGGACTCACACCAGAGTAGTTTTTGAGAAGGACTCTCCCATGAGAAGGGACCCCACGCTGCAGCTGGGCAAGACTGTGAGGAGCCCTCCCCTGAGGAGGAAGGAGCGGCCGACTGACTGCAACCACCGTTCCCTGCCCCCTGTGCCACTGGGGGGTGGGGGGGAGAAGGTACAGAACAAAGCCTTTGGGCTTTGGGAAGAAGGGAGGGGTGGGGGAGAAGTGCCTTTATGTAAGATGTGGTTTCTCTCTTTCAATATCCTGTTTCTTGTTGTAAATAGTTAATAAATTCAATTGTTTTTTCTTGTTCTTCCCAAGTGTTGGTTTCTTGCCCGTGACCCTAAGTGGTGAGTGAAACCCTCCCTGTCCCTGCCTCAGCCCACCAGGTGTTTAACAAAAACTGTCCCTGTGGCTTTATAAACCACAACAATACAAATATACAAATGAGTGATACACAGTGAAACTGTTCGCCACCTGATGACTAAAGTTCAGTCTGTTCCCAGCTAACAATCCTGGAGCAGGAAATGTCCTAAAATCACAATCCCAGAAAAGCGATAAGAGCCCAAGAGACCAAGAAAGTGAGACAACCCTGAGAGAGAGAGAATTTCTGGACAGAGCCTCATTTAAATACTGGGCATGACATGCATGACATGGAATATACCATTGGCCAATTTGGGTCTCAATCCTAAACCTAAGGTCAAATCCTAGGCTAATAATTGGGGCTGTGCTCCCTCCTTCCTTCTCCTGCACCTGCAGACACTGGCACAGAAGAGAAGCTGAAAAGTCCTTGACTGTCCTGGCAGCAACTACTGACAGTAGTGTGTTATCAGCCGCCTTCTCAGAACAAATGCAAAGCACAACCTCACACTAGCTACCATGAAGAAAGTTAACTCCATCCCAGCTGAAACCACGACACTTTCAAAATAAAATTGGCTGGGGAAAAAAAACCGCAAACAACCAAAAAACACAAAAAAACCCACAAAACCCAACCAAACAAAAAAAAAACCCCCACCAAAACACCATAACAGTGTTTAGCTGATGTCAAGAACAGCATGAAATAATGCTTTGCTTTACACCAAGATCTCATATAGGATATGGTCCCTGCAAGTGTCTACTCTCACCATGCTGCTTGGCTTTGAGAACAAGCCAGTGACTGAAGACTTAAGATAATTTTACTGGTGACAGCACTGGTGTGCTTAAGGGTCACAAGGGGTCCTCTGAGCCTTATGAACTGAAAAGTCACTGTCCTAAAGAGCTTATAATTTTATACATGATGGGAAGAAGAAAGTATTTGTCACATTTTATAGACAGGAAATAAAAACACACAGTTACAACACAATCACAAGAAAAGGGTGGTTAGATCTAAATATTTAAACCAACAAAATTGTTCAAATTAGTTTGATAGACCCTCCCCTTCTCCAGTCTAACAGTACCTGGTTAGACAGCAGCCTGTCTATAGAGATAACAAAACTCAGCAGTTTGGATACCACAGTAAATTAGTAATAAGCATCAGAACCAGCTCCTGTGACCATGATTTGAAGGCATGGGAATACAATTCAGCCTCACTTCAAGATTCCAAATACTTTCTTACAAGTATCAGATTAAGACCGAAGGGAATAAACAGCTGGTTTACAAGTCTGCAGGAAGCCCACGATAGTTCTTCACAGAGCTGTAAACACAATGATTTCCTGCATACAGAAATGGTTTGAGAGGCAGATTTTTCTGAGGAGCAGCAAAAATTTGAATAGAGGATTTAGCAAACAGATACACTAAGACCAACTTCACATTTCTTAGCTGTGTCAAGGATTCTCACATACCTCCATCTTGTAGCTTTGTATGGTTCCTTCTTCAGAGATTCATCTTCTTGCTGTTCAAAGATTCCCAACAGCAACGGAAACTGTACCTTGCTGTTCACCCAGAATCTGACACTAGCAATCTTGGTTACAAGATCTTTCATCTCTTTTTTCAGTCTTTTGCTTTTTCCTCAGCACCTGGGTCTCCACTGAAACCAAGAAGAAAGCTTTCTCACCAGATATATTCAGACCTTTCACAGACAAATCCCCAGAATGCTTCATTTTTTTGTCTTATTACTAGCACCACCACTGCTACCTCTTTTATCCATTAGACTGGACACACTTCCTTCAATTCCCAGCTTGCTCCTAGCCCACAGCTCTCCAGGAAGCAATTTTGTCACTTCTCCATCCTAAGAAAATAAATGGCCTACTAGGAAGCAAAATTACAGTATACGTCCTCAAATCAATGCCATTGTACATACAAAGTTGACAGACTGCAACTTCCTACCTTTCTACTGTCATAGCTGTGTTCTCTTCTTTAAATGCCCTCGTGTATTGATTCTTATTTGTATCAAATACCAACTCAACAAAACTGAGGCCCACTGAGCTGACCGGTGGTCTCAAACAACTGTTGATGCTTTGAAGATCTATCTAAACATTTCTAACAGTGCCTGCTATAGCTAAAAACAAGCCCCACAAAATGTGGATAAACAGCTTAGCCTTACAGACATAAAGCACACCTCATGAGGTTCTTCATATGCTGTAGATGAACCTCCCAGTGCCTCTGGCTCATTATTACACCCACCAGCTCTGCCTTGCCATTGTCTGCTGCAAGTATCCCTTCTTGCAGGACCTCAACAGTGGCACACACTATGGTGTGCCACAGGGCTTTGCAGAAGAGATTAGAAGCCACTCCCTTTGCCCTCCCTGACATGTACAGAAGGCAGCCAGAGTTCATCAAAGTGGAGGCAAAAAGTTTGGTCTCTTCAGGGAGCTGAAAACATCAAGATCACCTATGGGAAATGCTTTGAATGCCTGCATGCTTGGGTTGCATAGCAGACTGGGGAGTGTGTGCCTGGAATTGGTTCCTCCCTCTGAGCAAAGGAGAACCACCCAGAGCTGTTTGGATTGAAGGTGGATCTATCAATTATTCAGATGTTCATTAAGCCAGTCCTTAAGCCGCATCCCTCAGTTTGAAAAGGCAACAGATAACATACAGGGGAACTTGCTATTTGCTATTAGTTTTGATGCTTTAGATAACATTTTTTTGTTCCTTTGGGAAGAGATCTTCATGGTGCAGAGTATCTTCCCATCCCTAGCAATGGCCAAGGGGGAATTGCAAGTATATACTACTGGATACAGGAGTGCTGGCCTGCAAACCCAAAACAACCAAACGTGGTAGTTCCAATTCACTTGCTTGCTGTGCATACAGGTAGCAGATGCAAGGAATCCCAACAAAGAAGGTCACTTGCCCAAATGAAGTTCTCAAAATGACTATAATACAAAGCCATCAACTTTCATCTAATTCAGTCATATGGACAGATAGCTTGACAGCTGATATATAACACTCGTTATTTTCCTGCTATAACTACTAGTGACTTTAAGTGCCACCACATGAAACAATTTATTTACAACATAAACGAAAGTGAACTCCTTAATTGATCCCTGTAGGACGGAAATACCACTGAAGTCCATCAGCAAAACTGGAAACAGGGAATGTCAGCTAAAACAGAGGATGCAACACAAGCAATGCTATTTAAAAAGAAAAAAAAGAAAGTGTCAAAAACCTCAGGATAAGTTCCTCCCAAGTAAGAAACAGCTTTTTTATTCAATGCAGTGCCACCAGCTGACTTATCCTGACATTGTATTCAGATAGCCAGGTGGAGGTATAGCTTTTCACAGAAACACACTTGCAATTTTACATAAAGAACTTTTATACACTTTTGACTAAGTTAATGCTCAAGGAACATGCTGAAGAGCTTGACCAATGCTTTAGAAGATTCAGATGAGTAAGCCCAGGCCTTCAAAAGTCCTTATATTGGAACCAGACACTTCAGAAGTAAGGTTTTGGAGACTTCCAAGCACAACTAGTTTTCGATCAACCAAAAAGCAGTTGTTATTGGTTGGGCCAAGATCAGCTGGTAGTGCACTAAGAACTTCACTACCCTAAACCACATTGTCCTATTCACAACACAATAGCTAACCTTGTGTAGGTATCTTCCACCTACAGCCATAAATTGCATGAAGATAATAATTAAAAAATACTGATAGGCACATTTTTTATTAGCTTCTCTTTAAGTGAGAAACAAATGTTTAATTTTTGTCATACTAGACTTTATAAGCACACCTTGCCTTGCAACGAGTTGCAATAGCAAAGCAACCCTTGTATTTGTTTATTCATCTGTGTCCTCACCCTCGTCACTCTCAAGCCACACACCAAAATCAGAGTAGAACAGGATCACAGATCCCTGGTACAAGCATATATCCCAAGTCAAGGGCATTGCTGTATTTAATTCATCTCTAGTTGCCAGTACATTTGTCTGTGCTAAATTTCAACTCAGTCTTAGGACTGAGAAACCCAAGCATCTCTTCAAATAAAAACACACATAGGACATAGAAAGCACCAGTAGAGCTGGAGTACTGATCTGATTTTAAAAAGGACCTTCAAATGGCTGAAATATCTAGATTTGCCAAGGAAAAAAAACCAAAAAACAAACACACCAGCAGATTTTTTTCCTTTTTGGACAGCACAATACATCCTGTCATAGTTCTATGTACACACAATACTTCTGTCTTGCCAGTTGCTAGAGGACCACATAGCAGGTAGGACCTCACTGATAGATCTGGTGAAAAACTAAAAAGAAATCAAATTCATTCAAGCACTATCTACTCTGATTTCTAGTCTAGTCTGACTAGTCTAGTAATCCAGTGCATTAACCAGGTCTGCAGACAGCAAGGGCTCTTAGGCTTTTTTCCAAGGTAACCTAGAACCTAAAGAACTCAAGGCAAAGCACAGACTTCCTGGGCTTCCAGGACTCCTTCTTGCAATGCAGAAGCTCTGGGCTGGAAACTTCAAAGCTTCCAGATTCTAATCACCTGTTCTGCCTTGCTCAATGCTTCATTGTGTAATAAGCAAATGGGTGATTTCAATCAGCAACTGCCATTTCCAAGGGGGTACATAAAAATTCTGATTTGCAGATTACTGCAAGCAGTGTTTTTATTCTGAGTTGGGACAAACTTGAGCTAAGATTTCTTATGAGCCAGAAATACTGCAAGTTAATAATGTTCAAGAATAAACACTTCCTGCTATCACCATGCTCATTCGACCTCATTAGGAGGATGACATCAGGATAACAATTTACCAAGATTGTGACAAGGCCAGATCAGTGATTTTGGAACCCCCTTTATGCAACAAAAGATATTGAAATGAATGTAAACCAACACCTTCCAAAGGGTATCTGCTGTTCATTGTGAGTACTTTTTGACCACTAGTGTTATCTTAGCTTTTATGTATCACATCACAGCATAGCATCCTTCTGAGAAAGCATATGCTGGCTATTTTTAAGTGCAAATCACTTTTTTTTTTTTTTTCAGAAATCTATCTTTTCCCCATCACTTTTCTCCACTGTGATCCTGGATTTCAGATGTTAGGAGTTATGGTTATGGAATGAGACTACATTTTCCTTGGATTCAGCCATGCTGGAGTTTATGCAAAGGAGCATCAGTCATATTGCATGATTTCCACGGGCACAGGCTTCACAGGAGCAGTTGAGGCAAAGCTCCTTCTGAATTTTGCCTAGGGAAGAAACCCAGTGTCAAATCCAGTCTAAATAAATAAAGCCATGTACAGAAACAAACACACAACTGCTTCTTTGAATTTAGAGATTTATGAACAGGGTTGTTATATTCACAACTTGCTCTCCTCTCCGCCTCAAGCTCTAGAAAATTTTAATTTCACAAGACACCCTGGTATTAATTACACCAGATAGAAGGCCTACTCCAGGCATGCATCAAAGCCAATTAGATAAGAATCTGTCCCAACCTCTACTGGAGCATGCAGCACAACCAGCATTTATTTAGCTTTTCACTTGAGCACTAACTTGAACAAAGCTACCTAGACTGACCGACTGTTTCTAGAAGAGCAACGATTAGCTGCCTATATCCTGGTGATATCTGTGATTACAGTTTGACTTAAGAACCCAGGATTTCAGTTCTGGTTATGGATCAGGCATCTCTGTAACCCAGGAAAGCTGTTTAGCTTGTTTGTCCTCAACTCCTCTCACTGCCAGGATCTGGAAAATGACCAAGTACTTACGTTGCAGTTTCACAGAAACTGTCACAGAACAGCATCATCAGGCTGTACTTTTATAACAACCTGAACCAATCCAACTGCTGACCACAGTCCTCCTCTGTCCTTGCCTCAGAGTCCCAAATCCTTTCTTTCCATTAACAGAAAAGACACCAAGAAAGCTATTATCCAGATCTGAGAGCAAAGACAGCATTATATGAGGACAGATAAAGTCCAGAACCAACCTGGAAGGAAAGGAGGTCTATGTGGTCAATTAGATCAATCTAGGAGCACAGCTTTGGCAATTCTCAAATCTCACTAGCATGTGAAACTCTTATTTTTGCAAGCTCAAATATTAGATGCATTATGGAAAGCATGAACAGAAGGCCACAGCAGAGCCTCTTGATCCACAGTTCTCACTATTCAAGCTAAACAGAGTTCATTGGGAAAGGACCAGATTAGACTCCTCAGCTATCATGAACAGAAGGTCAATTGTTGACTAGAGCAGTACTCGCAGAAAGAAATGGATTAAGCTGCAGAAGCTGAAGTGAGGTGGCAGACAGATGACAGGTTCTCCAGCTGGCAGAGCACTACGACAGAAAGGATAGAGCTTGCCCACACAACAAGTCAGAAGCAGAACTATCTAGCTGCCCTTCCCTTTTCCTGTATAGTCTTTGAACAATTTTAACCATTCAGTCTAATGCTTTCTAGGCTAAGCATCTGTTAGAGCTTATTTTGGCTCAGCTTCAGGTCTCAGTCTTGTTCTTGGGAAGGTATTTTGCCAAATGAAATAGCAACCTTTTGGCTCCAGTGCTTGTGAACAGATATTTAAAATATTGTTTTTGTCAAGGACAACTTCTTTTGATGGGCTGCAAAAGAGCCAAATTTGACTTGAGACATTATTACAATCCCTTACAATCCCTGGAAGCTCTGGTTTGCATTTGATAAAAGGGCAATGGAAACTGAAGATTTCGTTTTAATGGAGCACTCTTGAGCCTTTGCAAAAGCCCTGCCCAAAACCCAGAACAACTTCTCCTGTGGTGACACAAAGTGGACATAACACTTAACACAATTAAGTACCACGTTCTATTTGCATAGCATGCGTCCTGTAATTTGACTTCAGCTGACAAAACAAATGCATTTAGCAACAATTAAGATAGACTAAAATCAGTACTGTTATGAACCCATGGTCAGAATTATGTCTTAGGAAAGGCTTGCTATCACACAGGAAACACAATTCTAGTTCCCATGCTGAACAAAGATGATTAAGTCTGAACACTACCTTATGTAAGCCCTGTTAAATACTGGACTATGTTACAAGTCACTGTCTACACAGGTGGTTGTATTTGCTCAAAGTACCTCAGTTGCAACAGAATATTGAAGAATAGATTTCAGTTGAAGGGATACTCTTCCAATGCTATTGACATGAAACATAACAGCATAGAGCTCTCATAAGAAAACAGACTGGAAAAAAAGCACAAAAAAATAAAAGTTTTCAAGGAAAAGGAATAAAAAGAGAAGCAAAAAGTGTTCCAGCCTAAAAAAAGGTTTCTGCAAAGGTCCACTAGCATGCATTCTCATCACTTTTGGAGAGTTCTGTTGTAGGATTCACAGTCACCCAAGTGTAACAAGCACGTCAAGGTAAAGCTCTGCTAACTTGCTGTAAACAACCATTAGCAGCTCTACAATTCTTAACCAACAACATATATTTCTGTGAGTCTCTGTATATCTGTAAAAAAGTACAACGCTCCCACAGAAATGAGAGAGAAGTATGTTCCAAATACTACCTTTTTCCCATGGTCCTCGGACTTGCTGTAGATGTTGGTGTGACTGATCATTTGACTACCATCTGTACATCATCTTTTTAGGCAAACCACCCTGCAAATACAAATAGCTGGCTCCAGGCTACCATTATTCTTAGTGAATACCCTGTTGTATATTGAAGCTATCACTAATGCTATACTCTTAAAAAGATTTAGCATACTGACTCAGAGCCTGGGATTTCTGCTGGGGATGTTGTTTGTTCCCATGTGCTTGTCCGTCTGTGAAGTTATATGCCTGCATTACAAATATGACCACATAGTGACAGTGGTGGTACCTGAGCAAGTTAGCTTGGGTATGACTGAGAACAGAAATTAAGTGGCCCCATTGTGAAGGGTGTATTAGCCCAGGGAGGCTGCTGTACTGACGTGGCCTTAGGGCTTCTCATGCCTAAACTATTTTGTGTCCACATTGCAATGTATTTGCCATGTATTGGTCTAACATATATAATACAAACATACATATGTTTGTGTTTTAAGTATTTTCTTCTTGACAGTGATGCTATATATTGCCATCAGCCTTCAACATTCAAACATCCTATCTAATGATCCCCAAAATAGTGAAAGTGGGTGAAAGTTTTTGCACACTGACAAAACAATATTTGCTTGATACAGTATTCCTATAGTCATAATTTTCTTTTGTAACATTGAGAATTAAATACGTAGTACAAAATTCTAAAAGCTGATATTATCACTTTAGGACTACAGTAGCTTGTCTTAAAAACCAACAACAACGAAAATCAAAAGCCAAAACCAGCAATTATTGCAAGATTTGCAACAAATGACGTGTCTGGCATCACACTTCCGGTGGCCATACAGTAGCATGGCATCTTACACAAGAGAAAGGGGTTCAGGGCTTGGAACAGCCATGGACAGAACTGCGGGCATTTCAGTCATTTTAATACCCAGAGGTTGCTACAAACTACAAACTTCCCCTCCTGTCCCCTAAAGGCATAAGTAAGCTCTGACTATCCCTGATTTCTGTCTGAACTGCTGTATGTCCTTTTGGACCTGTATAGCTCCATCTTAACAGAAATAATAACCCAAGCTGCCACAAATCCTGATCCCAGACTTAAGAAAGCTACTGAAGCTTTACACTGCCATGACACAAATTCTGCTTGCAAAGCAAGTTTCTTGCAAACTCCCTCTTGACTCCTAAAGATAGTTCTGTTTCTGGTAATGTGTTTCTATTTAGCATGTTTTCTGCATTTAAAATCATAATCCTTTGATAACTTTGGGAATATCTGGAAGATATTAAAAAAACAAAATTAAAAAACCCAGAAAGCAGTTGGGCATCTCTGAAGTCCATTACTTATATGAATGAGCCATAGAACAAATGGTAGGCTAGACTGACCGCAGTAATAACTTACAATGCTGATTTGAAGAAATTAAAAGCAGGCCAGGAAACTTAAATCTAAATGTGTTTTCAATTGATCTTTGTTACTGACTGTGTTTAATGGTCAGCTGTTTGAGAAACCCTCTGGGGTTCTACTAGGTGAATTCAAACTGAGAAAGAGCAAACAGTACCACAGAGAGCAAGATGTCTTTCTCTTCAAGAGAGTGAATTTAAACACTGCTGAAAGGTTGCAGACTGCCAGTCTCAGAAATGTTTTATGGAAGAAATATGAAGAAGCTTTTTTCACTCCCTCTATTTACCTACAGTACTTATACATTTCCCAGGGCAAAACATCTGCACTTCTAACAAATTTTCCATAATTCTCCTGCAAAGCAAGGTGATGTTATTATCCATATCTTACTCGGATGCAGAAAGACTCTAGGCTATATTTAGATGACCAATGTTTCATTCATGCCCTTAAGTTTAGTGTTTCCTACAGGCTAGGTATCTTTGAAGGCCACATCAGCCAATACAGGACTCAGCGCATCGTCTGAGGCAAAATTTGGCTAAGTTCCATGGGGCACAATGTACGTCTAACCTCTATCTCTCTGAGACCATATGTTTCTAAGTCCAACCCTCTAGACTTTAATTTTGCTGGAGAGATGTTGTGCTACCCCCAAAAGGAGTCCTTAGCTTCTGTTTTCTGTCTCTAGTAATTTCTTCAATACGTAAAAATAATTTTGTTTAAAGTAAAAAAATACAAAAACAAACAAGGCCCTTCCCCAAAATTAGATTGATAGAGATACTTTTTTTTTTTTCCCCCGAGCTGTACGGAGAAGAGATATTTGAAGCCATAGAGGCAGGCACACTCAGAATGAGACAGAATGCATTCATGAACTAGAGTACAGTGATTAGAGTGCAGAAGCAAGAACAGAAAAGCAAGCTGCTAGGCCAGCCTCCCTTTCATTCCCAAATACTCAGAATTCAGCTACCCCACTGCTGACCAGCACTATCACAAGCTGACGCCACCTCAGTTCTTTGTTTCATGCTGTCATCCTGTTTCCACACATTAGGGCTGGGTTCAGATGGGTTGCATTAAGCAGGTAAATTAGATGTTTATGTTAGACATCTAGGCACTGTAAACTCTCCATAAAATCAATACTCAGAGTGACAATTGCCTTAAGAAGGCAACTACAAGCATCTACATTAGACTTTAGCAAGGTTACTGAATTGCCTTCTGAAGTTACTCCTCTTACCATTGACTACAGACAGAACACACACTCCAGGCTCCAAACATGGGCAATCATCTACGGCAGAAGATAAACTATGGAAATACTACCCCTGCTTCTGTCCCTTGGCCAGAAATTAGAAAAGTAACACCAAGTGACTATTTGGCTACCTATTTTTTAACATATCAAATGAGGTAGAAGAAGAATGAAAACTGAATATTCAGGCTGCAACACCTACATATTCTTACCACTCAAAGCCATTGGGAGACTTCTTACTAGGAACTCAAAGCAATGTCTTCTTCTGGGTAGGTTTCTCTTACCCTTCAAAAACCCTTTCTTTCAAAAGTGAGGAAGGGATTTGCTCCTCTTGTCCCAGTTGCTAAACTGGGACAAGACATAAAAATGCAAAAGGTTGTGATTTCCACCGTCTTTAAGATAAGATGTATTTACTAAACCTGACCATTCTGTTAATGAACTCTACAGAATATTCCAGGGTATATACAGATGACATGTAATATACTGGCACATTTTTAAATGAGGCAATTTATTCATATTTGGTAAGAAAAATTCCTAACAAAAAAAAGGATCTGGGAGAGAAGTTTTACAGTATTTTCAGAGAGATGCAGAATCCACTGTAGACTTCAGAGGGCAGAGAATGAAGAAGAAACATTTCTAGATGGAGCTAGCTAAGGGAAGATGACTGGGCATGGTGAGGCATATCTCCCACAAATTTTGCCATTGGCAGAAGGCAGCCCTGCTGGCAGCTATGGGAACAAATGACCAGGATGATATTTCAGTGATGGTTCAGCTCTTGTTATTTATTCCAATGAAAAAAAAAAAAAAAAAAAAAAAAAAAAAAAAAAAAAG
>WKFP01013777.1:172293-187602 GCA_011057875.1 Pterocles orientalis
ATTGTCAACAGGCCGAGCCTTTTTCGGGGGGGGCAGCATAATTGTGTATCACCTATTCTCTCCCTCCTTTGGGGCCATTGACTGGGAGTGGGCTGGGCCTTTGGCCACCAGGTGGGGAGGGGTAATATCACTGTGTATCACATTGCATCTTTGTATATAGTATTATTTCTAATATTATTGTAGTTTAGTTATTAAATTGTCCTTATCTCAACCCACGAGTCCTCTTTGCCATTTACCTCTTTAATTCTCTCCCCTATCATTGGGTGGGGGCAGGGACCGTGTGAGCGGGTGTGTGTGGTTTGGCCCCCAGCCAAGGGCCAACCCATCACAAATTACAAAAATGCCTTGTACACAACTGGTCCAAAAGGCAGGAGTCTGCTCTAGTAATGTCTGGCAACATCTCTCTTTATGCAAATGTTTGCCATATGTGCGTGTAAGCTGGGGCAATGCTTCTAAATATTTTTTCATTTCCTCGACAAATTGTGGTACAGCAGTTGTACTATGCAGCAAGGCCTGCAGAGGGATTATGCCTTGCCAGTTTTTCCATTATTATTTGAGCAGCCTTAGCCCTGCCATTGGTGTTGGAATATCCTGTGGCCAGTACAAAGAACGACATAATAGCAGAGGCAGGACTAAATTTTCATGCACCTTTATTAATAATAAAAAAATCTTGACCCAGCCCTGAAAACAGCTGAAACAAATATTTCTAAAAATAATCTAGACAATAATGTAGCTCACAGTATAAACTTCGTAAGGGCTTTTATGGGTTTAGTCACTGTTTTCTATATACAAATTGTTGATAACAGATCTTCATGATAAAACACACTGACGCTATTCTGTGAAGTTACTTTTGCTTTAGCTTGGATTTCCATATTTCTACATAGTGACCAAAAAGCACATGGCAGCCCCCAGTGTGCTATTTTTTAACACCTCGTGATAACTTCCATTGCCACCCTAACTTTAAGGAAGGTATATTCTTTTATCAGTGTGGTATGCGATTAACACTATGCTTCATAATTTTTAGGTAGTATTTGGATTTGCACTCTAAGCATTACCTCAGTAGTCCCATGGGTCAGTGTTATTTCCCCAATAATTAAGGTAGCCCCATAAAACATTACACAAAAGTAGGGAAAGGCTTGACTCCCTTCTGCTGAAGGGATGAAGCAGAATCAGCTGACACATTACACTGCGAACTGGCTGCTGCCAACAACTGTCTTTCATCTACTGGCAATCCCAAATGCACGAGAAGCAGATGAGTATCTGAGACACTCCATTGCAACTAAATAAGGGGACTATTACTTTTTTTAATAGAAAAAAAAATCAATCAAATAAACCAACAAAACAAACAAACAAACCCCAAAACAAAACCTGAAAACTTGTCCATTACTACATCATATAAAAGTCCTGGATAGAAGGTAGAATACGTGGATCCTGAAGAAAACAGATAACCATTAGACAACAAAAGTGCTGGTAACTCAACTGAGAGAAGGCGAAGAGGGAGCTCTGAGAGCACAATGAAGGCTGGAGGTATAGCCTTTAAATTCCAGGCAGTGAAATGGATTTCTATCCTTTGATCCCAAAATTATTTGGAAAATTAGACCTAATAGTAAATTTTTCTTAAATAAGCATGATTATATAAAATAAATATTCAATTCAGTAATGGATTTTTGTCTTGGCAGACACAACTTAAAGACTCTACTAACTTCTTAGACAGAACGCACAATAAAAAAATATTCTTATCATAATAGAACAAAAAGGTCAGATTCAATCCTGTGAAACTAACCAGATAAAACTACATCCTGAAATGACGAATCAAATAAATTGCAAATATTTTATTTTACCTGTAATGTGATGTAAGAAATATTTTTCCTTAGAGCAAGAGATGACGTTGCTTCCAGTAATACAAGCAAGATGAGAAGACAAATACTGATAAAGAAATTGTATCATCTTTGAAAATGCAGCTGACATGACAGCAAATGCAATAATAACAACCCAGTCACACATAAGGACTATCAAGAGAAATCATACAAGAGCAGAACTAGGAGGTTAATTATATTCACCACCAAAATTAGACACAGGGAAACCAAGCAAGGAAAAATGTAAAAGCAGAAGGCCCTGAGTTACCTCTCTGATCCATGTTCATGCATGAATGTGTTTTCTGTTTCTCCCCTAGGCAGATAGATGTTAGTGTAATGGGGTAATATCTAAACATCTTAGTCATCTCACTAGATGGACACTAAGATTTCAACAACAGGCACCATTAATATATGTCACTGGTAACTAACAACCTCTAGAAGCACACTGACAATTTCTGAAACAGTATTAATTATGAGTGTCTCTATTTTTCACTAAGTTATTCAGCAAGGAGAAACAATTTTGTAGCTTGGACACATCTGCTCCAAGCACTGTCACATTGATTTTCTTATAATTAGATTCATACAATCTTGGTATTAAGTGGGTTTTGTATGAGCCAACCACTGATCTTTGACTTTTGAAATATAGGCTATCCATCTCTACTTACTCCACACACTCTTCAGCATTCTGTCCAGCACCTGGATGTTGACATATTGAAAGAAGGTGTCGTGGGTTAAGCAGAAGAGAGTTAATTTTTTTTTTCCTTCTCTTCATAAATAGTTAGCAAGAAGCTATGTTTTGGATTCCTGCTCAGGAGAAAGCTGATAAGAAGGAACATTTATAGTTATTGCCAGGATACTTTCAAGGACAAATACATTCAGCCTCTCTCCTTTCCACAGACAGAGCAGGGGGAGAGACAGTCCGGCTTCTAGCCTGGGATTTGCTTTTAGGTTAAGATTTAGAAGCAGACTGACCAATTATTCCATCCCATGCACATCATACCCAGTATATAGGTGAGGAGCCTTCCGGGAAATCTTATTTTTTACTTCCCTTGGGCTCTGGATCATCTCGCTTTGGGTACCTGCATTCGCTCTCCCAAGGCCTTTTCCCCCCCACAGACGCCAGTAGCTCTCGGAGCTCGGGACGCTCGTTATCTCCATTCCGTGAGTTTCGGGATCCTCCCTCTCCAGGGGGATCATTAGCTGTTTTTCCCCTGCTTCGGTTAGCTCTTGGCCCGGGACACTCGTTATCTCTGTTCTGTGAGTTTCGGGATCCTCCCTCTCCAGGGGGATCATTAGCTGGGACGCTTGGGCTGTGATCTCCGTTCCATGAGTGCCTCCGGGAGCGGTGCACCCACCCCTCCCCCTCCCTTTTTCGGGGAATCATGAGTGCGGTTTCTGGGGATCGTTAGCTGGCAACAGGCTGAGCCTTTGGGGGGGGGCAGTATCATTGTGTATCACCTATTCCCTCCCTCCTCTGGGGTTGTTGGCCGGGAGCAGGCTAGGCCTTTGGTCATCAGGTAGGGGGGGCAGTATCACTGTGTATCACATTGCGTATTTGTATATAGTATTATTTCCAATATTAATGTAGTTTAGTTATTAAATTGTCCTTATCTCAACCCACGAGTCCTCTTTGCCATTTACCTTTTAATTCTCTCCCCTATGATTGGGTGGGGGCAGGGACTGTGTGAGCGGGTGTGTGTGGTTTGGTCCCCAGCCAAGGGCCAACCCTTCACAGAAGGTTATCACAGTTGCCAGTTTTGAAGCACAACCACGGCTCCATATTAAGGTGCCCAGTTTTAGAGGTAATGTAAAGGTTATCAGGCAGTTCTTAAAGAGCCTTGCTTGCTTCACCTGAATTTGCAGCTGACTGTGTCAAATTAAGCACCAAGAACAGCCTGATGCAAACAAGAACAAGATCAAACAGCTGCTCTCTAACAAGAATGCGTCACACATTAAACTTCTCAATGACACATCAAAGCTCCACGAACAGCTTTACGCAATTTGACCCAGGCACACCTACGAGAAATGAAGGCTGCACAGTGAAAAACAGGAGATATGGTTTTTACTGGTACACAGACTAGGGAGTGCATTTATGAAGAGAAAAAATCTGTTCATTTTCCCATGTATTAGTTCTCCTTTGTAGATTTGACAGGTATTCCCCACTTACGTAAAGGAAGCAAATTGCTAGCACACGGGCAGAACAGGTTATCTTTTTACTGAGCTGCTCCTTCTATACTCAGGAACCTGTCTCCAATGTCTGAGTCAGAACTGCTCAGCAATTAATCATGCTCACCCCTCAGCTAATGAAGCAAAGAAAACTTCAAAAGCCAGTAGCCATGATAAAATCAGGTTTTTATGTTAAAATTACTTTAACTGGTAACCCAAATATGGGAGTGTGTCAGGAGCCCAGAGTGGATCTATAAAAGAGTAAAGATGGTTGCACCCGGGGTAGTAACCCCCACTGCACTTTTCATTCTGCTGCACCTGGGAAACACCGGGAAATGTTCTCAGTTACTCAGCCACCTGTGCCAGGGAAACAATGCAGCTTCTGACTGGTATAGTCTCACTGCACTAAGAAATTTATCAGGGGGTGAGACTTCTGGATCTTTCGGTGTTTATATACGTGTACACACAGAGTTTACCTGTGGGAGGAGACCAGCTTGAGACCAAAAAAACCCAAACATCTCAATCAGACCTGAAGTTCTCCCTTAAAGTTTGTGAAGCTAATATTAAAAAGCGTGATAAAGGGTTTCGAACTAAGGCACTTGGCCTGGAACGCCACGGGGAGCTCTGGGACACGGGCCCTGAGCTCCCGCACCGCCAGAGCATTCCGCCACCGGACCGGCTGAGGCGAGTGCTCGGCGCTGCGCGAAGGCACACACCCTGCCCTCACCTAGCAACCCACAGGAGGAATGATAGCGTCACAGCCAATAAATAGACCTTTACGCCCTGACAGACAGACGGTAAGAGCGGTGCCAGCCAATGCGAGAGCAAATAGGCACAGAGCGGGGGACAGGAGAACCCAATCAAAAAACTTTCCGGCCCGAGACGGTGGGAACAAGAGTACGCTTCATCCACAGACGGTGTCCTATTCCTCCAATCAGAACGTCTTCCCTCATCGCTCTCCCCAGATTGGTTAACAGATGGCAGCAGGGCCTTAGCACACCGCTTTCCCCAATAGGAAGGTAGCACTGCGTGACAGGCATTCAGATCAGCCAATTATTACCGGCGCGGCTCCCCCACCTCTCTCTCTTGCAAAATGGCGGCGACAGCGCCCGTTCCGGCTCCAGCGCCTCCCGCAGCCGCCCCGGCGCAGAGCCCTACGATAGCGCCCGCCACGCCGGCAGGAAACGCTCCCCCCACCGCCGCGCCCCCCCCGCCCGTCGCTCCGGCGCCGCCGCCACCGCCACCGCTGTCGGCCGCGCTCTCGGGCCCCTTCCCAGGCGGCCGCGTGGTGCGGCTGCACCCGGTTGTGCTCGCCTCCATCGTGGACAGCTTCGAGCGGCGCAACGAGGGCGCGGCGCGGGTCATCGGGACGCTACTGGGTAAGAGCCACCGTCCCGCCCGCCGCCAGCCTCGGGGTGGGGGGGCCCGACCACCGCACTCCCCTAACCGCGCTGCCCTCCCGCAGGGACCGTGGACAAGCACTCGGTGGAGGTCACCAACTGCTTCTCCGTCCCTCACAACGAGTCCGAGGATGAGGTACGGAGCGCGGGACCGCCCCCCGGCCCCCGGAGGCGACCGGGCGGGCGGCGCTGGGGGGTCTCTGGGAGGGGCTGTGACTGCCGAGGGTGCGGCCCCTGTGCTTCCCTGCGCTCCCTCTGATGGCAGCGCTGGGACCTGTGCCCGTGTTGTCCTCTGCTGAGGGTTCCGCATCTCTGTAAGCAGCTGATTTGGTCCTGTCCCATTTCTCAGGTGGCAGTCGACATGGAGTTTGCCAAAAACATGTACGAGCTGCACAAGAAGGTGTCTCCTAGCGAGATCATCTTGGGCTGGTACGTTCTCCTTCCACAAGAACATGCAAGTAGTTGTGTTGGTCCCTTAGGCTACTTGAAATATGTCATTTTCCATGTCACAGGTTGAGAAGCAGAAGCACTAACGCTTGTAACCGTAAGATCTTGCAACTCTTGTTACAGAGTCAGTTGTAAAGCCACTGCAGTTCATAATAGGAAGGTATAGGAGACGTAATTACAAGGTTTGTTTCTGTTTATATCTAAAAAAGGCATCACAGAGGAGTGATGAGTTAGAGAATACTTGCACAGATTTGTTAGAAGAACTTAGCCACTGTAATACAACCTGCATCATGGCAGACAACTGGTTAGAAAGAAGGAAGAACACAAAAGAGTAGTTTAGCATACTGAAGGCCTCAGAAGGAATCAGTGATATCAGCGAAAGTGGAAGTATTTCTGTGAGGAATGTGAAGCAAGATCAGTAGGGTGTTTCGGAAACAGTCTGTGTCTTGAGTGTGGATAGATAGCTGTTTTGGTCTTTTCCAGCTTCTCTTTTCCTCCAAAATAGCTTAATTCTGTTCCCATGGAGCAGACTTCCTCAACAAGCTTCTAATGGCATAGCAAAGTGCAATTCTAATGACAGGAATTTTACTGTGTATGTGAGAAGCTAATTGCAGAGCCTCTAAAGGAACTAGATTAACAAGTTCTACCTCCTGCACACAGATATTTGATTTGTGGAAAATCTACTTGGTCCAAATTTATTTGGCATGCTTTGACTTACACAAAAATAAAGGTCAAGAGCATAGTGACAGATAACTGAATCCTGGGTGTCTGTGTCACCCACCAACTCGTTATGGCAGGTACTACAACATTGGCCCAGTGCATGTTTCAGGTATGTGTATGCTCAGCCTGTGGTTCCTACAATTCTAGGACAGATGGCCCTAAAACTACAAATTCCCTCATAAAAACGCTTGTATTAGTATGCTTCCACAGCTAAATGTTTGGAAATCAGTGTTTTAGAATACAAACCTGTTAAATACCAACAATACCCAATACTGGGCACTTGAAAGCTGGAAGAATGTCTCCTCAACATGTGCTCTTTTGAAGGTATGCAACAGGTCATGACATCACAGAACACTCTGTCCTGATCCACGAGTATTACAGCCGGGAAGCACACAATCCAATCCACCTCACTGTGGACACAAGTCTCCAGAATTCACGCATGAGCATTAAAGCCTACGTCAGGTACTCTGGGATGCTGCATTTCTGGGAGGGGAGTTATCTGAATTACTGGGAGGGACCACACCAGGTTAACAACTGTAGCAAGCTGCAGCGTCCCATTTTGGACAATATCGTGCAGTAGCTAAAACACGGCAGTGAGACAGGGATCATGGCTTATTTCCCATTGGAATGTCTCGACCATAGTATGTCTGGTACTTCACTGGAGTGGGGAATTGTGACTTCACTAACTTTAACGGTGTTCTGAACATCTTTGTGATGTTTCACAAAGATGTCCGTAAGGATTCATATGGCTAACAGTAATGTCACTGACTTCTGTGTGTGAATGCTAGCTAGTCACTGGGATGTATTACTTAGCAATTTATTTATACACATTGGAGGATAAGTGCAGTTGAAACATAATTGAAACAGCATCTTCTTGATCAGTTTTTCTTTCTTTTAATCCTTTTCATTGTTATTAATTAATAATGGAGCTTAAATAATGAGAAATGAAACTATCCCACCTCACTGTTCTTCCCAGTACTGGCTGAAGAGCTCTCCTTTCAGCATAAATCCCCAGGCTTTCTTTGTAGCAGAAGTCTACTGCTTCTTGACCGTGCATCTTCAAAAAGGAAGCCGTTCTATGACATCTTACTTAAAGCATAAATGAACTTCAAATACCTTGAATAATAGGAGTTGTAAAAGTGTTGAGAGTGCTTTGTGCTTGAAGTTTTGTCATATTTATATTTCTTTCCTAAGTGATGTCTCAAAGAGCATAGAGTATTTCAGGATAAAATACCTGCTTTATAAGCAAGAAGGAACCGTGGCTAAGAAGAGAGTATTTAGCTCTCTATGCATGTCAGACCAGCTAGGAATATTTTTGGGATGAAAATGAACAATTACTAGTATGCCAGGACTGATTTCCTGTCCTCAGTTATCCATAGTCTTAATATTGCTGATTTTGGTGAGAATGGGTAACCTGCTGATGTTCACACTTAAGTGCTAACAGAGATCATTGAGATGGAAATCTATTACTTCCTGCCTTAAATATGTCTGTGCTGAAAATGTTTTGTTCTTTTTCTTTCTAGTGCCCCAATGGGAGTCCCTGGTAAAACTATGGGTGTGATGTTCACACCTCTAACAGTGAAATATGTTTATTATGATACAGAACGGATAGGAGGTGAATGTTTTCTTCCTCTTTTTGTTATAACTATTGTTGTGACACTATTTAAATGTCTCTTTTTTTTCCTGGTAAAATTGCCATCCTACTGGAAATTTTACTGTCTTGCTGAAGCTGTAGTGAAAATCTTCAAAAAGTAAAGTATTTAAGCTGGTTTCTGTGGCAGTCAGGTTTTTTTCACTGATCCTCCCTTTGTTTTCAGTGGATCTTATAATGAAGACTTGTTTTAGCCCTAATCGAGTGATTGGCTTGTCCAGTGACTTACAGCAGGTGGGGTCAGCATCAGCCAGGATTCTGGATACCTTGACCACGGTGCTCCAGTATGCAGAGGATGTACTGGTAAGGCCAGCTTATTATGAGTCAGCAGATAATTTGATGTAAACTTGTACATCTTGTTTTTATATATTTGCTTTCTGGACCATAAATTTACTGAGTTTTACTCACATTGAGGTGTATGTTTCATATACTTAGTCTGGCAAAGTGGCTGCTGACAACACTGTTGGGCGTTTCCTGATGGATCTTATTAACCAGGTGCCAAAGATTTCACCAGAGGACTTTGAGACAATGTTGAACAGCAATATCAATGTAAGTTTATAATCTATTTTTTTCATAATCTATTTTTTTTCAGTGTATTTCCAGCAATTTTGAAAATTTGTCATACAGACACAAGTTTGTCTGATCAAAGCAATAGCTTTTCATACAAACTTGTTAATAGAAAATACAGCCACTTCCGTATTCAATTCTTGTCAGTAATTTGATGTTTTAAGGGCTGAAGGTGGAGAAAGGAGCTCATCATAATAATCTTGCAAGCAACTGCAAATGAGAGAGTAAGTCTTAAAGTACTTAGGAATTATGCAAGTAATATGAAAGCCAGCACCAATTCTTCTTTTAGAATGACTGGACAATATGAATTACAAAGTTTAAAGCAGTATGGAATTTAAGGGATGACTTGCCAGCTTCCTTTGCCTGAGCTGAAGTTCTCTCTCCCTATGTAATACTTAGGACATGAACAAGGTTTTAAGATGCTGCTGCCTTATTTCTGTAACAGATTTTTAGAAAGGGAAATCTAAGTTTCTGAATGTGGTGTTCACCCCCAGTCTGCAAGACCGGAACTAATTTTTAATTTTGCTTATACCCTTTGACTTGCCTGGTTAACATGGGTGAACTCAGGGTTAAAATTTCACAAGCAGTGTTTCATATTCTTGGAATACCAAAACCTTCCTCCTGCAAGGAAAGCATTCCTCAGGGTAGGACTTTTAGGACTAACAGTATTTCTTGTAGCTGATTGTAAACTGCTTTACAGGTGTTAAAAATTATACTCCTTAACAGGCTATCATCTTTGTTAATATTTCTGATCACTTTTTTTTTCTTCCCCTCTCAGGACCTACTGATGGTAACCTACTTGGCAAACCTCACACAGTCACAGATTGCTCTCAATGAGAAACTTCTGAGTTTGTAGAGAAACTTCTACCACCCTACACTTCAAAGAGCCTGAAGAATGAGCAGATAACACTTTTCTATGGTGGTGTTACAAATGTTTTTGGACCGTAATTCAATTACCTAGATGACTTGGTTTACATCTTTATTTCCATTGTCCCGAAAAATCCCTAACATGGTTCAGGAAATGAATGGGAACGGCTGCAGTTTAACTGAGCACAGTATTTTAAAATGGAATATGAGAATCTTTTGTCTCCTGGGTTCATCTACTTGTATAACAAAATGCAGCTTTGTTGTAAGAATGTATTTGAAATAAAAGTTCCATTGCAATGGTAATTATGGATTCTGTCCAGAAAAAAAAGTTCTCATTTATTGTATAAGGAATCCCTTTTTGAAAGAATGGGGGGATAACATTGCATCAGGAAAGAAAATCAGAGTGGATGTAAGTCAGCTCCAATTCTAACGACTTCTTTGCAGGTTTTTTTTTTTTTGCCAGCTGTTAAAGCACACTGAAAGCTTGGCTTCTTGTGTTGCACATAATATTTTCCATGGAGGACTACAGAATGGGTGAGGGTTCAGAGAATGAAACTAGCACTGAGTTCAATAGATAGCAACTGGAGTTGCCATCTTAGCAAAAGAAGAAAAGCACAGCAGAACTACGCTTCATGAAGTTTAGAGGTTAAATTTAGGGTACCATCAAATAGGAATTTTCTATTTCATGACCCTGTACTGCTGCTAAAATTGTGTGAGCAGAAACTTCCTATTTTCTCTCCCAAACCTAGTTTGCATTAAATGAGTTCTAGCTGGAAGAATGACAATAGCAATCTGAGCTGTAACTTTTTACAGTCTGGGCTAATAACATTACCTTTAGAAGTCAGTTCAACTTTACTGAGGAGGTTTTGCCTAATAGAGTAAAAGTGTTCCTCTTCTACAACGCAACTATTCCCACCTAATTACTAATGACTATTTCTGGTGCCTCACATCTGTTCTGGTAAATGAATTTGAAATGTTAAGAGAAGCCTGTGAAGCCAGTGGTCCCCAAAATAATTTTTGTGCTCATTTGCCACATAAATATAGGAATGCGACTTGGGTTACAAATCTGTAGATCCTGTACTGGTTGTTCCAATCTGAAGAATTGCCTCAGTGACTCAGTGTTAAATGCTAAATTCTAGGTACATGAAAACGGACAGTATGGCAAAGATTCTAATCTCTTTGAAAATGTTATTAGCATTAAATAGTGTTAAAACTTGGCTCTTGTTTTTTATTAATCTGAATAAAAATGTTTTTGTTTTCCCTTATTTAAACTGAATATTCATAGCCAACTATTTATTTCACAAATTCTCAGGTCAAGATGTTTTTTAAGGTAAGCCTTAAAATAGGTGGAGGAAACGACAAAAAGAGCAAAGCTGGGTAAGTCTTTCAATTACTGCCAAAAAGTGCAGGGGGAAAAAGCATAATCCTTCCCTGATTTCTCTTCTGCAGTAAACTCTTGCACTCACTGTCTATGCTTTGATCTCTTAGCTGCTCACTTTAAACTTAATTTCAGTCTTTCTTGAACTTGAGTTGGTAAAGACCATACCCATATCAGCATATAGATCAATTAATATAGGACTACGTTAATATTTTCCTGTTATAAATCCATTGTTTTCCTTTTGGTGTCCATCATGTAGTGTGATTGAGCATCCCAGTCTCTTGCCCCTGGTATCATTTGCAGCTGAACTCCAATTTGCCAGTAAAATTATAAATTTAAATATTATGACACTTTTTAATTAAAAATAACCCCAAAAACTAGATCCATATATTTCTCCTGATTTGAATTATTCTCAGGATTGATAATAGCTCACAGTTTTGTCAACAGGTATCATAAGCTTATTCCTAGCTTTTGTGCCCTACTCATTAAGAAAAAACTTGGAAATGATCCCAGACCAACTTCACAGAAATCTACAAATTCCCTTTTCTACACAGCCTTTGTTCTTTCTTACAAATTCTTTATCCTTGCTCATGCTAATTCCTGTCTTCTGTAGCTTAACTAATTACATGTTCCTGTCAAGCCTTCTGTGGCTTAAACACATATTCAAGTGGTTTATAGTGAATTCCTCATTTAGAATGTGTGTGAAACTGACCCAGTATGTGCAGTCATTGATCTTTGATAAACCATGTGTTTGGTTGTAAGCCTTGGGAAGTGTAGATAAGACTAATTGTTGAGAATAACAAATTTTTTATTTTTGCTATCTGCAATTTCATACTTTAAAAAATCCTTGCTGACAGAATTACAATTTCATTTGCTGGCTCTTTCGGTATACTGGGATGAAGGTCACAAAGTTTGCCTTGATAGTTGACTCATTTAAGTTTCTTGGCAGAATACTTGTCTGCTGCAAAGAGGAAGTAGTGTTTTGGTGTGTGACTTTGTGAACCTATGCAATCTATTAGTAACTAATGTGAAATGCATGGTTTTAATCCTAAGGATTAAAAAATTGATGGTAAAAGACATTGGACATGTTGCTCTTTCAAGTAGTCTAGCAGAACAACCTGCTGTTCTCTTTTTGTGCTTTGAGGAAGGGTGAAGCTTCTATTTTTAGTGTGGTTCCACACAACAGGAGACCCTGGTGGCGACTCCGTTGTAAGGTTTGTGTGAAATCTTGTTCAGACTACGGCGGGTAGAGCCCTAACGTGACTCACTGGGTAGTGACTCTCACAGTTGAGCAGCTAACCAAACACATGGCTCCTCCCAAAGTGAACTGAACTTGCTCTGCTCAGTGTTCACGTGGAAAGTTAACATCTAACATTAAATATCTGCATTTTAATTACTGCAGTCACAAGATAGCATAACAGGAAAAGTATTTTTAGTACAAAATCTAGACTTGGATCACTGCAGTATCCTCTTGGTTTGTTACACTTTGACCTATGGTTCAAAGCCAACCAGGATCTTGCTGCTTACGGCAAACTGTGGGAAAGTTTGGGGTTTTTTTTATTATTTAACTGTATGGGCTGAAATATAACATCAAAAGTAATGATTCATATTATTTAAGCGGCAAATAATGTTCCAACCAGGATAAGAGAAGCAGAGAATTGCACAGAGAAGTAGCAATACTTTAGTAACCTATGCCACGACAATAAATTACACTGGAAAAAAGTGTTTTGTTTCGGCTCTATTGGTAGCACTCAATTAGCACAACTATGTAGCTGACACCCAAGTTCCTTCAGATCAGAATTCTGTCCAGGGTCGTGTTTATGCAGAAAATGCAAGGATATTACAAAAGAGAGGAGCAAGAGTTTGTCTCCCAAATTCACTAAGAAGTTGAATTTTCTAATAGTAAAAAGTTGCCTTGACTCTGCATGGGTTTTAGATTTCCTAAATATACCGGCTCTAGCTATAATAACAAGCCAAGGGATTTCCTTAAATATAGGTAGTTAAATTAGATGACCACGGTGGTTCCATTCCATGCTCTACAGAATTCATTGCAGATATTCTTGTTAACATACAAACATGCAACTCATTTAACATAAGATTCTTCAGACATATGCCATTTTAATTTGTTTTCTCTTGTTCTTTTCGCACTTGTTTATGAAAACACATTGTTCTTTTCCTGAATAGCTCAAATCCAAACAGTCCACTAAATGGAAGAAATAAAGAATTGCATATTTTATAAATGTACTCGGTTCCCGTGGAAACAGGGATTTAAGTATATCTGTCCTGGAAGAAATGTGCTTAACAGAGGTGATATAGAGTAGGCATACACTGGGAGTGTCAGCTGGAGAGTGCTGTGAGGATTAAATTCTTAAAGCTGCTCCTGATGTGTTCTCAGCAAACAAAGGGGAACAAGCCCAATTTTGCTGAAGATAGGTAATTTATTAGACTTTTTTTATGGCTTTGGGTGCTTTTCATTTGAAGTGGGCAAGCATGGTAAATTATTACCCACCTATTTTCTGCTGCCTGCACATAATGCTATTTTACAAACAAATAGAGCAGTGGCTGTTGTTTTGTCTAGAGCTCAAGTGCTGCATCAGGTTACAGGAAAAAATTGTTTGCATTTTAGTGGTTTCTGAACAGTTAACATGTTTCTAATTAAAAAAAAATAGGAAGATATTTTGAATGATCTCAAGTAACCAATGCATAATATAATGGGTGAATCCTTCATGAATTGTATCTTGCTGGTCAGAATCTCGTGAATAATCAACCACCAGGTAAAGGAAGGACTATGTGTATGTAGCATCTGTTCTAAAGTGTAATAGGTATAAAAATTACAATAGAAAGTAATAAAACACTAAGTACACTTCCTACAATTGCATACGAATGACTATAATTAAGATTTATTTCTAGACAAAGGTATGTAGCTGTCAGGACAACCTCACCCTTACACCCTCTAGGGACCTAGATTCTCATCTTGAGTAACTACAGAAAAAGGAGAAACTCCTCCAGCTCCACTGATGCCTTCTGTGTGCTTTGCCTGTTAGACACTCTTCTGGGGGCCTAGATGATTTGGCTGCCTGCCAGCTACTGAATGATGATTTTGATCTGAAGGCTGATGTGTTACTGGATAACAAACTCGATTTAGTGCTACCTGCATTAGGGCTGAACTCCACCACAGAGGTGGCACAGGGGAACTGCCGTGGGGACTTCTCCCTCCCTTTCCTAGGCGGGTGGCTAAGGACACCCGTGGGGTGGCATCGCCCGACACTTCCTGTGTTGAATGCTTCCCCTGCCGCAGCTCCTGGGGCAAATCGTTCTGCGTTTCTGGGGCACTTCTGTCTTTGAATTTACCTCTCAGCCGTTTTGAAAAAGAACTGGGCATACTGCAGTGTTCCTTCAGCAAAATGGGGCAAACCTGCACAGACAGAAAAGGGGTCCTGGGTTAGCAGGGCCATCACCGCCGGGAGCCGCTGCCGGCCCGGCCGGGGCTTGGGCGCGGCGCCCTGCTCGCGTCGAGCGGGCCCGTGGGCCGGGCCGGGGCGGGCTCGGTGCCGGAGGCGGGGCGGGTGCCGCCCGGCCCCACAGCCTCCATTTTGCGGTGTAGCTGCGGGAGAGCGGCCGGAGGCTCCGCGGGTTTCCCCTCAGGTGAGGCAGCTGGAGGGGACAGGGGAGGCGCGGCCGGCCGGGACTCGCGCGCCCCTCGCCTGAGGCCCCGGCCCAGCCCCGCCGCGGCAGCTGTCCTCACACCTCCGGGGGGGACTCGGCCGCAGCCCCCTGCGCCCTGCGGCACGGGCGTGCTGCGACCCGGGGCGACCCGAGCGGCTGCCTGGGACAGGAGCAGGGCTCCCGGAGCCGCGGTGTCCCGCTGCCTCAGGGTCCGGCAGGTATCTGGCCGAGGGAGGCGCTGGCCCTCCCCGGAGCGTCGCACCCTCCTGGCCGGGGGCCTGCCCTCCTGGTGGGGAGCGGGGACGAGGTCCCGGTCGCCTCAGGAGAAGCAGAGTAATATAGTATAATACCTGCCTCCGCCCGCAGCCGTGCCTCCCGGGGCCGGCGGCTGAGGGAGCGGGGAGAGACCAGGACGATCCCTTACCGCCCTTCCTGCATCGAAACATGGGGGTGGTGGCGGCTCGCCCGGCGGGCAGGGCTGACTCCGGGCGGAGAGGGGGAACAGGGGCCGCCCCACCGGGGTTCTTTTAAGGCTGCGGGGGCGGGTGTGGTGCTGGCGGGGGCGTCCTCGGCGGGGGGCGCAGGTGTGCG
>WKFP01013777.1:187622-240965 GCA_011057875.1 Pterocles orientalis
CGCGGGGCGGGGCCGGGCGGTGCCTCCTCTGGCCCGTCGCCTGCGGGGCCGGGCCCGGGGGTCCCGCGGGGCCGGGCTGGGGCGGTGGCAGCAGAGGGTACACTGCTCTGATCCTACCTGCGGAGCTCCTGCCCCCCGCGCCGAGTTTAGCGCGTCCCCTCATGTTACACCGTCAGAGCTACTACCCCCCGCCCGCCCCCGGATTGCGGTTTCAGCTCGCAGGGGGGAACCGAGGGGTGCCGGCGGGGCTGACGGACTGACTGAGGGACGGACTGACTGACGGGCTGCTCGGTGACTCACCCCGGGAGGCCTGCGACACCGCCCAACGCGCCCCCGCCCGGGCCCCGCCTTGTGCCCCGGCCGCGGGCACGGAGTGAAATCATGATCTGATTGATGGGCAGATAACCCGCTGTTACCGCGGGTACTACAGCAGCAGTGCCCGAGCCTCTGTGCTGCCGGAGGCTGCTTGCAGTGAGATGAGTGAGGCTGCAGCAGTGGCAGTCCAGTGTTAATATGTAATTATTATTAATATTTACTAGTGATTATTATTAGTATATATTTATTGTTATTAATATGCTTAACATTGTGTAAGTGACTCAGTGTATCTCCTGGAAAGCTATCTAAATACTGAAGGTGGTTTCAGTAAATATTGCTGTCTGGTCATGGTAAGTTTTGAGGAGACTCTTGTAGCTTGTGTGAGAGGCAAGTCAGAAATCCCAGTTTAGCCTCATGCCCATCTAGTTATAAAAGGCCTAAAGTAATTGAAGCAGCAGTCCTTATTTGACCTTTTTACTACTATAAAATATTTTTTTAAATAAAAAAGAAAAAAAATCAGCTAGATCAAGCATAAAACATTTTTATTTTCTTTCTGTAATTCAGAAAAGTGAATAGGAATCCCAGCCCTGTTAAGAGGGGAGTGGTTAAATGAAATACCAGAACTCCTAGTACCTGGCCCAAAAGAATTCACGTCACAAATTGAATCCTAGAAAAGGAACCAATACAATGAAAGTAAGGAAAGTGTTAAACAATTCACTAGTGCAATGTAAGTCGCAGGTTTACACGGGTGGTTAATTTGCTAATCAAAAATAAGCCATAGCCTTGATGGCTTGTTTGCTTGAAAATGAGATCTTGGAAACTCATGCCTTAAAAAGCTTTTTGCCAAAATGTATTTGCTAGTAAATAAGAGACATAGGTAAAAACTTAAATCTAAATTAAGTATGTTACCAGTAAGTCTAAAATTCAGTATATTTTAGAGTGGTTAAAAAATTGTTAGGTCCCATTTATTGTAAAATTAAACTCTTTACAGCTGTTGAAACAGCTGAATTGCCATCACCACCTGTTGATTCTGCATCATGAAAAACATTGTAAGTTGTACAGTGGAAATGGTGCAGTGCACCTCAACACATTTTACAGGCTTTACAATCCTGTCTTCTTAATCATGTAACTCTAGTTGAATTACATGAAGCTGAAAAGATGAAAAAGTTTTTGTTTGTTTTAATATTCAGTTTTGCTGACACAATATTTTCCTGTAAGAGGAAAGAGTAAAACTGAAATCAGAAGGAAGTGTTGCTGGTCATCTTGTTCCTGAAAGGAGTTACAATTAGTGTTAAAGTCAGAAATACCAAGAGAAATGTGCTGTTGAAAGCCAAGTCCACTCAAGCAGCTGTCAGTAACAAATACTGCACAGGTACTGGTTTAAGGTGTTTCTTCTTGGGGAAATAAATAGCTACTAGCAGTATTTATGATCAAAGCATAAATTTACAAATACACTTCATGTTGTTCTTTATTTGGAAGTGATGATCCAAGTTTATCTGTGTGAGACTGCACAGCTATGCTTCTATGCAAGTTGCTTTTGTCTCTTATTTGAACCAACATACTTGATTTTTCAGTGTTTTCCACATTAAGTCTCAGATGTTTAATTCTGTGACCACCCTATTGCCTTCATGGTCCAACACAGTAAGAACTCCGTGTTCTGTTGGTTTTGTCCAGTGAGTACCTAGAAATGTGAATAATCATTCGCTGTATTGTATTCATTTTTATATCTCCTGTGTCCTTTTGTTTGTGCAACTAAGGCACATACTGTCTTAGAAACACGCTGTGAGTAACTCCCAGGCTCTGATCAGGGAATCTAGATGGTTAGCATTAGCATGATTTTTTTCCCTGCCATTAAGTGTTTTGTGACCTGGCTAATGGCCTTGAAACTACCTGCCCAACTGGTTGGCAATGTGGTGGATGATCTCTGTCCTATTCTGTTCCTGCCCCCCAAGCCCCTCTACTAAAAATGGGACTAAAATAAACACATTACTGTCAGAAAATAGAAATCTTCTACACAAATGAAGTAATGCTGCCAGATTACACACGCTTCTATCAAATTATGCTTTTACATGGGACAGATAGTGTACTGCTCTTCTCACGGGAACTACCCTGTGAGCGGAGGAGTGCAGTGTGATAGGAGACAGACGCTCAGTGCAGTGAAGGACTGTGGCTCTGCTCTAGCCTGACTCTTCTGCTTCTGTTCTGGCAAAGGGCTTAGCCCCCTCCTGGCACCTCGTGGTGTATCCTGTATTTCAGAGTTGGTTTTGGAGATTCAAGCCTCTTGTGATGCTTCAGTGAACCTGAATAAGAGTGGCAGTTTTAAAAGTTGAAGATGTTTCCCTTCTGAATCCATGCCTATGAAAAAATTGAAAGATTTTGTGGGATTAATAGCTGAGAAGTACTCCTGAGCAATTCTAAACCTACTAAACATATTGCTTAAGTGATTTAACAGGTAATTAGCAAGAAAATAACTACTGCAAACTCATATGTAGTACCTTGACAGTGAAAATATCCTTTTTTTCCCAGAATGTCATACCCGGGTTATCCCCCTTCTGGAGGCTACCCTGCTTTCCCTGGTTATCCTGTAAGTATAGTTCTTGAATGTGTTGCATTCCTAATGCATTTATATTCTGTGAATACGCCTTCTGACTATGCTCTCTGTGGGTGCAAATAGTAGCTGTCAATTCATAGATAGTATTTTGTAGAGATGATGGTCTTTGTTTTGGTCTATATATCTCTGAGGATGACTTTACAGTTGTCTCCTAAGAATTCCAAGAAGGAAGTTTAATATTTTTTATTTTTAATGTTGCCTATTGTTCCAGAAAGGTTTTTGATTGATTGATCTTGTTTATCTTTGTCTTGTGACTTTAGAGTTTTTTTTTTTCATATAGCTAACTCTCTCAGCAAATAATTTTTTTAAAGTATCAGTAGTTCTTACATAAATATGAGGGTCTTTACATACAGGGTCAGGGATGATCTCTGAATCAGTCTCTACCATGGTCTCTACCAAATATTCCGTGTACACATATCCCAGAATTTACAGAGATGCTGAACAAACATCAGTGGCCATTACCCTCAGGAAGAGCTTGCAATGCTTTGCTCAAGTAGCACAGCTTTCATATGACAGTAAGTAAATATTTTTCTGAGGATAAAGGACACCATATCTTGACTTTAACCCCCTATCCTTCAGCCACAGGACTTTGTTCCACCTTCAGCTCATGACTGAATGGACTAAAATTTCCAATTAAACTAAATGGAAGGCTGGAATATATCAAGTGTGGCTCATACTGCAGTTTTTTAATATGCCTGCATTGTTTTCAAAGCTACATGCAACTGTGTGTTTTTACTAGTATGGCACTGATCATTCTGTAATTGTGGGAATTTTAGATGGTTTATGTTCTACGTAGTACAGAACTAGATTTAAGCATGGAGCTCAGCCTGGATCCCATTAAGATACTGGAAAGCTACAAATACATGCAACATATATAAATACATACATATAAATACATGCAATAAGTTCTCCAATTATTTAGCTTTACAGTTTACCCTTACTCCCTCTGAAATGCTGAAGTCAGTCAAACAAAAGACAAACGTGTTAGAAACCAGACTTTCATAACGCCAGGATTTCTTTTCCCCCCTCAAGGTTCTGCTGAACCCTCATGATTGTAGCTGTAATTTAACTACATCTGAAAAAAAACATTTTTTTAACTAGTATTTAAAATATAGCCAGCTTCAATGGATGAATTTAAAAGACCCTTTAGATTCTAGATTAACGATTCTAGGTTTCCTAGTCTCACTGATGATGCCCAAAGTGAAAACCAGTGGAAAAAACAGTGTGAAATTATTTTCTTTTGTAATAGTGATAGTCATCTGAGCAGGGCTTTTGAGGATCCTAATTTTAGATTTGTGAATCTGAATTCCACTAAAATCTTTTTGTTGAGTCCGCCAGAGAAAGGTTAGACTGTATGTCTGTGGAAGAGGATCTTATGTAGTCTGGGCAGAGTATTCTGGGGGTAGAAATCTTGGAGCAACCAAACTGAAGGAGAATGTTTGAGCTAGACTTTACTGCTTTGCAGTTTCTTTCTTTTCTGGACTCAAGGATGAGTGTGTACTGTAATTTCTGAAGTTAGTGGGTAAGGATCATTCCCAGCAAGTGAGTAGTAAGTCCATACATTATGCTTCATTATGAATCTGATTTTAAATACATGATATTTAAGATCAAGTATATAGCTTTAAACTTGTAGGTCATTCAAGTAAATGTTTCTAATATATGTTAATGCTAATAGCAACCTTTGTGGTATAACTGGCAAGCCATACACGTATCAAGCCAAAGGCATATAAATCTGTGACTTGTTCTTTTTATTTAAAACCTGTAATAGGTGTTCATTCTGACTCGGAAATCCAGATTTATTTATTGAATGTCCAGGCTTTCTAACCTGGTTTCCAAACGAAATTGGAAAAAAACCGCCACCGCTTTTAAGTTCTTACAATGTAACATTTGAGAATACTGGCTGTGCAAGAGAGGCAGAAGCTTCAAAGACATTAAGCTGTTAAAAGTCTTATAAAAACAGAAGGTGATCGCCTAATGAGTCACAACAGACTCCTAATGATTCATGGAGAGCAAGCCTAGGTGAGCTTGCCTCTTATTTATGAGTCACAGGAGTAGCAGCTTTCCAGTAAAGGGACAGGGGTCCTGGTGGTTGACAAGTCCAGTGTGGCTCAGCAGTGCGTGTCTCTGAGAAGAAAGGCTAATGACATACCAGGCTTTAGCAAGAGTGAAGCCAGCTCCCAGTACAGCAGCGACATGGACAAACAGGAGTGTGTCCAGGGAGGGCTGCTTGTCTAGAGAAGGCTAAGGGGAGATCTGTTTGGTCTTCTGCTACGAAAGGAGGAGTGATAAGAGACACTGGAGCCAGACTCCTCTCAGAGGTACACTGAATGGCTGGCAACAACCACAGCTTGTAATTGTAATTTGATTTGAGGAAAACATTTTTCACCATGACAGCAGTCAAACATCAGAACAGGGGTCCAGAGAGGCTATGGATTTACTGGTCCTTTGAGATATTGAAAACTTGACAAGGCCCTGCGTAACCTCATCTAACTCCGAAGCTGGCCCTGCTTTGAAGTGGGATAGGATCAGAGGCTATCAGAGATGCCTTCTGCTCTGCAGCAGTCTCCGTGTCAATGTGGGAGACATATCAGAAAACCCAGCCAGGAGGCCCACATCCATCCTTCGGGAATTCTGCTGCTGCTGCTTCAAGTGCTGAATCCAGTTATATAACTGGATTAATATTATTATGCATGTGGACATTTTGGTAGCTTGAGTGTTTTTACTCTTAAGTCTGTTAGCAAGTGTACAGACATCCCATTTTTGTGTTTCAGCCAACAGGACAAGAGTCTGTCTATCCGCCAGCTGGCCAGTACTCGTATCCCGCTGTTCCTGGAGGATACCCTCCGGCAGGAGGAGGCACCTATCCTGCAGCACCACCAAGTGCTGGGTATCCAGGGGCAGCAGGATACCCTGCCCCTGGGGGCTACCCTGGAGCTCCCCAGGCTGGAGGAATGCCACCTTATCCAGGAGGTAAGATCCTTTGTTAGAGTAACTCTCAGGAGTGATTTCTGGTGTAACCATTCCCTGTGCTTGGTAGAAACAGTGAAGAAAAGCACTGTCATTCAGCGATCAATTTAGGCAGCAGCATGTAGGTCGCCAGACAGATTGCTATCTAGCAGTAAATACCTGTGTGCCTGATGGTTTTGGGCCACTGCACAGCCACAGAAAAATTAGTCTCTTGTGTAGCTCTGCTCAGTAACCTGGCTCATGTTGTGTCAGAAGTCAAGTAAAAAATATTAAGCGTGCTAAAATCTTTCTTCTCCTCTTAGCTCCTACAGGCCCTGGGTTTGGTGGATATCCACAGCCTCCTGCCCAAAACTATGCTGGGGGTGGACCAGCACAAATTCCAGGTACGGCATATATAAGACACTTTAAGCATCCAAGGTTAAATCAAGAGATCCCAAGATAAGTAGTAACAAATTAGGCCCTTACCTTTCTTACTTTCAGCTATGAAAGTTCATATGCTGTACACCTCCTACCACCTTTCTTGACAAGACCGCTGAAGGGCTGATGAGAACCATCTCTATACGTGCTACATCCAAAATGGATGGCTGTCACTGATTAAAGGTCATAATGTAGTGGTTTGGGTGCTTACCCTCCTTCAGACTGCAAGTATCTGACGTGAACTGTGAAATCCGGAGTCCACTTTCAATGACTATCTAGCTGTTCTGTTAATCGCAGAGAAATGGATGCGTTTTTCAGATCTGGGTGTTCATGGTGACCCCTGGCATAGTGGGGGAAGTGGAAAGGAGAATGCACACAATTGCATGTTGTGTTTGCAAGAAATGCAGAGCAGCAAAACCTTTTCTTAATGATTGCTTTGTTATATAATACATAGATCTATCATATAATAATAACTGAGCTACTGTTAAAATGATAACAATTGTACGTATTATGGATAAAAATAAAATTCCAGTACAAAATAAATGTAGCTTATGTATTCACGATGCTTTTGACCACAAAACGATATTCTGTTAATCATTTTTGCACCAACGAATTCTTAATATTTATTGTTTATATGCTAGACATTTTCAAGTGTATGACTTTAGAAGACAGCATGGGGCACACATTCTTCATTTGCATGGTCTATCTTGCCTTTGTCCAAGATAGCAATATTTAACAAGGAGAGATCATTCCAGTTCTTACAGCCCCAGTAAATTAGTATTTTTAGAATTGCCTTGCTAGTGAACGTACCCAAATGCATCTTTTTATTGCTTCTTCATATCATTCCCAAGGCCAAGAAGTTCAGTTACTGATCATGAAAGTTATCATTACTTAGGAAACAGGTTTTTTGCAGTGGTAGGTCTGTAAATGGCTTTATTTTCAGATTAGATAGCATTTACATAATAAGACCTAATTAATTTCTTTTATCCTGTTCTTTAATTACTTTCCAGTAGGATATCCTGGTGGGCAAGCACCATCACCAGTGCCTGGTCTGGTATGTGCTGTATCCTCTTCTGTAATCAATCTTATGTGGTTTCTGTGGTTTTAATGTTTTTACAACTGTTTTCCAACAATGTACAGTGTGTTCTGCATCAAGAGTTCCCAGCTACACTCAGAGTACAAACTGAATGAAGTCATAGCCCTGTATCCATGTATACTCACTCATCAAGTAGAACCTCATCCATACAATTGGGTAAAAGCATCGCTTTGGCATTGGTGGGCCAAAGCTGTTAAACACAACTAAATGTCGCCCTGATTCTGAGTTAGAGAAAAAAATGGGGAACCAGTGGAAAACTCCTTCTGAAGTAGTGATTCCAAAGTTGCGATTTTAATTTTAATTTATATTGTGCAGGATAACTAGTTACACGTGACTCTTATTTTCAGCCTGCAGCAATGGTTCAGTGTACCCAGGGCACAATTCAAGCTGCTCCAAACTTTGATGCTGGAAGGGATGCAGAAATTCTACGCAAAGCTATGAAGGGGTTTGGTAAGTAAGCAATAGAAGTTTAAATTTCTATTGAGCTAACTTCTTAATGGAATTTTTTCCTTTTTCTTCAATTTTTTATTTTACCATACAATTTTGCTCCACAAGGTTTTTGAAAGTCATGCTTTCAAAATGTCTTGGGCAATTTAGTAGATGAAGTTACAAAAAAATTTGGTAGACTTAAATGGTAGCCATTTATTATGTAACTATGCCTAAATGCAAGATTATAAAATGCGTAGTCTTGGAGGCATTATTATGAGTGCTTACATGAAATTGCCCTTCTGTTTCAAGGAACTGATGAGCAGGCTATCATCAATGTTGTTGCTAACCGCTCCAATGATCAAAGGCAAAAAATCAAAGCAGCTTTCAAGACTATGTATGGCAAGGTATGTTCACTAGTTCTTTGAATCAGTAAACAAAACTGAACTTTCAGCTGCTGCTTTAACTGCCTGATGGTATTTTAGTGCTGGGGAGTGGTTTGGGCATTTTAAAAATGCACTTCTTTTGGTTATATTCCTTGTGTCCTGGGGGACATCTGCTGTTTAACATAGTGTTGTCCTGACACCTGGCAGAAACAGGGGTGGGGGAAGGCTGGGGACAGGCTTTGTCCCTGACCAAACAAGAAGCTTCTTTGCTTTTGTAATGCTTGATAGATAGAAATCAAGCTTAAACTGCTCTTCTATTAGTATCTGAAACTACTCAGTTTTTTATGTACACAAACCAGCACTGGAATCTGTTTTTCAGAAGAAACAAACTGAGAAACAGGTTGAGGATTGGTTAGTCAATAAAAGGCCAAGATAATGTAATTTCTTCTCTCTATCATTTTTGCAACTTAAAGTGATATTTTATAGTTGTGGCATTTTTCAGGACCTGACTAGGTCCTAATTAGTGAGCAGATAATGCAGTAGAGCTCAGCTGTAAAAGTTCTGGATAGAGGGAAGTTCTTTATAAGACAAAACAAAGCTTTACAGGAAAAACAGCACAAAGGTAGAAATCAGTCACAAAAGTAAGTTCTAGTTTGATCTTTTTTCAACGTGTAAGCTGCATAGCTAACACTCTCAAAAGCCCTTTTTGTGTTTATAATTGAACAGGATTTAATAAAAGATCTGAAGTCTGAGTTAAGTGGAAATGTGGAAGAATTGATTCTAGCACTCTTCATGCCTAGCACCTACTACGATGCATGGAGTTTACGTCATGCAATGAAGGTATGGTTTTCCTGAGAACAAAATAGTTGAAAACTGTCTTAAAATGCTCATCTAAGAAAAGAGAACACCTGATCCCTGCATTGTTGAAAAATCCTGTAGTGGCAAACAAATTTTGGACCTGTGGGGCTTAAAATTCTTTTTCTGCCACATCCCCCAATTCCACCCAACTTCTGCAGGATTAGCCAATTCACAGCAGTTGTCCATCCAGCAGAGCATGAAACGCTGCAGGACAGAACTTTGTCTTCTGCCATTTGGTCATAATTTTTGCTGGAACCTAGAAAGGACCAGGGTGCTGTTAAAACTGTAACCACTATATAAACTGAAGCTATGTACCTCTCCTTACTAGGAATTGTTATTGAAAGATATTTTTGGATTATTCCACATTTTTTCCAAAAGGACAACAAAGAAAAAACATTTTCTTAAGGTCAGATGATGCACGCATCTGTTCAAGTATTAAGACTACATTAGAGATTAGGTGAGATAGTTGTAACTAGCTTGTTACTAGCTAGTTGTAACTAGCTTTACCTTGTAGCTCAGGTAAACTAGTACATCCAGTTTACCAGAATTTCTTGTTTGTTTGAGCTGCAGCAGCTAGATACAGGTGGCAGTTACTGGAAATGAGTAACTTAACCCATGTATGAATGCAGACCTTCTAAAGAATGTGGAGCTTAAATGAAGATCTGGCTTTAGTAGAGGCAATAGCCACTCTTGACCATTTAAAAAAAATTGTAATATGACATTGCCTAGAAGCTTCACATTGATCCACACCTATTACATCCTTCACTGAACAGAGATGACCATACCAGTAAAATCTCAATGTACACAGAACTCACAGTTAATTTTTATTCTGGGGGGAGGGAAGCATCTATGAAATAAAGTTCCTACCAGTGCTCCATGTTGAGGAAGTAGCAACGTTTGGAATAGGGAACACACTTGTATGCTGACCAAAACAGAATTTACGTGTGTATCTTTAATGATTATCATAGGGCTCTACCTTCCTCCAGTATGTTTCCTGATTAAGGTTGCCAAACAATTTCCTTCCTAAACCATTTTCCATTTAGCCTTGGCTGATGTCACTGTTATGGATGTATAGTTTTGGGGTATTTCACAATTATCTGCTTCATTTCACAGTTCAAGAAAACTGAATAGGAAATGCTTTGTAGTTACGCCCTCTTTTCCTCTGCTTACAGGGACCAGGCACTCAGGAGAGAGTGCTGATTGAGATCCTTTGCACAAGGACAAACCAGGAAATACGAGAAATAGTGAACTGCTATAAAAAAGAATTTGGAAGGGACATCGAACAAGACATCAGAGCAGACACTTCAGGACACTTTGAACGATTACTTATATCTATGTGCCAAGTGAGCTTTTTTTTTTTTTCCCCCTAAGATAACAGTGTACAGTCTGATGTTGATCCATGAAATCAGAATGGCTCCATAAATAGCCTGCCTATCCTTACAGCTTTTCAGAAATCAGCCCTGGCCATTAATTTACTCTCACATGACAAGATATGACACTTCAGTCCCTCCTCAAGGAGGTGATAGACTTCCTCTCTACACATGATGAATTATGTGACCTAATTCAGTGCGCTATATTCATCTCAGAGAACTTATATGCAAATACTTTATTGTGCAGATGTGATCAAGTGGTACTATAAAGCAGTGCTCCACATTGCTGTTAAAGCAGGATTCTTTTTATTTTTTTGCCACAGGTTAACAAAATAATACGGGTAAATCTGACAGGATAACCTTTGTAGTATGTAGAATACCTGTGAGAATCCCTACGAACAAGCTAAGCAGTACCATAGGGCAAAACTTACCTCCCAAGTTACACCATAGCCTTCCTTCCCTTCACATCATCAGAAGTAGGGAGGTGCTACTACTGAGCTCAGGTGAACACTGGAGCTTGCTTATGCTGTATCATTTGTTAGGACTTTTTTTGTGTTGAAGAATAGTAACTTGCAGTTATCCATGTTTAGAAAGAAATATGTACTAACAGAACTTTACACATTCCTCTGATCAACCTGCCTGTTTGCTGTTAGAATTTCTATGACACTTCTCTATCTTATTAGCCTCTACCTTTGTGAGAGTTCAGCTATGCACTAGGTACTTGGATTAAAAAAAGTCAAAATCCACAGGAATGCAAACCTTGAGAAGCTCATGCTGCTAATTTTTATTTTGATAAATCTGGTAGTTTACAATAACTTACAACCACATAATTTAAATATTATATTAACCACTGTAGACACAACAGCATTTGAGAGCATGTATTCAGCCTACTCAGACAGTATGTTTAGCAGGATCCATCCTTGCGCTGTGCAGCAAAAAAACCCAAACCAAATTCAAAGCATATAAAATGTCATGTAAGCCCTACTGACACATTACAACAATACTAAGTGCTTTCTGGAGACATTCTTATTCAAAAGTAACAAGTTCTAAATAAAATAGAGGACCTGAGATATTTCAGGCGTGCATATTCAGTGAGATAATTCATTAGTTCATTTGGGAAGATTCTTTGCAACTTCAAGCCTAGAAACAAACAAATCAAGAGAAAGCTTACATTATTAAGGAAAATAAAGAATTCAGTACAGTAGTTAATTAGAACTATGAGATGGTAATATGGGTGAAATTATCTGCATGAGTACATCTACAGTTTAAAGCATGTCCTGTAAACAGGGTTCTGGGCCACTTTTGTATTTGTTGCCTATAAGAAATCTTAAACCAAAGAGTAGTTTGAAATCAGTGTAATGTATTTCAAACTGGTATTTCTCCTTGTGCTTCAAGATTTGAAGATACGTGCTTTGGGTCTACGCTGCAAGCAACTAAAGCATAGCCTTCTCTGTGTAATTTCATTTGACATCTGTTGTCTTTGCATTTAGGGTAATCGGGATGAGAATCAAACTGTGGATTTTCAAAAAGCTCAAGAAGATGCTCAGCGTCTGTACCAAGCAGGTGAAGGAAAACTTGGGACTGATGAATCTTGCTTTAATATGGTTCTGGCCAGCAGAAGTTTTCCCCAACTGAAAGCAACAGTTGAGGCATACTCCAGGGTAGGAGTTCTTCACTAATTTCAAATGAGCTTGGTCAATGTATTTTAAATTAAGATTCTACTTGTTACTGCATTTCATTATCCACATATTAATCTCATTTATTTGTAGATTGCTAATCGCGATTTATTGAGCAGCATTGACCGAGAATTTTCTGGAAATGTGGAACGCGGTTTGAAGACTATTTGTAAGTGATATGTTCTTCCCTCCCCTTATCCCTTAGGAATTAAAGCTCCTAAATGTAATGGAAGAAGGAATCCAGTTCAACACCGGCCACATGGCAAATGAACACACAACTTGCTAGCACAAAAGTAAATTCAAGTATCCGAATTATTCACTTTACACTTAGTTGGAGAAAATAAGCATTCATAGAATCATAGAATGGCCTGGGTTGAAGAAGTTCAATTCACTATGAAGAAGTCAGTTTGAAACAAGAAAAGGCTACTTAGAAACTACTTGTCACTTCTCTGGGAAGGCAGGCAATGACACAGGAAAAAGGGTCACTGGTTAGTGCTTGTACCTGTATTTTTCAGAGCTCTGCAAAAAGATGCAAGGGCCAGTGTAACAGAGGTTGTGTAGCACCTCAGCAGAAACACCCCCAACACATGATGTCAGGATCAATAAGAACCTACTTTAGGCACAGTTCCCTTTCTGCCCCCTCTTTCCCACCACCCCCTACCCCCAAAATCTCAGCATTTGCCAAGGAAAACTTCAGCAAAATAGAAGACCTGTTTTGAATTCACTTTTTCCTGATTACTTGTTATACAAGAACAGTTCAAATTTAGCCCCATTTGCTGGTAGTGAGAATCATTATGATTTACTAGTAAATTTGCAGACACCAGCCCTACCAATGCTTACCAAAATTACAGTATTTCTGTAGCCTTAATGGATAAGCAAAAACTTTCTAGATTATATTCTGCTTAAGAGTTTTATGAGAAAAATTTATCTCCGAGAATCATGTAAACATGTTAGAACAGTCGAACTGAAACAAGATCCATTCTGTAACTACTAGAGTGAGAAATTTTTACAGTTGTACTTTCCCGAATGAGATTCTAGCAGTGGAAGATGTGTAAAATACATTGTATCCCAGTACCAGCTATCCAAAAATAACTGGTTTTAAATTACCTATTTGAGAATTAAGGTTTCAGCCAGCTTTGAAAAGCACTTTCAGTTAAGTTAACTGCTGATAACCATAAGTTTTCATGTGAAGGAATAACTCATCTGGTCAAAAATGTTGGTATAAAATAGTTCCTGTAATCAACAGTAACTGAATCTTCATCAATACCTACCTCTAGCTGTCTACAGCAAAATCCTGAACTGATCCTGCCAAGCATCACTATACAGCATAAAATACTGGAACTAATAAAAATATATACTTTATTGCAGTGCAATGTGCTTTAAATCGCCCAGCCTTTTTTGCAGAAAGACTTTATTATTCTATGAAAGGAGCTGGCACAGATGATTCTACCCTCATCAGAATTATAGTCACTCGCAGTGAGGTAAGAAACTTTCTCCTTTGTAAATGTCACATTTAGCAGAAAGCTACCTACCCTAACCAGCTTTTCACTTAGTTGTCCTTTCACTGCGGTAGAAATAATGTATTGCAATGAAGCTTTTATGGGTTTCAGATTCAGACAAATGTGTTAACTTGTTTTAAAGCTAGCTTTTATATAGTAGTTTAATTATCTCTGGCTAGACAGTAACACTTTGTCTTTCGTCTTAACTGGACTGCCTGTCTGTGTAGCAGATAAACACCTCAAGTTCAAAGCTTCAGCTGAGTTAGAATAGTACAGTCCTAACAAAGCAAGGAAGAACTGCTAGACTCTGGTTTGGGAGCTGCTCTTCTGTACTTAAGAGGGACCAGCTGGCTTTTAAGACCTGCAGAGTTCATCAATTGCATGCTTCACCCTAGCATGCATTCTGTAGTGCGTGAGGGAGGAGATGCGAGGTGACTGTCTAGAGTTAAAAACATACACTGTGTTTAAGTTTCGTGCTTTTTTTTTTTTTCATAGATTGACCTTGTGCAAATTAAACAGATGTTCACACAAATGTATCAGAAGACTTTGGCAACAATGATAGCAAATGATACAAGCGGTGATTACAGGCGTTTGCTGCTGGCAATTGTTGGTCAATAGAAGAGGATTATCTGTTTTTTTGTTTTCTTTTTTAAAATAAAGTGAAGGACGAGTAACAGGCTTTATGCAGACTGACTACCCTGGTGTGTAAAAGAATAATTTTAAACTTTGTATAATCAAATACACCTTCTTGATGATTCAGTAAGCTTGCTGCACTTAAAATTGCCTTAAGTTACAGAATATAATATTCTTTATTGTATAATAAAAGATATATCTTGTCTATTAGCCCCTAAGCCTGAGTCCTTTTGACCCAGACAAAACCACCTCCCCTCTCTGCCAGATTCCTGCATGATTAAAACTGTTTGTCTCAGACAAATCTCCAGTACTCAGCAGTTTCTTGAAATAACTAAACTTAACTGTGGATAAATAAAAAGCCTGAGGCTGTGATGTAAAACATTTTACACCCCCTCCCTTTAGTCTTTCCATCATAAGGTTGAAAAACATGCAGATGCTCAGTTCAAGTCACATTACACTGACAGTTTAAGTCCTTGGCAGAATCTGACTGTACCCCCCCATTTAGTTTCTTAAATTAGCTGCCATTAGTGGTTGGTTACCATTATGCTTAAGGCAGCAACGGAAAGGAGAAATAATCTTGGATCAAATTCTGAAGTACCTCCTTGTAAAGGAGTGGGTTATACAGCGAAATGACTAAGCAATGAAAAAAGCCAGTATTGAAATGCTAACACTACGGAACACATGTAAATCCAAACTGAAAGCTTTTGTGCCTAGACAATATAAATGACTACATGGATGTTTTCACAGGATTTAAAAAGAGCAGCTTTGAATAGCACATTCAGTTTTTTAGAAAACCACAGTGAATCTCTCCCCAGCCATAAATGTAACAGAAGCTTCAAGTCCAGAAGCTAGTGATGTTTCCTAACACGTCTAAGCAATGCTTTAACAAATGATTGTATTTTCTCAAAACAATAACAGATATCAAGTTTACCTTACCAAAAAAGCTTAGGTATTTCACTTACATCAATGTTCCGCAACCTAAATTTGACTTTAAACTTTTTCTTATGTTGAACTTAGAAATACAGTTCAGTTTAAAATTCCTGGGTCAGATTAAAATTAGTTATTTCAAATACAAACAATAGATGGAAGTTGATTTGGGGAGACTAAAAGACATCCCACTCTTCATTCCTTTGGTCATCCTTGGTGCACATATCTATCCACTTATACCGACATATACATACGTCTGTCAATAGCTTTTCCAAGCTTGACCAAGATTCTCTCTTGTTTCATTGCTCTTGAGCAAACAAGTGAAGAAGCTTAGCATTGAATAATTAAAGAATATTACTGCGTCTATATTTTTTATGTGACTAAAGTCCCCACCCCTTTATGTGTCATTCAAAGCAGACTATCAATTAAGTCTGGCTCATACGTACTGCTACAAGAAAGTGAACAGATGAATAGGGTTCCATGTTCTAATGACATCCACATGTTTTATGCCAAAAAGTTATTTTCATTACATGCTAGTAACAAAGAATTGTTAAATCGGTGACAAGAACTAAATGACTGATAATGGAATTGTAGCAAAAAATACGGCAAGGCAAGAATGAACAGATACTGTCTGTCCTGCCGGTGAAAAGGCCTTATTTTTCTATGTAACGTAATGGCATTTAAAGATTAAACATTATAGGAAAGAAAGCCACTTATGAGACTATTCCTCTCAAAAAGTGTCCAGACCAAAACCAGAAGAGACCTACCTCTTTCTAAGAGAAAACCAGCCCTGATCCCAACCATTCCTCTTTTTGCTAGAGGTCAGTCTTCACAATTCAATAGATATGCCTGTGGCAATTTTTCGCTTTCACAACTGGAATTTAACAAGTTTTGAAAGAACACCTGTTGTTTTAACACTATAAAAAATTTTGGGTGGTGAGGTTGTGTTTGCCATTGAACTAAATACAAGTAAACTGTGAACTAGGCTGGTCCTCCCTGTTTGGCTCACCAGGTGGCAGCAAGTTTCTTGACAGCAGAAGTCCCTCCTTTAAAATAAGCCCCCCCAAACCTTACTCAAGCACGTTGTGTACTTTTGCTTCTCTGTTTCCAGTCAGAACCCCCAATCCACCTTTGAATACTCCTCCTCCCGGCTGGTGCCCTCCAGATGAGAAGCACCACAGCTGGTGGTTTAATGCAGGAGTTAGAGGACGAGGGGCCCATTCTCTCCACACTCCTTCAACTCAAACCAGGAACCAACCACACCTCTCGTAGCTTTTGCTACTTTGGTCCTTTGGCTGACAGAGCTATTTCCAAGCAGAATATTGTCCCCTCCCTACTCAAGAACAGACTAAGGGCATACAGATTTTTATTTCCCCCCCCCTCCATACAACACTGAGAGCAGAAAATGAGCAATGCAAACTACTTACAGTTTCCTGTGAGGGAGGATGTAATTTCTTCTCCTCAACAACGCAACAGAGATAGCTTCAGACTCCACCTTTCAGAAACACAGCAGTAAAACTGAGTACCTACTTTCCAAACAAAGAAAACCCACAGACTTACTCCTGTTAGCCGACTACTTGCTTAATGGGTGACAGGAAGCACACAGCATGAGAAATCAGGTCAACAACAACTGCCCAAAAAATTTTTCTTTATTGCAAATCTCCCTTCATATCTGGCAAAAGCTACTACAGACAACAGCTACTGCAAGGGAATCCTCAAGGAAGCAGGCATCATTGCAGCTGGGCACTTAACTGCCATACAAGTATCAGAACCAGTTCTCTCCAGTTACAATGACGTCTTTCCAAAGATTGAATCTTTATTTTCTCAACATACACAACTCCAGCTAGGCAGAATACTAATCACAACTAAGATCTGAGTATCAAATAATGAAAAATACTGTTCTGTGAGGCTGAGAAATTTTCCACTAGTGCTTACAAGGAGGAAGGTACTGTCATAATGTTCATCACATTTGTTCTGCTCTAATATGACATCAGACATAGACTATACAGCTCACTATTATGGTGGTGCTCGATTTAAAACAAAACAAAACTTACCATTTTTTAACTTGATCTTCTGCACTCAAACTTCGAGAAGAGTTTCTAATTAGAATGCATCTGCAATAAAGTAAAATCAAACATTAAACTCCATTAGCAATAGTATGTTTATTATGTTTAGTGTGCTTATTATCTTTTATATTAATTCTCATCCTGTTCAGCAGCTTGTCCTTACTTTAATACCAGAAAGACTAAATCAGATGTCTACTGACTGTCAAAACAGTCAGTTCTCCCCCTCTGCCCAAACAGCAGCCTCAATACACAGTAGCGTCTTGAATATTTAGTTCAAACCAACACACAAAACGTAGCTTAATTTAACAGCCTTTCTAGAATCAACTAACACTGCTCTTGCAGGCTTATACAAACCAACAGTGGATGTCCAGTTTAGCAGACAAAAAATATCTAGGTATTTTATTTATGAGAGCACTCAAAACGAAAATGAAGCAATAGTAATAGTGAAATTAAATAGCACTTACATTCAACTAGTTCTCTGCAAGTTAAATCTGACCTTTTAAGGCTGGTTTTTTTCAATAGCTTTAATTTTTAAGAGCATTTCTAAACAATTTTCAAGGTCAGGTTAAACCTACATATGCCAAATAAAACCAATACACAATGATAGGAGCCGCAGCCCATGCACAAAATTTATTGTGTGCTACTGTTTATAAAATATTTGAATAGTTCAGAACATGCATAAAATTTCCAACTTAGGGGTATGTACAGATTGTACTTTATGGCAAACAAAAAAAAAAAAAAAGGGGGGGGAGATGAACTCTAGTGACATAAGTTTCAAGTTGTGTTCCAGGGGATGAGAAGGACATGTAGCAAATGTCAAAATATATAACAAAGTACAGTGGCAATCAGTACAGTCCATTATTTGTGAACAAATTAGCACAGGGCTTCAATTTTTATTTTAACCAAGCAGTCCTGTAGGTACCAAATACATGCAGTCTCAAGTTTACACTTTCACTAATGCCTTAGCAGTTGAACAAAGCAATTGCTTATGCGCTGCTTTGCCTAAAAACAAAATCTATGTTCAATACAGTTTCAGTTTCCTTTACAGATTTAAAAATAATAAAAAGCTTGCAGCTATTCAGCCCAGTGACTACTAGCTATTTATGCAACCGTAATACTCACAATAAACTAAAAGTACCCATAACATCTAGGTAACCTATAGATGTACATCATAGGTCTATATATTAAATATTTGCAAAATGAAAACATGCATACACAAAATACAATGCCAAGCTTTACAGACTTGATATGAATCAAAATTTCCTTAAACAATGTACAAAGTTCAATTAAAAGTACCTTAAAATTAACACTTCCATATTTTTCTTACTTTTAAAATTAGCATATATAATAATTTGTTTTTTAAATTCAAGGTGGGGAAGAGTCTTGAAAAAGCTGGGCAAAAAAGTTCCTAAATTAAATATTTTTTTAAAAATCTGTGTTCAAGTAATAAACATTCCTACATAGAAATCTGATAAGCTGTAACTAAAAAATACAGTGAGTACAATGTAGAATTAGCAACATCTAAGGAGTAAACCTGAGGTCAGCATTTTACAGAATGACCAACGGAGATTTTTTTTGGCATTTTTTTCTGTCTATTTAAAATACAGTTTTTGCAGCCTCAGATATTTTAAGACCATTCTATTTTATCATTTTAAAGACATTTCATGAAACCCATGTCCATTAATAAATAGTTAGCTCTTAGGGTTGTATTTGAAAGTCTGATTAAAAAAACCAAACAAACTACCTCTACTGAAAGAAAAATCCCATTTGTAAACTTAAAAGTGTTGACAACGATAAGCATAAGATGCTAGTCTAGATGTGCTTTAGTGATAACAGCCCGATTCTTTCCCCAGATCTCTTCTGAAGCTTCAGCAGCCAGTGGTGGACTTTGTGGAAGTGGGTGAGGCACGTTTCCAGGAGGTCGGGGCACCACATAAAGAGAGAGGCTGTTCTCTCAAAAGCACGATGGTCTTTCTTCAGCGGGATCAAGTCAGATGGCTTTGCACCTCATATTAAGTAGTCACTTCAAGCGATCCCCCTGGCTATTGCATCTTTTGTCACATCAAAAAGCAGTAATCTAGGAATTCTCAGGCAAGACATGAGTGAGTAAACCAGAAGCTGACGTGGTCACTGTGCATTGTTGTTGCCAGTTCCATTGTTTCCATTGGCATTTGTTGTGTTTACAGTATTAATACCATCTTGTTGAAGAGCATCTTTTCTTGGTGGCATTCTCTCATTGATCCTATCCAAACCTTTTGCTTCTTCAAAACTGCAGATTTTATGTTGCGGAGAGAATCCTCGTATTGCTTAACAAAATGCAAATTTGATATGTCAGTAACGGAAAAAGAAGTTGAAAGCACATATTTTTTCTAACAAATGATGTTTAAAAACAGGCAAGAAATTAGCCAAAGAAACTTATGGCTCTGTATCTGTATTAGTAAAGCTTCTCTAACCTGCTTTCCTGAAATGCTCAACGGCAATAATGATTTCAGTTTGTAACAAAAACAAAGAATGGCAAATATTCTGCAAGTAGGAATCAAGGGGTTTAAGCCCACTTGATTGCTTCTGCATGTCTCTGGCATGGCCAGCTATCTACACCAACTGCTTTTGCTGCCCAGTGTGCCTGGCTTATCTTAACATCCCCCCTTCTCTTCGGGGGAATGTCAGTCAGATCCAAGCAGCACAGCAAGTGCAGTGGAGGCAAAGCAGCAAAGGGTTACAAAAGTACTAGCAGATTTATGTCCTGCACAACCATTGATGGCCTGATCCTGCAGTTTTCATGCAGGCAAAACTGCAGGATGGGGTTCACACTCTGTGCCAATCATGTGGATGAAGGAAATGGACGCAACCACAATCACTGAGTTAGCACTGTGGTTAAACAATGATATAATTTAAATACAAACATATTTAAAGTAAGTCTACAAAACAGGTATTATTTTGCTACTGATTATTTTAATGAATTAGGCCTGTAGTTGAATTCAGTCCTGAAAATGGTTGACCACATAATAAGATTCAAGTCTTTGGGATGAAATAATTCTTTGGAGATTTAAGTACAGCTTTTCACTCACAACAACGGGACCTCTTGCACGTGTGTGTCAGAACAGAATATGGCACTTGTTTAAATTTTTTTGAGATCTGATTTCCTTAATTACAAAACAAAGAATACAGTTATTAAATGGTGCTTTGTGACCACATCTTAAAACCCCCAAAGGTAGCTCTCTCAGCTGCTATGCTGTTTGTCATTCACTTCATTGAATACTGAGCAAGAAGAAATTACAGTATCTCTGAAGAGACAATAATCTGAAGCTGAATATGCTGAACACCAAATAATTTGAAGGCGTTTTGCTCATTATTACCAGCAAAGGCCGTGTATACAACTTATTTAGCACAGAAGCACTGATAATCCATGGAATTTAACATGCCTCATACTGGCAGGCTGGCATATATACTGGAAATAAATTTGGTCATCAAATTATGTTCAAAATCTACAGAAAAAAACATTACATTTATACATCGTGCACTACCAGCTATGTTATGAAAAGTTTTTAAGAAATATGTTCAAAACCATTAAAATACATTTTATGAGAAAAGGCATGCATAAACAACCCACCCTCCACATATAGCCTGCCCCACAATCAAACAAAACCTTGCAGTGGAATGCAGAAAAAAACCCCCACTAAACACTACCATTTTTAAGGACTTCAAGACAACACCACGTATCACAACATGCTGTAATAGAAAAACCTACTGCATATTTTTAAAAAACAAACAAAAAAAGACCAAATAAACCCCAAGAATTTCCCTGAAATATTAAGGATAAAGGATAATCATCATCCTAAAGCCAGAAATGAATGTTACATGTAAAAGGGATGAATCAATGCAGTTGATTCATCTCTGCTTGTGCAAGTTGAAAGTAAAACACACCCACACAGAGTACTTTTGAATTCCCTCCCAGACACCACAGATCTCTGCCAATGGCAAAGACTCTGATCATACCTTTTTCAGCCTCAATTGCCTCTACAGTGGCTGTACAGAAGTGAGCAGATGCATGCAAAATGAATGAGAAAGATGAAGAGTGTAATATCGCACAGCAGAAAAGGCAATGATCATTTAATATCGTATGCTACGCCAGATTAGATTGCAATTATTTAAAATTATAATTAAGGTTTTGGGGGGTTGTTTTTAAGTTTAAGTGAAACTTTGCCTAAATTTTAATGAATACATTTTATCAACTAGAAGTGTATCAAGGCAACACTAATTAACTGATGCTATTAACTGCACATTTCTATAAGGTGTTTTGTTTTGTTTTTTTAAGACAGCAACAGAAAATTTCAACTGATGTTGAACTTGTGGTAGGGTTTAAAATGATACTAAGTATCTATTTGAGACTACTATTTCTGAAGATTAAAATGCATTAGTGAGCTCCATTAAATCACCAGGAAGGATACTATAAAAAAAAACCCCACACCAGCAGTGTTATAATAAGAAATTATTTCTCTCTTTATGTTTAGCTCCCTGAAGTTTAACTAGGACTTCAATTTCTCACCATATTTTGAGCTAAAATGGTTACCTCTGAGAACTGAACAGTGAAATTTAAACCATAAAAGAAAAACTCAGCAAGTCGTATTTCCAAGTCTTGTAAATTGTTTAACTGAATCAACAAGAAAATCTAGAGCAGGGAGAGGTCTGGATTTAACATAGTCTTGGTGGGTGAATTATTGTGAATATGAAAAAAAATCTAGCTTACTAATTGTTTTCCAAACTAAATAACCATGACATCTCTTGTAATTTTTTAGGTGTAAAATCTTTCCCAATTGTTTTAGCTCAAGCAGTCAAAGGTTTAACATAAGGTTATTAGGATATCAAAATCAAAATAACCTTCTATTAGGGCAGACTTGCTAACAAAACCACTTTGTAACTACGACCTAAACTGTAGCTAAGTTTCAATAATGGTAACAACTTTTTACCTCCCCTACTATGTGGCATGCCCCTAATACTAAAATTTCAGAAATATTAACAAAAAACAGTATAAATTAAGGTAAACCTACTTGGGTAGTGCTTGATACACACTGTTAACAACAAAACTCATAAAAGAGTATTCAAGTGAATATTGGGGAAACTAGCTATATAAGAAAATACAGCATTAGATCAGAACAGAATTCTTTAAAGTGAAGTAAGTTTATTACTTCTCATTTCCTATCCAACAAAAACTAGACACATTGCCTTAATTGCCTACATTACACCTTAACCTTACTGTTGCATGAAATCATAATTTTCACTAAGATAATCTAAAAAATACATAAAATTAGATGTTTGCATTAATTGCTACTAAAAGAATGTGGAATACTTAAGGGTATTTTAGCAGCATTTTAACTTTCACATACCACACATTCTGCAGTACCAGAAAAAACCCCCACATTTCCTGCACTTAAATCTAGAGAGACAAGGGCAATCCCAGACTTAAATAAGACACTTGAAAGGATGGTTATTTATGTTTACATTAAGGGAAAGAAACATTCTCAGATTGTAAAAATAAATTAGTTTAAGAATTATTTTAGAAAGTCACTAACAATTTGCCATACAAATACAAAACTATGTAGGAAAAACCACCTCTTTCCACCATTTCCTGTTACCTGTGAAGTCTTTGTTTTCAATCTTTTCCTGAAAAGATCATGAATACTGATTTATCTCTGTAAATTATGTAGTTTGGTCATAAATACAAATTTCAAATTTTACTCATAGTTCATTCTACTTGTACTAGTATTATTCCAAAAAGATCTTGGAATATACACCACAGTTAAGAAAAAGATAATTTTCAACTTGACATAAAAGAACAAACTGACTGGAAAATATAAAGCACTTAAAAAACCCACACTGAAAAGACTCAATTTGGAAAATAACTTTGTTGGATCTTTTTTGCAGGTACATCTAAATTAAAACTACATTCTTTTTAAGCCCTGATAAACCTCAAATAAATATGGTATCAGACTAATGTAATAGGCAATCCTGAAATCTTTGCTCAGAAAATTCTTGACTTGAGAGCAATTTTAAGCAACCGGGTTCCATGGCATTTCCATCCTCAATTCCAGCTCTCCCCTTGCTTTACTTAGGGGACAGATCTAATACAAAATCCTTGCCAACTTTAAACATAAAACCAAAGAATTATCTTACTGCCCCTCTGACTAATAGCAAGGGCAGCAATAAAAGATAAGAAGTATTTAGCTAGTTCAACTGATTTCCATGGAAGTATTTATAATTTTTAATTTAGGATTGTGTTTAGAAAGTTGCTGAACAAGGCTTTAGGTGTGTGGGTTTTTTTTTTAACAGATGTTAACTTAATATGGAAAATAATTTTGTTCGATTCAGTTCACAGAATAAGTCACTAGTAAATGCTACTTTAAAGACTTGTACTTCGTATGGTCTTTACTATTTCAGCTACTATAATGCAAGCAACATAAATAATAACAACCATAAATCTACATTTAAAAAATTAGAAACCTACAAAGGCCACATTTTCCCAAAGTCTGTTTCTATCCTAGTATATTAAAGCTATCTAAAAATAAACTATGATTAATTTTTCAAAAATATATCCATATATTTCTGGAAAAAAATATTGACTTCTGTCATAGGACTTCTTCCACTTTTTTCCAAGATTATATTTTTTAAAAGACTTGTCTTTGTTTAGCCCTTTCACTACAGTTAGAATTTGTATTTCACCCTCAAACTGCGCTGTTTTGCAGTAAGAATCAGTCCAAGCATTGCCCATAAAGCAGTTGTATTAGACTGACTAATGTGTTTGGTGCCCTACTCTGCATTATGACAATGCCAACAAGCTTCTCTCCTCTCGTAATGGCCAGTATCTCACATGAGACAGCTGATGTGGCTGAAAAAATTCCTGAAACAGTAGTGGCATTTGCTAAGATCTAATACAGAATATGTTACTGACATTAAGAATTACAATAGGCGCATCTGCAAAAATTGCATATGCATTGCCTTAATGGTGACTTAGATATGTGTCTACGTGTATATCTGCCCTGAAAAAAAATTTCAGCCCAGGTCTCTAGAGGAACGTAAATACACACTCCAGTTTCTCATGCCTTTCAAAGCTTCCTATGGATTTAATAGCAACGAACACAACTAGACCTTTTCTCAATGTGCCATTGAAAAACAGGCACTCATCAGACTGAAACCTGGAAAAGCCATGACATATTAGTTGATTTTGTAAATTTTCAGGCAAACAAAAGAATAAAAACCTACTACAATTAATATCCTTTTCCTCTCAAATCTATATCAAAATATTGATAGTGTACTGATCAACATAGTACAATATACTTCAAAGAGTAATTAAATATTTGTAGTAAGAAATCCTACTATATATTTTTGCCAAGAATATAAACTAATTGATATTATGATGGTTTAGGAAAATGTCAGTTAGTGAAGTTTTATTTTATTTTTGGTTTACAGCTTTGCAGTTAAGCATAATAATTTGATAACTTCTACTTTTTGAAGACTGGAACAATAAAATTCTTATCAGTAAAAGAAGTTACTGCAATTTAAGGAGAACTAACAATTGGCATGAGTTATTTTGAACAATCAACATGACTAAACCAAATGAAGTATAGAGGTATATTAATGTAGTACATTAAGGAATATTGCCATCAGAAGTTCTAGTCAGGCAAAAAACCACACCCACAAAAATCCAAAATGCATTTGGCATACTTCCCAAATGTCCCATATTTTCAAGTAATGGCAGAAAGTCATATGTTTTATGTTAAAAAAATTTTCTAGTCAGTTTGATCCTCTCTGATATTTGTAATGCAACAAGGATAAAAACCTGTTAAATGAGTGAGAGGAATGCAGACTCATTTTTTTAAGCATAATAAAGTATCTTATTGAACAATGAAAATTAAAACTAGAACATATGCTTTTGGAACAGTTGAATGGATTAAGAAACATACACCATTTCTTGTTATAGACATTCACAAAACGATCACATACATACACTGGACATATAAACTTACTTGTAGACATTATATGTCCACTGAAAAATGACTTAAAATGTGACATCCATGTTTCAAAGCTATTAAAAACCAGCTTTGATGGTTTAGTAGAAAATGTAGTGAAAGGCTTAAAAAAAAAACAACTACACAGAGAATTTTAAAAATTCAGATAAAGAGCCTAAAACACAAAATGAGAAAAGCAGCTACTCTTGGAAAACAGATTGTGTAAAAAGTGGTGATCATATATCACAATCTTTCAGTGATCCTATACAACAGTTTTGTACTTTCTATTAATGAAAGTAATGAAAATGTCTTTGAATAATTTATGTTAACAATGCTGCTGATATGAAGTCCAGTTCCAGACTAGTAAATTTTATTTATCCACCACTGTGAACAGAAACCTGGACTTCATTCTTTTAATATATTTAATAAAATCTCTTTGCATTCTCCCTAAGCCTAATTAATCATTTATGGGCCTTCTGAAAAATACTATCCAATGATTCAACAAACTAAAAAAGAAGAAAAACCTTTTACAAAATATTCAATGAGCCAGATTACAGGTGTATTTTGTATAGAGTTCTTTTTATTTTCATGCAAAAAAATATATGCACACTTAATAACACCCTTTTATTTTGATTTATTTACAAGTTTTAAATTCAATCCCTTTATTCTCAACTGATTTTATAACAATTGGTGAATATTTTTCAAGTACATTACTGTTCAAAATGCACAGACAATGTGCAGCAGCAAATGCAGCAAACCTCAAAAACAAGGTGCTACAACATTGCTTCTACATCAAGAGACAGACAAGTGTCTGGGATAGTGGTTTAATTTAACACTTATACAGACATACATCTATACCTAGAGAGAGACAGACAGATCTAAGAAAGCAGCTACATCTGCGGAGGAAGGAAACAGCATGTTACAAGGACAATTCAGGAAGGTCAATTATACATAAAACATTTGACAAACAACATAGAGAACAAACTTTGGCATTAATTACCAGGGTACAAAACGTAGCACATTTCAATCTATCAATGGAGTGTAATATGGAACTCTGCAGCCTGTAGCTGTTTGTTAATATTAGTATCAACAAGCATTTGATGTTGTCAATGAAAATACTAACACATCTGTAATAAAAACATTGTAGTGGAAAGCAGACAAATAGTGATGCAAAATTACATTGCCGTTTTTGTATCTGTAATGATCAAATGCCTCAATACCAGATCCATAAGGTCACCCCACTTCGGGCATCTGCGCCACCTGGGAAGCTGTAAACTAAGGAAGCTCAAAGTCTGAAAAATGTGGCCTTACCCCGCTGAACTCATTTGCTTTTAGTTTTATACCCTGGTTAAGTATCCATTTCACATTGCCTGATTAACACATAACACTATGCTTGTATCAGCTGCTAAGACAAGAACTGAAAAGCATAAGAAATTCCCTGCATGCATTATGTGTAGTGTTAGCGAAAGAGTGAGATGTGCCCCAGTCCATTTGAGGCACAGCAAGTTGCATAACATCATTACCACTTTGCAGGGTCTGTCGTCCTCCAGCCAACACACCACTAGGTAACATTCCAGTGGGAGTCAAACCCTTGAGTGTCAGCACACTTTCACTCTCCTCCCTGGTGTGAGAAAAACCAGTAACAAAACCTTAGATATCCGCTCATGAGAACTTGTATTGAAGTCAGATAAGGGATGGGGAGAGCAAGAGCCTATTTTTTTTTTATATACAAGACTGAATATAAATTCAAATTCAAACAACTAGAAAGGGGAAAATATTTCTATTCCATACCAGTCTTTCCTCTGCTTAGGCATTATAAACACTGATTACTTCTGAACCAAATTCTGAGTAATTATTCACATGAAGGCTCATGAGGTTTGAAAGTAGCACTGACTGCCTCAGGAGGTACTGAACACATCTCAGTTCCATAAAACAATCCACAGTTTTGTTCAAAGTGTTGATGCTTCTGAAAATACTAACTTAAAAAATTATCCCTATTTGAACAATTATGGTCTGAGGAAAACTATACATCTAAACAGGTACAAGAAAATGGGATTTTTTTAAAAAAGCTGAGAACAAACACAAACCTGAAACAAAAAAAACCCTAGTCCTCAACTTTCTTGTATGACATAAATTTTCCAAGCCAGTCCTGACCTCCATCATTACACCCTTGATTTCAGCATCTCTGCTTTGGTATTGCCTTGCCAACACTTGCAGTTAATGGCTGGACAAATAACTTCATAGAATCATAGAATGGTTTGGGTTGGAAAGGACCTTAAAGATCATCAAGTTCCAACCCCCCTGCCATGGGCAGGGACACCCTCCACTAGACCAGGTTGCTCAAAGCCTCATCCAGCCTGGCCTTGAACACCTCCAGCGATGGGGCATCCACAAATTCTCTGGGCAACCTGTTCCAGTCTCTCACCACCTTCATAGTGAAAAATTTCTTCCTAATGTCTAGTCTAAATTTACCCTCTTTTAGCTTATACCCATTACCCCTTGTCCTATCACTACACTCCCTGATCAAGAGTGCCTCCCCATCTCTCCTGTAGGCCCCCTTCAGGTACTGGAAGGCTGCTATTAAGTCTCCTCGGAGCCTTCTCTTCTCCAGGCTGAACAACCCCAACTCTTTCAGCCTGTCCTCATAGGGGAGGTGCTCCACCCCTCTGATTAATTTTGTGGCTCTCCTCTGGACTCTCTCCAACAGGTCCAGGTCTTTTCTATGTTGGGGGCCCCACATCTGAAGACAGTACTCAAGGTGGGGTCTCACGAGAGCAGAGTAGAGGGGGAGAATCACCTCCTTTGACCTGCTGCTAATGCTTCTTTTGATGCAGCCCAGGACACGGTTGGCTTTCTGGGCTGCAAGCGCACACTGCTGGCTCATGTTGAGCTTCTCACCCACCAATACCCCCAAGTCCTTCTCCTCAGAACTTGTAAGCTAAAGATCATGTTCTCTAATTTCCTGAAATATGTCTCAAAAAGAACTTTAAAATATTATTTAACCAAAAATACCAACATCGTGGGCATGCATCAATATGCCAAACAGCATTCTGATGCACAATTATCTCCCCGAAAAATGTTTGTCATCCATTATCCTGGAACAGAGTTATCTTATCCCAATATATGCAGTAAGAGGGGTTTTAGGAATGCAGAAGTCATGCAAGTACCTGAGAACAGAGAAGACTCTTGCCATCTTGCCGATTGCACGAATTTTATTTCTGATTATTTCTTTCCGTGCGGCAGCTGTACCTACTTTCAATGGAATAAGAGAGAGTCTCAAGCTCATGAGTTTCACAGGGCCACCATTTTAAAATGCATCGAATTCAACATAACTGTTTGAGTTCAGTACTCTTCACAGGAGGCCAGTATCCAAACACTTAAGGGCACAGAGGTACAGAATTATGGCTTCAGAATGCCATCAAAACCATCATCACCTCTGTGTTCACAAAACGCACACAAAAAAGTTTAGGATGTTCACAGTGATTTCCTAAAGCTAGCAAGCATCTAAATTACCACCACGACAGTATAGTAACGATTGTATCTCATTTGCCTAAATTTTACACTTGAAATTCTTCACTCACATCTGTGTATGGCATGCAGCCCCACACAGAAGCCAAAGAGATATTAAAGCCACAAAAAATAAAGATTTGTTGCTAATTCTTATACAGCTGTCTGAAAGAAAACAGTAGTTTGTTTGTTTTTTTTAATGTCAACTCCCCATAATACACACCCACAAAGAACCTCGCAAAATAAAATGCCAAAGAATTGCAGTGTTACCTCCTTTACCACCTAATTCTACATTTTATATCATCTTAGGTTTGCATCATTTGCAGAAATAACAAATACAGAGATCTGGAGTAAATACTGCATATTCCACAGAGCAGAGAGATATAATTTGTGACAGATAAAAGTGAAGACAAAACTCTGAAAGGAGGCTTGCAACTGGGAAGGAGAGCCACTTTTGCCTGCCTTGACATTATAAAAATGGAAGCTCCTTTCTCCAACACTAGGTGTTGCTGGTTTGTTTCAAAGTATGAAAGTAAAAGTCATCCTTCCCCTCATCCTCCTTTACTTTTACCGACTCCTCAATTCCCCCAAAACAGTACAGGCAGATGAGGAGATATCAAAACTAAAATCCTTACTTCTACTCAGCGACTGGGGAAGGACAGTATTAATCACACCAAGTAACTCAGTTGTATTTTGAATTAAAACACAGGGGACCAAAAAGTAAACAAACTCAGACAGCTCTGTGAGATATTCCAGATTTTCCATATGTCATTGTTCTTCAAACCTGGGAGAAAGGTACTAATTAAAAACTCGTCAAACTAATTTGCAAGAATATTTAAGAGAGGATGACCGACGTGGGCAGAGGAAAGCTTCATATCCATTAATTTGTCTGCTCTTATTCAAAAAAGGTAGCTGTGGAAGAAGCCTTTTTTCATCCCTACTCACTAGCATTTAGCTTCCATGCGAGAGTACATAAACTCTAGCGCAAGTCACCCTTTTCAGACCACAGCTGCAAGAATGCAAGGCCTTCTGTTGCACAAAAGTGGGTGGACTTCCCTCCCTGGACACCAAACCAAATAAAATATGAAAGATAAGGCATATAGGGGCAAACAACAACAAAATGACACAAGAAGGAAAATGTACAGTAGCTACAAAGAAAAAAAGGGAGCAAGAGACAACTTTTGTATTAACACAATGAAAGAATCTTGGTGTATGACAAATATCTGCCAATCCATTTAAACAAAATGACAATACGAGGAACTACTGAGTAAAGCTTTTTTAGACAAAGGAACAACTTCAAGGAACTGCAGACACCAAATTAAAAAAAAAAAAAAACGAACCCCAAACCCAAAACTAGAAGGCTCAGGAAAAACTCTAAATAGGATATGCTGAAACATTCAATTTTTTCTGAAAATAATTTATTTTAAATATTAGTTTTTTAAGTTCTAGAAGTTTTTACTTTCTCTCTTTTGAACACTATTAAATAACAGCTTGAGAATCTAGAATGAGAAGAGGACTCTTTCGGAGCTTTTGAAAAGGCTAGGGCTAAACAAGGGACCATCAGTCTTTCCCTACAAGTCCTAATTTTCCTCCTACCTACACCTATTTGAGGGCTACATTGATGCAGAACTGTAACATGCAGGCTGAAAAGATTTCAAGCAGTGCTAGTACCCATATTTCAACTGCAGAAGGTCCCTGTGCCTTAAAAGGAGAAAGGCTGGTTTTGGGTAGTTTCGGTGTTTGTTTGTTTTTTGTTTTTTTAACATGATCTTTCATTGCCCCTGTCCTCCAGAAGAAACACAGCCAAGCCAGAAGGGCAAACATATTACTCTAGGCTGCAGCACTGTACTAACGTGGCTACTGAATCCTGGTTAGTTCAGAGAAGAGACAGTAGGGGGGCATCTGCTTGCAGAAGAATGTCTTGATTACACCCTAAATTAGAGGACGTATGACGAAGAGCTCTCACATTCTGCATTCCCAATGCCTGCACAAGAAACAAATTCTGAAACACTGATTCTATTATGTTCCAAAGAATTCACATAACCTTTGGAAACACCTCTATAATCTAATGCATTCCCAAGAATTGAAAATACTCTCTCAAGTGACAAGTTTATACAGGAAGAAAATTATTAAATAAGTAATGGCCAGAAAAATTTTTCTGCACATAACTATCTGCCCTAGAATTTCCAAAAAACAGGTGTTAGACCATGAATTTAAGTTAGTAGGCTTCTTTTTACATTTGTATCCAGCTATCTTTAAAATGCACATACAATCAAAAAGTACCTTTTGACATCCCAGTTGAAGGAAACTAAAAGTACTATACAAACCAGGTTTTGGAACATTGTATAAACACATTCCATGCACAATCTTAAAAAAAGTTCACGATAAAATTATTAAAGAGCAAGACAGACAACTGAATGCTCCCTACACATGCAGGATCAAAGATAAAATTTTAAAAATAGGTAATGAAATTCTACAAAAAAAGGAATGGAAGAAAGGAGGGAAAAAATTCATGCACAGAAAGACAGATGTCTTGGAATATGACTTCTGATAACAAAATACACAAGTCTTTATAAACATCCCATTAAAATGGGTAATAGTAATAAAATGCCACATATATCTCTCAACAGAAAGGTATTTGCTGCATTAATACTTATACTGCCAGGTTCTGTGAAGTCATATTTCAAAACATTCCTACTCTGTCTGGTCTGTACCTTTTTTATTGCCATATATGAGTCGCTCTTCAGAGGGAGAGTCCAGAAAAAAAGGAAGTGAATGATGGAGAAAAAGGTGAGTGAGACAAATAAAATGAAGATATTTAACTTGGCAGTGGTAATAAAGAAGAAATGAAGAAGAAATGTGAAGAAAAAAAAAAGGAAAATTGCAACACTTAAAAATGCATTCATTGAACAAGAAGTGGAAGCATTGAGTGTATTTTAAAATTTGACGATACACAAGTGAAAACATGAAAGTCAAGAGTTAAAAAAAATACATTTATATAGAAAGATAAAGCGTAGACAGTACCTAAGTGGCATTAACAGATGCATCAAGCAAAGAAATTGTTAAAGGAACCAGAAGAATAAAATAATTCAAATTAGGAAACTGCAACTGTTGTACTAAAAACAGGCATATCCAATCAACTGATGACTGCACTCATGCTGGATAACCTAGATCCTAACACCTCACAATACCACCAAACCATACCCTGCAAATGCTTGGTGTAATTGCTTTATGCTCAATTTAGTAGGATTACTTGAATAAAAACCATAAATTAACTGTTTGTAGGATCATGTTTGAGAATATTTCTAAGTTTTTAAATTTCTGGCAATAATCTAAATGGCAGCAAAGTTCAAGTGGCTCATAACCAATGCATTCCAATCTAAAACACACAGCTGCTTGGCACAACACTGTTCCGCTACTGAATTTGAACACAGTAGTTATCAAATGTTACAAGCGGGGTCATGTCTCTAGTATCTTTATAAATTATCTTTACTGTTCCTCCAAAGGCTGCTGAAACTTTCCTTCCTCCTCCCCCATCATCAAACAATCCACCAAATCAGTTCTGTTATTAGATAAAACGAAGCAACACTGAGAAACTTTTAGGTGTGACATTAAGCACTACTGTAAAAAAACAACAGTACCAAGTGTGATATGCTAAGTGTTAATGTTGCTTCTTAATCATCATGCTACAAACATCTCATTAACAATCTACTGTATCATAGTTTACAAGATAGAAGGATGTTATAATTCATTACATAAATACATATTATACGATGTACATATAAGTTCTCCTTTTATGTTTAAACAACAAGAATTAATCTTGTATTTCATACTTTCTGTATAGTACCTTGCCATAAGAAATATATCTGATTTTCACCTATATCAACTCTTTATTGAAAAGCAGTCATTAAGAAATGTAAGTTCTTCTAATAAATTTATTCTAAATATTAGCAAAGTAAGTTTAGTATGTTTCAAATCTAAAGTGCCAAGAAATTCTTAGAAAAAAGTTTCAGTTTTAAATAGAAATCAGATCTGAATATTTGCAAAGGATACCATAGAATCATAGAATGGTTTGGGTTGGAAAAGACCTTAAAGATCATCAAGTTCCAACCCCCCTGCCATGGGCAGGGACACCCTCCACTAGACCAGGTTGCTCAAAGCCTCATCCAGCCTGGCCTTGAACACCTCCAGCGATGGGGCATCCACAAATTCCCTGGACAACCTGTTCCAGTCTCTCACCACCTTCATAGTGAAAAATTTCTTCCTAATGTCTAGTCTAAATTTACCCTCTTTTAGCTTATAGCCATTACCCCTTGTCCTATCACTACACTCCCTGATCAAGAGTGCCTCCCCATCTCTCCTGTAGGCCCCCTTCAGGTACTGGAAGGCTGCTATTAAGTCTCCTCGGAGCCTTCTCTTCTCCAGGCTGAACAACCCCAACTCTTTCAGCCTGTCCTCATAGGGGAGGTGCTCCACCCCTCTGATTAATTTTGTGGCTCTCCTCTGGACTCTCTCCAACAGGTCCAGGTCTTTTCTATGTTGGGGGCCCCACATCTGAACACAGTACTCAAGGTGGGGTCTCACGAGAGCAGAGTAGAGGGGGAGAATCACCTCCTTTGACCTGCTGCTAATGCTTCTTTTGATGCAGCCCAGGACACGGTTGGCTTTCTGGGCTGCAAGCGCACACTGCCGGCTCATGTTCAGCTTCTCATCAACCAATACCCCCAAGTCCTTCTCCTCAGAGCTGCTCTCTATCCATTCTCCGCCCAGCCTGTATTTGTGCTTGCGATTGCCTCGACCCACGTGCAGGACATTGCACTTGGCCTTGTTAAATTTCATGACGTTTGCATTGGCCCACCTCTCAAGCCTGTCAAGGTCCCTCTGGATGGCATCCCTTCCCTCCAGTGTGTCCACCACACCACACAGCTTGGTGTCACTGGCAAACTTGCTAAGTGTGCACTCCATTCCACTGTCCATGTCTCTGACAAAGATGTTAAACAACACTGGTCCCAGTATCGACCCCTGCAGAACACCACTTGTCACCGGTCTCCACTTGGACATTGAGCCATTGACCACCACTCTTTAAGTGTGGCCATCTAGCCAATTCCTTATCCAGCAAGCGGTCCTTTTGTCAAATCCATGTCCCTCCAACTTAGAGACAAGGATGTCATGTGGGACTGTGTCAAAGGCTTTGCACAAGTCCAGGTAGATGATCTCAGTTGCCCTTCCTCTATCCACCAGCGCTGTGGCCCGGTCATAGAAGGCCACCAAATTCGTCAGGCACGATTTTCCTTTGCTAAAGCCGTGCTGGTTGTCATCAATCACCTGCTTGTTATCCATGTGTCTTAGCATAGATTCCAGGAGCATTTGCTCCATGATCTTGCCAGGCACAGAGGTGAGACTGACCGGCCTGTAGTTTCCTGGGTCTTCTTTATTTCCTTTTTTAAAAATGGGGGTTATGTTTCCCCCTCTTCCAGTCTGTGGTAATTTCAGAGTGCCATGACTTCTCGAATACGATGGATATTGGTTTGGCAACTTCATCTGCCAATTCCTTCAGGACCCGCGGATGTATCTCATCAGGTCCCATGGACTTGTTCAGCTTCAGGTTCTTTAAATGGTCTCGAACCTGATCTTCTCCTACAGCTGGTGGTTCTTCCTTCTCCCAGTCACTGCCTTTGCTTTCTGCAACTTGGGCAGTGTGGCTTGAGCTCTTGCCAGTGAAGACTGAGGTAAGGAACTTGTTAAGTACCTCAGCCTTCTCTATATCCTGGGTCTCCCACTTTCTTCCAGAGGAGGCCCACATTTTCCCTAGTCCTGCTTTTATCACTGACATACCTATAGAAGTTCTTCCTGTTGCCCTTAACGTCCTTGGCCATATTTAATTCTATTAGGGCTTTAGCTTTCCTAACCTGATCTCTGGCTTCACAGACAGTGTCTCTGTCTTGTCCCCAGGCTACCTGTCCTTGCTTCCACCCTCTGTAGACTTCTTTTTTTTGTTTGAGTTTGCTCAGGACTTCCTTGTTCATCCATGCAGGCCTCCTGGCACTTTTGCCTGCCTTCCTCTTTGTTGGGATGCATCGCCCCTGAGCCTGGAGGAAGTGATCCTTGAATATTAGCTAGCTTTCTTGGGCCCCTCTTCCCTCCAGGGCTTTATCCCATGGGACTCTCCCAAGCAGGCCCCTGAAGCGGACAAAGTCCGCTCTCCTGAAGTCCAGGGGAGTGAGTTTGCTGTGCGCCCTACTCACTGCCCTGAGGATCTTGAACTCCACCATCTCATGGTCGCTGCATCCCAGGCTGCCCTTGAGTTCTACATCTTGTTGGTGAGAACAAGGTCCAGCATAGTCCCTCTCCTGGTTGGCTCCTCTATCACTTGGAGAAGGAAGTTGTCATCGACACATTCCAGGAACTTCCTGGCCTGCCTATGCTGTGCTGTGTTGTTCTTCCAACAGATATCAGGGTGGTTGAAATCCCCCACAAGGACCAGGGCTTGTGAGCGTGAGGCTACTCCTATCTGTCTATAGAGGGCCTCATCCACTTGCTCTCCCTGGTCAGGTGGCCTGTAGCAGACCCCCACTACAATGTCCCCTGTCCCTGCCCTCCCTTTGATCCTGACCCACAGGCTCTCTGTTGGCTCCTCATCTGACCCCAGGTGGAGCTCCGTGCACTCCAGCTGGTCTTTGACATAGAGGGCAACACCCCCTCCTTGTCTCCCCTGCCTGTCCTCTTTAGGCTCTTTCCTAAAGAGCCTGTATCCCTGCATTCCAACACTCCAGTCATAGGATCCATCCCACCATGTCTCCGTAATGCCAATAAGATCAATCATAACCCCGCAGGCGTGCACACATCTGTAGCTCCTCTTGTTTATTCCCCACACTACGTGCATTCGTATAGAAGCACTTAAGTTGGCCTCCCTAGGAGAGTGGACCTCCTGTGTGCTGCCCTCCAGCCACCCTCGTGCCAGCCTGTGAACCTTTTCCAGGCTCTGGCCATTTGTTGCTGGCTTTTCTGTCTTTAAATACCTCTTGCTTGTTGCTCACACTGCGTGCACTAGTGTAAGTGCCCTTGAGCTGAACTGTCGAATCCACTCCTACCCTCAGCGTGCCTCCCCTAGGTTTGTCTATAATGGGCCTGGTAATTCCCCTTTCAAGCCTAGTTTAAAGCTCTCTCGATGAGCCCTGCCAGCTTACGAGCAGGACCATTATGACCATTACTGCTTCTTGATCACAAACACATAACCAAATTCCCTTCTCTGCCCCCCCCTGAAGTGTCATTATCTAAAAATAGTTTGAAGGCAATTTTCTTCAAATTCCAGGCAATACTGCACTGGTCTAAGTTAACTACAGTTTCACAAGTTATTACCATCAAAAAGATTTATTTATCTTAAAGTAACCCCTACCGTCAAATTGGTCTTCTCCCTCTGTCATCAGTTCATCATCAGAGCAAATGCTCAAAACATTCACCAACATTTCTGTTACTGTATAGAAAAAAAAAAAATCTTAATTCATTCCCTGTAGAATTTTAAATATTTCCACACACACAGGATACAACTAGTGACCAGCAACTACAGTGAATTAATTCCCCACATCATAGCCATTGGTTGGTAATCCAGTTTCAAAAATACATTTTTCTTAATGTACACTGTCACAGAATTAAAAAAGCTCAGGAAAAATGAGCAGCTAAAAATTATACCACCTAACAATCAAAGAACACATAGGAGCTTCGTCTCCTATCTTACAAGCAGTTCCTTTAGGTAAGAACTTTCTTCTTGTATATTAGTATTTTTACATTAGTATAAGTATTTGAACTACATTTTACGCAAACTTTACTTACATATGAAAATGTTTTGATTGCTCAAATTTAGGTTTAAAATGAGAAAGCTACTCCATTCCTGGCACCTGCAGGCATATAACAGAACCACTGAGGCAGAAAAATATTATTATATAAATATTGTGCAAATTACATGTCTTTTCAAACTCCCCTTAAAAATACCAACACAGTGCACACATAAATTTGTCTCATAAACCTCATATTTTCTTTCTCCAGGAATCTCCCTATTCTGCCACTCAATCTCTCCCACGTATATCAGACTCTTTCTTAAAACAGGAAAACATCTTCTCCCCGCAGAGTGTTCAAAAACCTATTCCAGAAGTTCAGTCAAATGATTAAAAACCCTGTATATTGCTGTCTACATTTATTCATGACTAATTCATACCATTCCTGAGTTATTTTCTATGGTACTCTTCTCCATTCTTGGGAAAGAGCTACTCTCTACTTTAATGAAGACAAAAAACCCAAATTATTCTGATTTTGATCTGCTCAACACTGACCAGACAATATTGACACTGTATCTTTCATTGAAAGTGGAAGCATGTATTTGTCCAAAGGCAAGACAAACTACAAGGGCCATGATTAAAGCAGTCTTAAGCACACAGTAGGCCAATGAGCAACTTATTCAATAGTACTTGGTATCTCATTACTGGCATCATAACAAAAGCAAAATACAACAGTATTATCAACAGCAAAGGGTTATCTACAGCATCTCCTTTCAAATGTCAGGTCCCTCCCATTTAAAAATTAAAAAATTGTTGAGTGTGTTGACCACACTACAAAGCATCCAAATTACTTGCTTTTAACTGCTCAATAAAGAAAATATAAACAAATCTAGAATCCTAGGTTTATATGACTATAAATATATAATCTCAAGAATACTTTTCAAAGAAATTTAAAGAGCTTTTCAGATCTCTTTTATAGAAAGAGCAGCTCCTGTCATGGAAGGATTTTAAATAGACCCAAATAGCCTCTAACCTCATTGCTTTTTAACTGAAGACTACTTGGAGCCCCAGTGCCCTAGATTCAAAGTTATGAACCCTAGAGGGGAAAAAAAAAAAGAGGATCTGTGCTAAATTATCTTTTTTACAAGACAAATTATAACTGAAAAAGTTATCTTTAATGAAGGTCAATCTGTTTTAACTATACAGAAAAGTTAAAATTTTACATGAACATAGTTTGTACTTGTAACTATACAAAATTAATGAAGTCTGTAACCTAGCATTCTGCAGAATAAGAACAATTTCCATATTGACTTCAAATGCAGTTCACAGGTACTACTTAATAGCCCTCAATCGAAATGATAATTTCTCCTAACACTTCTGCTTAATTAGATGCACATTTAAATATCTTGACTGAAACAGGTGAAGAAAACAATCAAAACCTGTAGATCAAGTTGCATTTCAGTTTACCGTTTCTCAGAAATGGCATTTTCACATGCCAAAAACTCCCTCCAAATCAGTTTAACAACTTTACCAAATCATCATCTAATAAAGATAAATACAGATAGCCATTTTGACAAAAACCATGCAATTAATATCTCACTGGTAAATATATTTTTTAAAAAAATCTTCCTAATATCCGTCTGGGAGAAATATGAAAAAATTAATTACCGTGCAACTCTTGCCTACCTTTTTCTCCAACAAATGGCAAAGACCATGTGAAAACATCCATAAAATTTGGTAGCCAGTAAGGATGAGGAGAACAGTTGAACTGACGAATATTCATCACATTGTTTTCATATTTTAATACAGCAGCTAAAAGAAAAGTCAGACATTTTGAAAAGAATGTTTAAAACTTCTGTGTACCACAAATGTAAAGTGGCAGGTTTGTTTTAGATTTATTTTATACTACAGACAAAATAATGCCAGAGATATTCCATTCTATTTGTTTCATGGTATTTACAGGACAGATCTGTAGTGGAGAACTTCAGATCTTACTGCACATGTTGCAGTTTAACATGTACTGTTACATGCCAATATAGTCTGTACTACCCTATTATAGGTCTATAATGAACAAAGATTTTAAAAGGTCCCGAGAGCTATAATTTCAGCAACTTCAACAAAATCCTAACTCAGAACAGCAGTATATCCCCAGACTCAGGTTTTATTCTTTATACATGTCTTCCCACATTGTAAACCTGGAGTAAAACCCCAGAAATCTAGAAGATCAGGGAGAAAGGGAACCACAGAGAAACAAAACAGAAAAACAGAGGCATGCTAAAGCTAAATAAGCATTGATTGCATTTTCCTATACTTAAGCTTGCATTATACTGGGAATAGATGAAGTGAAAATGAATTCTTAAAACACAATATCCACAGAGATGGTGAAAAAATGTAAAGCTATTTTTATTTCTCTTTAGTTTACAATGAGCACAAGTAACAGCTCATTTTTTCCTCTACAGTTAATCACCCTACATAAGTGGCGTGAGTTGAGGGAGTGGTTCTTTGGAAGTGGGTGGGAGAAAATGCAATGTATTTAATAAAAAGAAGTCCTGGTTTCAAAGGAACACTATTCGAACATTTGGAGATCATTCATAACATACTTGAAATGACATACTTTAATGTCATACTTGAATTTCAGCAGGCTTTCTTTTTAATTATTTCTGTTGTTGACCTCTGTTCTCATCTATGAATAATATTTATTCACAGCTAAGATCTTCTCTGTAATTCTGACATGTAAGTCTTTCTCCATACTATCAAGTGTGCTTCTTCTGTGCAACTTTATCTTAAGCAGAGGATGGAAAAAAACTAATTCCGTTTCACACTTCCAATGGTGATGAGTATTTAGATCAGTACTTGCTCTTTCTTGATTTCCCATACACAGCTCTTATGGCCTGTATCATCACAAAACATGCACATTCCATGTCTCATTTTCTTCCCAGTGATTTATAAGCACAGTGGATTTTGTTTTTCTTCACCAAGGTACCTACCACAATTCACATTCTTGGAGTTCACCTGCATGTAATTTCTTCTGTTCAGAATCAGATTCTCAGATGCCATGACACACAATACAAACTACCTTATGCACAGGCTGCTGATCAATGCTTCCTCCCTTCCTCACTCCGTTCCCAAACTAAAGACAACCAGAGGAATGAAAACTCACAGCAGAGAAAAGCGTTGCCTGACTGAAAAACACCAGGTGATACATTCATGAGTACTAAATAGCAACAATTTTTACAAAGGTAATGTTTGCCCATACTTGTGCTTGAAGATACTCTTACAGGAGACAGTAATTTATGTCACGTGCTCCTCTTCATAATATAATTTCTAGTAATGGATTTTTTTTCCCTTTACTTTCTTACCTGGCAAAAAACTGTTGATATTAGATGAGTTATCTAGTAAGACATTTTCATTTTATTACTACATACAATTATTAATACAAGTTCTTACCTTTATTATTGTAGACATCCAGGTAATTAGGTGCTGAAAAAATTGTTATTAATGATGGGAACCCTGTAGTTTGACTTTTCCTGTACATTCTGTAACTGCAAAACCAAACAGATTATTTTACATCTTACAGCAATAAGCAATTAATTTCTATTTTACAGTCAGTAATTTATTGAAGGACATGAAGTACTTACCCTGCATCTTGTGCTTCATGTGCTCTAATGATTGACAGCAAATTATTATTTTGCAAAAATTCACAAACTGCTGGATAGCTGTGAAATGAAAACAACTATGAGTAAAAGAAATTATCTTAAATTATGCAGCAAGACTCAGCATTAAAACATCAAACAGATCACAGCATACTCTCACCTATAAAAGTACGAGCAGCCTCTGACTGTATTGTGACTGAAATGCCCTTGTGAATTTTCATTTCCAAAATCTTCTGAAGGATCTGACCATAGTAAGTCACACATTGGTCCAAATGCTGGAGGCTCTTTGAATCTATCTAACTGTTCGAGAAAAGGCAACAATACAAAGACTCTGTGACTACTAAATCAGTAAGTTTTACACATTGGTTAAACTACATACCCACCAATACCAAGTGTTTCTAGAATAAATCCCAACCATATCAAAGAGAAGTAGTTTCTGTATATTTTTTCCTCTCCTCCTCATGAAATAAGGCAGAGGGCATGACAAAAGAACCAAACCTGTTAGGAGCAATAAGATTTATTAGTTGTAAAAAGAAGGAAGGTAAATTCCAGACTGATGGATATGTGTAATACAAGGTCAAGTTACAGACAAGGAAAAAAATGGTCCTTTCTCATGCACATGCCATATCTACCAATCTGGAAATACTACCAGGAATTAGCAAAGATAAGTAGTACACAAAACAGGAATGATAAATAGAAAGCCTGAATAATTAGCACTGACTAGAAGAGACTAAATATATCAACTAAAAAAAAAAAAAAAAAAAAAAAAAAAAAACAAAAAAAAAAAAAAAAAAAAGAAAAATGCCTGAAACACCTGTCTCCATAACAGATCATTTAACAATGTAATGAAGAGGTGACTAGCTTAGCCATCTTGGACTTCTTTCATACAGGCTGTATTTCACAGCTATAGTCCTGGTGTAACGGGCTGTAAGCATTTTGGGAGATATTTTTGTTTGTTTTCTTTTCTCTAGTTGCTTTTTTACAGATTTCCACTTGGAAACACCTGCTTTGGCAGCCTGCAACTTTCCCAGAAACCACAGTGAAAAGGGGCAGAAGTAAGGAGGACAGCGCGTTTGTTAACATAAAAGGAAAATACTGCTTAAGTAACAGCCAATCAATATCTGATGTCCCAGAAATGAAATTAGTTATTCCAGATTCAATGTAAAGTTTATTTGATTTTTAAGTAGCTGGAGTTTGTTCACAAGATGATTTTATCTAAGAAATGTAGGAACAGTTCTTTGATGGACAGTGTGTTTATCTCACTTTACCTCCCATACCAAAGAAGATGACCTTGATGGTACTAGAGAACACTTAACTCTTCATGACAGGTTCGAAGGGAGGTTTGGTGAGCACCTCGTGAATTTGAGTCTAACGGTCCATAGGAATCCATTCAAATATGGAACCAGCAGTAGTACCAAGCTCTCTCATGCCCTGGAAAATCAGAGCTCCCGAGGCTGCCCACCTGTAACATAAGTGGAGAGGTCCAGATCTTTATAAATTCCTGCCAGATAATGGCAAGGCAGGTATTAACTGATGTTGTTCTTGGAATTTATTCAATAGTAAAAATCCAGTGGTTTAACATCTCCCATACCGGATGATAAACCTGGAATTATTTCCTCCAGATTGAAGAAGTGAGTCCATCAACTTCTGCAACTACCTTAATTTCTGTAGATTAAACCATCAAGTTTCTAAACCTCCAGCAATAAATTTGGGTTCAGAAGCTAACAGAAGCATTCATACAAGGAAGATACAACTTTTTGCTGACTGATGTTTCCTGCAATACAGAAGGCTGAAAGTCTAGAAAGCATTTGTAAGACATTTTCTTGAGTTGTTCTTCAAGGATTTTCCTTATGACTTTGGCCAAATGAACAGAGACATTATAAATAAAAAGTTTTGGTTGCTGCAAGCAACACACCTCTCTCCCAAACTACTTTCTCATAGCATTGGAACAATTATGTAGCCATTTCTTGAAGAAAGGACGTCAGTTTGTAAAAAATAAATATACTTACACACCAAATCAGTGCCTCCTTCACTAGACAGTCTACAAACTGGCATGGTTCTCAAGACATCTCAAAATTTAAGGAAATGTCACTGCAAGCTACTCAACCCAGATTGCACATATGAAATCATAATTACCAACTTAAGGGTTTCTCTACATTGGGACAGCAAGAAAATTAACAAAGGACATGAGTCAATTCAAAAAACTTGTTACTGATTAACTATTTCTGAGTACGTTGCGACTATGGTAAAACAGAATCTCCATACAAATTTGCTTTATGTATTTCTAAATATGATTAAGGTAACTGAGAAAGACAATTTTATTCAAGAGTAAGAATCACTACACCTGGTGTTAAAGAAGAAACAGGCAGTATATTTTTTAATACATAAGATATTTAACTCTAGATTAATTTATAGGTATTATGCAGTCAGGGCTACTAAACTGAGGTGCATCATACCTCCACATGGATGTTCAAATTCAGGAGTAGCAAAACCTTGGAGGTAGATTAAGGTACAGCAAATTAAAACTACTTTACTTTTGAAGCAAAAGACCTTCACAGAAGTTTCACATACTCAAAGATACAGACACCACTTTTAATTAAAGTCCTAATTTTTCTGAGAACTATCACACAGTAAACCCTAGCAACAAGGTGAGTGAAGAGTGGAAGTCATATATTACTAAAGAAAAGAAAATTTGATCAGCCTGCAGAAAGGAAGTAAGGTATTACAAAACAGATTCCCAGTAGCGCCCCCGTGTATTTCAAGCTACTTTGCTGATCAAGCCTTAGTATCACCAAGAACTAAACAAAAGAATGACCATCTGTTATAAATGAGGAAGAAAATTCTCTGTCTCCTTTAAATTAAGAGTACCCATAAGTTTATCTGGACACTTCCCTCCTTATAAATCACTAAGCTTAAGATCACAGTTCCTGGAATATTGTTTCAGCAGAAGCCTTAGCTGTGTAAATGAAACAATCTAAACAGCATCTCTAACTGGAGGGACTCTTTATCAGGGAGTGTAGCAATAGGATGAGGGGTAACAGTTTTAAGCTGAAAGACAGTAGATTCAGACTAGATACTAGGAAGAGATTCTTTACTCTGAGGGTGGTGAGCCACTGGAACAGGTTGCCCAGGGAAGCTGTGGATGCCCCATCCCTGGAGGTGTTCAAGACCAGGCTGGGTGAGGCTTTGAGCAACCTGGTCTAGTGGAGGGTGTCCCTGCCCATGGCAGGTGGGTTGGAACTCAATGATCTCAAAGGTCCCTTCCAACCCAAACCATTCTATGATTCTATAATACTCATATGGAGGAGATAAGAATTATTGTCCTTCCCTGTGTTAACTTTCTCTTTCCCTGTTTCTCCCAAGGTTTTCTTATGTATGAAATTAATTAATGAAGTTAAAATGCAACTAAATATTCCATGATTCTATGTGTCTAAAAGAGACACTCTTTACTAACACAATCAGAACATTTCTGTAAACAAAATTCAGAAAATAAAAATCTGATTACTGCAAGTTTCACAGACTTCCATTTCTCAGAAAGAAGAAACGCTTGTAGCTATATTTCTGGTTAGGCTTTACCATTGTAGCTACTATGATGGCCATCCTCTACTGGAAACAGGCTTATACAAGCAAAAATACTAATTTAATTTGTGTAGTTTAATCACCTTCCTTAATGTCAATATTACTAACAAAAGACTTCATCCAGAAGAAACTGCACATGCACAGAACTTTAATTTCTTTTCTTAGGTGATTCCTATACTATTTATACAGTTGTGATTTCCCTTCTTATGCCAGATGACTATGCCTACATGTTTGCAGAGAAGACCTCTCCTTAATAAGAACTTCTGCTAATAAAGCAGAAGGCTCGTAATATTATACAATTGTCTCAACTGTTTACAAAAGTCATTTCACACACCACACTTGTACCCCAAGTACACGATATTTTCCTATATAAAAAGAGCATTTCACATCGCCCATTTAATTTAAATACATTTACAATATCAGTGCATGCCAAGCTCTAATGCAGCTATTGAAGCTGCTGCCAACCCATGAATAGTGTCTTTTCTGAGTTACTAGATGATTCTTGAGAAAACAAAAAAGGCCCAAAGAACAGTTCTAATAACACTGTCTTACATTTATAAATGTGGTTTTCATCAAAAGCAATATGCAATGCAGAATTTCATATATGTATAAACATACAAGTTTACATTTCATCCTAATGTAGCCTTGAGCATTACAGAAACATGTATGAAAGCACAGGCCAAGATGACAAGAGTTACCTTTTAATTAAATTTACTTGACACTTTGAAACCTGATTATCTGTAAGACTGAGACTAAAAGAAAAATTAATCACAATCCTATTATGAGAGTGCCTTTCCAACGTTTTTTCCAGACTATGTTTCCTTTACACTGCCTTCTGAAAAGCTTTGACTATGTTTCATTTCATCTGTAATGTAAGAAGTGTTAAGGCCTTGTCAGAATGGCATTGTTTACTTGCTTCACCTTCTTCCTTCTCTTTCTCTGCACAATGCATATAGATTTCTGTACACGTTAGTATTTGCTCTGAAAATGTGGTGTGCCTCAGTACATTTTCCCACTCACACCACTGAGCTTGTAAATACGCTTCCTCTCTGTTTCCATTTTCTTCTTCTCTCACATCATTCTGCTTGGCAGTGTAATATCTGTAAGTGAAATAAGCTGACATTTCAGCCTCTGAAGTGGTCCAGTCAGTACAAAAAAACCCTGGTGAATTCAGAAATGAGATTCAACAGGACAGCAGCCTATAAATTTGAGGAGAGGGAGAGGTAAAAAGTAAAAATGGAGCACAACTAACGGAGAAAATGCTAAGAAAATGAGAAATACCATAAATGAAAATAGAAGGCAAAATTGAGCCATCAATATTTATATACTATAAAACCAAATTACAAACATACTTCTTCCTTCTCTCTGATATTTAGATTTTTTTTTAAATAGGCCCCCACATACCTTCCTCCATATGTGGATGAACAACTTTTTTCTTCCATCCTTACCTATAATCCCAAAACTTTCTTAGAACCAACTACTCATATTTTAAGCTGAAATCAACTACTGTTTAGCTGTTACTAATCATAACAGGAATTATTTTGACTTCCAAATGCAGCAGTCAAGATGTCAGCTAACCGAAATAAGTCAAAAAGAAGTTTGTAAAAACAAAAGCGATTGAGTTTGAAAATTCCCATCTGATACAATCTTCACCTGACATCAGCAGTCCACACAAGCTGAAACAAAGTTATTAGAAACATGCCATCACAATCTCCCTCCCTTTAAATTGCACATCACTGTGCAATTTAATTTAGTGTCTGTGCTGTATAATTCTTAAAACTTGTTTTCATTCTTGTTACTGATATACTCAGCACATTTACTGCAGTGAGCAGCACTCCAGTGGTTACTCAAATGCCTACCAAGTTAGTAATTTTAAACAGCAACCTGAATTTCTATTAAATACTGCAATTTCACAGTCTTTCAAAACCAGAAGATTGTAAAAAAAAAAGTTTTCAAAGAAAAACTGAAATATAACATTTGATATACCAAACAATATTAAGACTACAACTAACTTTTATGAGTTTTGTCCTGAAAGCCATTAAGAACGCTAGTTCTTATCTAGAAAGAAACAAAAAGCACTACTCCAACTTGATATGAAGCTCTTTACATGTACTACCTGTCTCAGGAAACTAAGTGAAGTTTTTCAGGGTTTTTTTATGTTTGTTTTGTAACAGTCCCAGACGTCCCAATGAGATCTACTAACAGAAAATGCACTAGATAATCCAAGAGTTTTCAATTATGATACTGTTTAGTCTACATTTCAGTTCCTGATTTACACTTCCAAACAAGAGAACAGAAAACAATATACTGACAATTTCACAAACATGACTTTATATAGCATCATGTAAGTATCTGTATTTCCACTTGTTTTTGAATACACAAAATACTCACTCTCCTAATGTCATCTAGTGTATTAATTTCTGGTGAAAGTCCACCATGAACACAAAGAAACTGTTGATTTAGAAGAGCAGCAAGAGGGAGACAGTCAAAAGCTTCCATACAAGCATCATAGACTCTTTCAGAGTACTTTATTTTACCTGCAGGAAATAAAACATAAAACATTAAGAAATATGTATTAGATAGAAGAAGTAATTTGATGCATCATAATTATAAGCATCAATCTTAACGTGAATGCATAAAAAACCCCAAAGCAAGTAATGTTTTTGGGTTTAAATGAGCATTTCCAAACACCACAACAGCATGCACATCTCTGAAACTTGTTCTCTTCCAGAACTACAAACTTTTGTAATTTCTTCTTCTGTTATCTCAAGTATGAAGTAACTATATTTAAAAAAAAAAAAATCACAGAATTATTTTGCATAATACAATAACACAGCATACTTCAGTGTAAAATATTAATGAGAAATTTGTGATTTCTCATTTACAGTGAAAAGCTAAGAACTGCTTCTAGATTACCTCACTTTTACCTGCATCAGAGGGTTTTACCAGGGCAAATGACCCATTTATCACTGGATCAACACTTACACAAGCCTCCAAATGGAGGAGCAGCTTATATCACCAAAAGTTATCTTACTAGCATAGTTGAAATCAGTTCCCCAAGTGGAAAAATTACTCAGCAGAAAGGTTTTCTTGCTAGCTTCACAATGCAGCTCAGCAAGCTACTTGGCACTCCTGATTATAGCCAAGACAGCAGAATAACATTCCACTCTCCAGCGTTTTAAATCAGGACGATACATCAAAGTTTACTCTGTAATGAATCTTTACAGGCAGCAGTCTTCTACGCAACTTGCACTCCAATGCCACACTTAACTGCAAGCAATTCTACAGAAGTCAATGGGGCCTCCAAATGTTTACTAGACCTTAATTAAATTAACAGACAAAATCTCTGAAGCAAAATGACAGATGGTAGATCAGCAGGTTGGAAGTAAGCTAATTTTACATTCTTAGACAGTACTTACATTCTTGTTTAAAGGTAAAATACTCTGTTAGGTGTCTGCATTCATGGTTGCCTCTCAAAAGAAATAATGTGCTTGGGTAGAGAATTTTTAGGACCCATAAGTACAGCACACACTGTTGAAAAACAAAGATATCCAGTAAAATACACTAGTTTATAAGAACTTTAAAAATTATTACTGAGGAACATTGAGTAAGAATGTTAAACAGCTTTAAAAGCAAGTACAGCTCAATGTGCCATTTTAAAATACAGCACTATTTCTCCTAGTCCAGTTCTGGACGTGAGTTACGCAAATAGCTTATTACTTTTCTTAAGAACAACAGCACAGAATGCTGAAAAAATATTTACATTTACTGGATACTCAGTAATAAAATGAACTCATCAGGTTTATACTGCAGAACAGTTTAATCTGGTCAAATAATGTATGTTTTTGTGACTAAAATCTGATTAGATAATACGATTCTAAACACTGCCATAAAAAGGAAAGCAAACATTTATTAATAGAGATTGAAGGAAAAAACCCACAGAACTATTTACATTAAAGTCAGCTATATCATCTGGACACTGTCTTTAAGCTAAGAATGGACAGACTAAACCTTTTTTACCCCCAAAAAAATGGGAAAGCTGGCTGTTTATTCACTGTTCAAGCAGCAAATTCAAAGACTTACAGTAAGTTTCCATATGTCACTATTATTACATCAATAGAGAACAGAGTTGAGGATGGAGCTACAGAATACACACAATTTTTTCAGTGTAGAGTCTGTTATCATCCAGCAGTCCTGAATGTCCAAACTGCATTTCTTAAAATTCAAATCTGATTCTTGATTTTTAACTGAGCACAGGAATCTTAAAACCACTGAAGTTTTTGACTATACTGAAGTCACCTACAAGTTGTTATTATTATTGTTCTTAAGCAATACGAGTACCCTGAAGCTATCATTCTTCACACTTAACTTTGCATAGAATAGTAAGTATACAAAGGAAGAAAGAAAAAAAGGAGTACTTTAAAAAACACAGCAAACACGGAAGAATACATCAAAGACTTCTATTGTGAAGTTTAGCTAAACTAATTACAAAATTTTTATCTTTAATAAAATATGTAAAATAATATTTTTTCTAATATCACTTGCTCTCCCATGTTTCTATAACTCTAAAATATCCTGATACATTGCAAAGTCCCCGGACTCTTTCACCCAGCATAGAGCATAACTAGTTTCTTAAAAAATAACTGCTTATCATCAAAGGAACACATGAATTAATTTGTCAAATTCTACAATTCTGAACCATAGTTAACTGTTAGTTAAGTCAGTTTGTATGAAAAAATTTATAAAAGATGGCAACCTTAAAGACATGTAATAGAAAAGTGGCAAAACAGTGCCTTCCTTTCAGTAAATGGATACTACATTTGATTAAATTGCTGAGATTTACACAATTTCCAGCAGGTTACCTGTTAAGTACAAAAAAAATTATTGTTTTTACCTCTTCTGTACTGGCATATTTATTTTTATTATTACATACAAACAATAATTTGAGAGTTCTCTATGTCTTGTTAATCCCAGTACAGAAGAATTTGTACACACTTATGTGAGGAGCCATCTTGATCCCAGCAGTTTGCTACAAACAATCATGGCTGGTAGCATGTAATTATCTTTCCTAATAGAAGCGATGACATTTTTTAATTGGAAATGTTTTACTACTAAAATATCAACACAATTAAAGATGTTTCAGGACAGACTGATTAAGAATTTATTAGTGAAAATCAAATTTCACTGTTCGTGTATTTTTAGAAAATTTCACCTTCACTTCTCTGTGAAAAGTCAAACTTTTACCAAAAGCATATCACATTTCCAATCACCAAGAAAGATTTTAAAGTAACCATTTATGAAAACTCCTGGAGGTCACCTTAAACTTCCTAAATGTTAATTAAGGCAAAAACATAAGTAGGAAAAAATTTTTTAAGGTTGGAGAAAAAATGGCTCATTTTCATGTACTACTTTTTTCTTTCTCAACAGGACTGCAAAGCACAGCCCCACCTTCATGCACTTGCAGCAATCCAACTTTATTCAGATAATCTGTCACGTACTTCACTGGTGTTCCAACAGCCACTCAGAACAGAAGAGAGCAGATTATCTCAATGAAGACAGACAAGATTTTTAAGAAATCTGGAGTTGTTTTCAAGAGTATATTTAGCATATCTTTACATATTCTGCAAGTATATTTAGCATGCCAAATATTATATTAAAAATTAAATTAAAATCATATGAGGAAACAAAAAGAGCCCTTTCTTATTAATATATTCAAGAACATCGATTGTTCAAAAGTTTTTTGTAAGTGTAATAGTTGAAAAGCTTTCATACTGTTTTGATACGTTAACATACATTGCTGCTAGTAAATGTCCTTTTCAACAACAATTACACTATTTATAATCATCAAGAACAGGCCATGAAGATCAATTTAATAAATAGGGAATGTCTGTTGAAAATTTTCCCTATAAATGACTTTGAGGCAACCACTCTTGCTCCATCTCCTGGTTGTCTACCATCCCTAACATCTCCAAAAGGCATTGTGTGTGCCCTTCACAGCATATACCCACACATGTTATTCGAACAGCATAATTTTAATGCAGAAATTAAGTACTATACAACATGATTTGCAAAATACTCTTTCCAATGTTATGCCACGCCATTAGATTTGGTATCTTACCAAGCTGGCTCCAGAAGAATAGTTAAATTAAACATCATAGCCCTGAAACTAATTTCTATGAATATGTGAATATTTCTGGAATGTAGCACACTTAATAAACACGCTGAAAACGAAAAAATTATTTTAATTCAAAATACCTGAAAAATAAATGGCAGAACCACAGGTCATCCATAGTGAATATCTGTAATCGCCCTCAATATTTTTCTTTACTGAAATTCTAATAATTATTTAAAAACATTTGATTACATAAGTAAAATGAATCTATTTTATACAGATCAACAGCTAAAATAAATGAAAAGACCTTGCAGTCATGACTTACCTGTTCTCCAAAAACATACAAACACACCTTCCTGCGTATTACCAGAGAAGCAGAGCTATGTATAATAATGCTATAGAATTCAACTTTTAAAAAACTAACTAAAGATGAAGGAGAAAAAATGAGTAAGTCTGGTGATTGCAATAGACAGTCCAAATGTCTGGTCAACATCCTCCTGTAAACAGGCCTTTGTCATATGAGAAAGCACAGCAAGGAAGAACACATTCACATGTTAAAGCAGACCTAAAATTTCATTTGAAAACCTCCGTGAAAATGTGCTTATAGAAAAATTTAGGACAAAACAGATTAATGTATTCAGTTACCTCTATACTAAAATAACCTCTGTCTACATAGTCACCGAGGAAGAGGTATCTTGTGTTAGCAGGTGATCCTCCCACTTCAAACAGCTTCATTAGATCAAAGAATTGGCCATGAATATCACCACACACTGCAAGCAAAAATTTTGTTCAAATTAATTAAAAAAAAAATTCTAATGGAAATGTTACTAAGTTACAGTTAAGTAAACAGCCACAAAGTAATTCTAATAAAGAGGAAAGGTAGGTATAAAGCAGGAATAAAACTTTTTGAAGCTTCCCCCTTTGCTTTTCAGAGTACTCACTACCTGTGACAATGCTGATTGATGATAGCCCTACTTAAGTCTAGCAGATTGTGGAATATTTTTCAAAGACAGTTAATGCTTTGAGCATTGAGGACTTGAAAACTGTCAGCAGCTCTTTACTGTCCTCCCCCAACCCCTTAGGTATCTTTACAAATTCTCCTTGGTATGCATATTTTTAAATGCCTGCTGCTTTGTAATAATTTGCTGTGTCCACGTGGGATTGAAAAAAAGCAGCGAGTATGCTTTTCTTTCTAAGTCAGACTAACATACCTTTTAACATTATCATATCTTCTCTTTGCTCAGTTACTTTTCTCCTTCAAATAACCATGTTCACTATTTCAACAGTGGATTTTTTCTTGTGTTTTTAGAATATGAGACAGGACAAGACCACTGGTCAACGACCTAAGGCAGAAGTGCCAAAGATAGCAGATGGGAAGACTCTGAAGAGCACATAGCAAAGCCAGGTCATCTCACAATTAAAAAAAATAAAAAAATAAAAAATAATAATAAAAAAAAAAAAATATATATATATATGGAAGAACCAACTGCTCCTAACTCCTCATTCTCAGAGGAGCTCCCAGCTCAATGGAAGTCAGGTGCTGCCTTCTAATTTCTACATGAGGTATTGCTGATTAACAGGAATTTGAGAGACTATGCCTTCCGTTTATGCAAAATGTCACTGATCACCTGACGAATAGCATCTTCCAACTTCTCAGAGTTAAGTAAATTTTTTTTGGGGAAAAAAGTTGTTCTAATTTTGGAAAGAGATACTGGATACGGCACACCATACTTTAAAGGTTGTTATTCCCTTGGAGCAGACCGTTTGTCATCATGACCTACAAGATATTAGACTACGCAGAATGTGCCCTCTTTTATGTCACTTTTCTAAAGATTTCTACTCAAACAGTGGAAGAACATTTCTTCTTTTTCAGCTGCCAATATACAGTAGCTCTGGGTAACTGCCTGAATAAACAGAAAAATAAAAGTTCTAAACATATGGACAACACTGTAGTTTTGAGCTTTATCTGGAGCTTGAAAAGACACTGAGTTCAGACAGTCACTTAGTGGTTTCCACCATTTCTATAATTATTTTTTTAATTAATTAATCAATAATAATGATGGACTGTTCAAATGTTTAATAAATGTCCTAAAATAAGCTTTTCAGACACTTATTTTATATAGGTCCATTTAGAAGAAAACATATTCAAATGAAAAAATCTGATTTGAACACAAAAATCAAATCTACTTTCATTACTATAAATAACAGATATTAAACAAACTATTTCCTGGGAGTCTGGATTGTTTATAAATAAAAGTAATAAAGGACAGCAATTCCACCTTTCTCCAGGTCAAACAGAAATAGAACCAGTCAAACCACAAAAATACTCCAAAACACAGTATCACAGTGGGTCTGGTCCTAGCCTGTTAAAGATGCTAAAACAATCTTTCGACACTTTCCAGTACTACTACCCTCACAAGGAATGTGGTTTCACATGCAGTCATCAGTCTCACCAACAGACGAACTATAAAGGTGTATTTTTCACTCAGAATTACAGTTCACAGTATTTTCTTCAGACCTCAGCAACTAGCTTTGCTTCACATATTTAGATTTCAGGGTAATTCTGGGTTCATTTTTCTGTTCCAGGTAGATGTCTTTATTCTCACTTACAAAATTGCAGGAATTAGAAACATGTAAATCAGCATTTAACGACTTTCTATTTCGTCATTTTAACACCAATCATACAATTTTTTTCCAATAGGTTTAATGTCTTCATTTTGCAAAATAACGTACGGCATATTTTTTCAGACCATTTGAGTACTGCTAACCAAACACAGTTGTGAAGGATAATTCAATAAATTATATAGAAATTTCATTTTAGCAATTTTTAAGACAAACTCTCTACTGAAAAAATTCTGGCTTTCTTCAAATTTAATTATGAGTGAAATTATCTAGAAATATTACCTGTGATTGGAGCTTCAACTTCTATCATAGTTTTTTCCCTCCGCAATATTGCAGCACCCTCATTGATGATTCTAAGTGCAATTTCTTCATCCACTCGACCTTCTTTTATCAAGTGGTTCTTCAAAATGTCAACCCTTGGTCTTCCATCTGTGTCAAACACTTCTTCAGATGTCAAGCGATGCGTTGGTGGAAAAGGGACAGCTAAAATTTAAAAAGAAAAAACAGTAGTCACAACAATGCTATTTTAAAAATACACTCCATCTAGAATTGGATCTATTGTGGAATAGCTGCTATCCAAAGCAGCAAATCTGTCTTTTAATCAACCAACTTGATGACATCTTTAAAAGCTGGACTGTAGAAACTATAAAACAGAAGGCACAATAATATGTACAACATTCGGAAGAGTCAAAACTGCCTTTGCAAAGGGACATCATCTCCAATATACTGCCATTCTCTGAAGAGCTCAACAAGTATTGGGGATGCAGGAGATCCACTTAATATCCACTTAGACTAGTAGAAGACATTTTAAAATAAGCCCATCATCAGAGTTTCAAAAAAAAAAAAAA
>WKFP01013777.1:248230-263817 GCA_011057875.1 Pterocles orientalis
AAAAAAAAAAACAAAAAATATAAAAAAAAAAAAAAAAAAAAAAAAGCCCAAAATACCACAACCAACCACCAAAATAAATCCAAAGCTAGCAAGAAAAGGATATAATACTGTTTAAAAGACTAGAAATAAAAGGTTATAGGTAGCACCTGGAAAGGAAACAGGTCACTGGAGGATCCCCACTAGAATCTGTGCTATTTGATAAAATTCATAAATTACACTGAAAAGAAGGTAACTTATGGAGCGATGCGCCTTCAGGTGACAGAAGTATTCCAGACACTGAAGAATAAGGCAGGCTACGAAGAGCTACAGAAGTCATCCATGCTAGTGAGTGGCTCAGCAAAATATGGCATATCAAATATTAATAAATGCAAATTAATGAAGGAAACAAATCCTAATTTTACATCTAAAAATAATGGATTATAAAATTACTATTGCTATGCAGAAGCAAGGTCTTTCCTATAGTTCTAGTAAAATACTCAATGCTGACAAGTTAAAGAAACCCAGAAAACTGAATGTTAAGAATTATTAGGAAAGGAATAGAACACAAAAGAAGATGCAAATATGCCATTGTATGCAAGTCTGGTTTGCCCACCTTATAAAAAAGAATAATTAAAAAATAATTCAAACAACTATAATGGAAATTAAAAGATTAGAATTATTTCTGCTACAGGAATAACTAAGTCGACTAGGATTCTTCAGCCTAAACCGATGAACGCTAAGGAGGACTCTAACAGAGGTCTGTGACTGCATTAATGGAGGTGAAGTGAGAACAGCACCCCGGCACTCTCAGCCCCTGAACGGCAGAAAGGGGCAGGATACACTCTGCCAGTTTGAAGTTCTGTCAAACCACTGACTAAACACCAGAACAAGTTCATACTATCAGAAAAAAACCTGCAATTTCAGGAGCCTAAAACATTGCCATTGTAGGTTGAAAATTTGAGCTTGTTTTCCATATTATCCTTTTGTGCTGTCTCTAAAACAACTGAACAGAGTAGAGGCTGTCCATATACCAGATACAAATTTAGAAATTACTGGAAATATCAGAATTCCTTGAACCTGGCTCATGGGTCAAAAGCAGCCATATGTGATCCATACCTTGAACAAATGGAGCAGATGAGAGACCTGAGGTTGGGGACCAGATAGCACATTCGAGGGTCGACAGTTTACGTAAATACAAACAATGGCAGTTCAGTTATGGCACAAATGAAATATGGATGTGGGACATGGGAGAAGAGAATACATAAAAATTACCACTAAGCAGTGCATCAGAATATCATCACACTCATGCAGGATTACAGGAAATAAAACTAATCTGAAAAAAAACAAACCCACGCTATTGAAAGAATAAAATAAAAAAGGAGCAAAATTATTCAATTTCTTTCCCTTTAAATATTTTTTCAAATTTGTTTAAAAAGAAAAACTGGAGAAGCACTCAAAGACAAGAACAACTAGTAACATGAATACACTTGTAGACAGATTATTCATACTTTATTTTTTTACTCTCCAAAGTTAAACTTTACACTCAAAAAATCAATGCTTAAATATTAAAATATTCACTGACTTAAAGTGACTTCTAGATTACTAGCAACACATTGCTCCTCTTCTATGCAAAAATAAAAATCAATAAAACAACCGATGCATAAATCACATATATATAGTCACATAAATTAAATTATACTAGAACATAAACCGCAGAGTTATCTATTCTTCCTCTTACGAAAGTTCCTAAGCAATAAGCTGAAAAATGTGCCTTGACATTACACAGTGTAGAACAAATTTGGCATTTTATTTTTGGATATAAAGTATTTTATTAAGAGAAGAGAAATGTCATGGCTTTCCTTCCAGTCTCCTCTGGTAATGATTCAAGTTTAATTTGGAAGTGTTAAAATTCCATGTAGCCCAAATGTTAATAAACTTAACATATTTAAGAAATCAAAAGACAACCACTTCTGTTCCATGAACAACAATTGTTTACAAACATGAATCTGTCTCTGAAAAGAAAAATCCACTGTTACAAGAAGACGAATTTAGCTAATTTTTAGAAGCACTTAATTATGACCATGCAACCATAAATTCTAGCATTCACTGTTTTTTTGAACTTGACTTTCCAACCTTCATATTCTAATGTTATTTTTGCATTATTTGGAAGTTTATATTAATCAGTACCTAAATTAGTTTTAGGTAATTTCTTCCCCCACTTTTTTTAACACATTATTTGTGGGCCCACAACTGCCTTCATCAATGCAAAGTTGAGCTCATCCTTCTATGAGAGACCAGACAATTAACAAAGTAGATTTCTCCCTCCTTCCCAGAACCAAAGTCAGTCACCTCTGAGAAGCACAACTCCTACAAAACTGTATCATTACTTCCAATATTTTTCCTAGATAACGATCTACATAAGTGAAAGATGATCCTTTTTTCTTTCTGGAGGTCTTCCGGGTAGATGCAGGTTGTGGTAGAAAATGGTCTGTTGAAATGACCAGCTGTTCTTCACTGTCTTATGTACAAACCATCACTGACTTACTATGACTACCAATGCCCGCAGAATTCAGAAACGTATTCATGTAATGTATTTCAGAACAGATTTGCACAAAAATTAATTTTGTTGATTTTAACAAACTACAGCTTTGCATTCATCTAGCAAGTTACATTTTCTGGGAGGCTATAAAAACAGATGTTTCTGCCCAATGTCTGTAAAGAACTGTCTCAAATCATTTGAATTAATATACTTATGGAGATTCAAATCAAAAACTCTGTATATCCAGGGGTTATTCATAATGTCCAAGAATCACAAGCATTAGTAGCAGAAGCAGTTAAGCATCTGTAAAGTTACATTTGCCTCATGAAAAAATTGAAGTCTTAAAACTAGTTCCTCAGAGTTTAACAAAATCCTTTTCACACAATAAATGTATTTTCCTGTTGCTCAAGGATTTTTTTTCTAGAATAATCTTCAGATAAGGCAGAATAAAACATGGCTAAAGATTTTATCTGCATCACTCAGTTGAGTAAAACAGTAACACTTACTATAAAAACCGTTTCTTTCCCTTTTATACTTTTTGTCTCAATAGTTAAAACTATATTAGAGCCCATACCTTTGAAAAATATTACAAATAACATCTTTTAATAGGTTAATGATGATAATTTTTGAAGCATGTAGACAATTTCTTCAAACTAATGGGTTTAATTAAACCTTTGATGAAGTAGTAATAGAATGTTATAGCCTAAGGAAAGAGAATTGCATCATGATGTGTTCCAAGACAGAAATATAATCCATGTTTCAAAGTCTTTGTGCATAACCTGCGCTCTTGGGACTGTAACAGAATGGTAATTAAGAGGAATTACCCTAAGGAAATAACATGCTGTTTGTCATTAAAGGATTCCCTTTTTCCATTCTCAGCAAAACTAAACAATAGGAAAGCACTTAAGAGATGAACCTCTAAAGCAATATACACTGCAGTATAAAATAACAGAATACATCCTATTAGTTAAAGTATAGATCTTAGTAACAAAGATAACACATGATTTACAACTACATAAAAGATTTTCTACAGCAAACTGTTGCTTACTAGTCAAAATTAATCCATTTCACTTTTAAAATATGTATGGATTATATAATTTTAACTACATTGATAAAAAATTTTAAATGCTAATGTTGAAAAAAAAACAGTGAACAGCTTTTAGGGTTTTTTAACAAAGAAGTTTTAGGGTTTTTATTACTATTTGTATATGCATTTAAAAAGCAAGAAAAAATTACCTTTTCTTTATACTGCAGTACTACTTAAAACAGATACCAAAAGCAAAGCCTCTGAACTTAGTTCTACACTGAATTTCCACAAGCCTCTGGGTAGATTTATACCTTACAATAAATAAAGCATGCTACAGAGATTCAAAAGTTATCACTAACCTGAACAGATAAATCCACAGTACATTGTAAAGAGGTTCAAAAGTAGAAAAACTACTTTAGCATGGCACTTTACCCAATACAATAATCCCTGCTGAGAGGTCCGGTATGGCAACTAACACAAACACGCTACTTCCAGACCCAAAGCAGATCTCCCATTGCCTAGTAACCGAATACAACAGTAGCTGCTAATAAAATCTTCCATGTAGATACTATAAATTTAAACCACGCTGATACATATGCCCATTTAAATAACATTGGTTAAATCTGGCTTGTATCAGAGACACCCTATTGGAACAGGCTCATGAAACAAGATGAGATCAAAGCCTCTGGACTAATGGTAGGAAAACGTATCAGGAATCAACTGTACACAGTTCTCTTGTACAAACAATACAAGCAAAGTATTTTCTGCTCTTAAGGCCTTATAATATATATAATTCTTTTTTCTCTGACAGTGAAAGAAAATTAGCCATATTTCCTCTATAATCAGGAGCCCATGACATGTTCCATGAACTCAGCTTTGGCGGTAAAAGCATGCTTAACATCCCTGATTTAATTGTCTGTTTTAAGAGTGGTTTTGATTTCACAAATAAAGTCTCAGCTCACATTACTAAACACAGACATTGTATTTGTAAAGAATTTGTTGCTTTGGTGGTAGGTATACATGAAACAGTATATAATGTTTGTCTCCACCAAGTGTTACCATATATCAATACAACCATGCTGTTCTGTGAAAAGACAGGCCAGTATCCTTCATTTTGTCAGCAGGTTTAGTAGCACGATGGTGCAGATGTCTGGAGTTTTCCTGTTGTTTGGTCAGGTTTTGTGGGCTTTTGGTTTTATAAATGCACTTCTGTCTATGTACCGTCTCTCAGAAGAATCACAAAGCCTAACACACCTTTCAGTCTGTCCCTGGAGTTTTCACACCTCTGCCAACATCTATATAGAAAAAAGAGATGTAGCAGCCATGACTGCTTTGAGGACAGAATACATCCAATTATCTTTCTGCATTTGGCAGAACAGATTTGAAAAGGAACAACATAAAGACATCACAGATGGTCTATGGACCAGCAACCTTGAAAATATTAGTTAAGCACAGCAGAGTCTACTTGAATCAGAAAGCTAGAATCAATAGTTGTCAAAAGATATGAGTTACCCTATTCATCCCAAACAAGAAAGCACAGATTGAGAAAAGTCAGTTTCTTGCGAATTATAGTATTTTTCCTAACTGCCACAAAACCTACCCCTTTACTCAAGTTTCTTTGAATGTATGCTGCCTGCTATATTAACAAGCATTCTAGAAGCAAGGAAAAAATGACCCTGTACACCTTGAAGCCCTACAAAAGCACCGCAGGCACTATTTATTTTATTCTTGCTTACCATGTACTTGCAGTCTGAAAAGTTTCACAGAATTTAAATCTCAAATGGAACTACTGACATACCTAGTATGCCATGCTACATTCATCTTTTATACTGTCTGTGTACTTTTTCAATTTACTTGGTTGATGCTTGGGAAGCTTCTCTAACGAAAAAAAACATAACTATCTGTTTGAAAAGTATTTAAAGATGCTGCTCCCATTAAAATGGCCAGTCTTATGCCAAAAGATTATTTAGTGCTTAAATGTGCTTCTGGCAATGACGGATTCATATGTCTTTCCCCTCCCCATACTCTGTTTTCCACACAGAGTGGTTTAAGAATTTCCTCTAGAGTTTCATTCAGACCATCATGTTTATGATCATTGATAGAACTATTTTTCACTATTTTGGCCAGACACTAAAGAGATGCTTTTATAGCTTCTCCCTGCACTGCACCTTACTGCTATGAATTCCACTATTTTAATTACATATTACATGAGAAAATATTTCCCGTTTCCTTTATAGTCACTTCAGGAAAATTTTGTTAAGCATTGCTTTTCTCCTTTTCACAGGGAGACAAGAATTACAGTTGCTTCCTACTCAACTTTTCCTTTAAATACTATTCACAATGCAAGCAGTATCTAACTCTGCCCCCTACTCAGCTACTGCTTTTCCAAGTCACAGATTTCTTATCTTTGTTGCTCCACCTTGCATGAGAGCCACTCTGTGCCTTGAATGTATCTGTTGCTGTTCAAGACGAACATATAACACAAGATGCATATAATAGCACAATGGTGTGTTGTTTTTTCTAAACCGATCTTCTAAGAATCCCTGAATTCCTATCAGCCTGTTTGACTGCCATTGTGCTAAAGTTTTCAGAATATTATCCATACAGACCCTAATGTTTCTTTCCCAAGTTCACCACCCTCTACATTTAAGCAGGAATTGTTCATTCCCTTTTAGAGTCTATCCTGCCTTTATCAGAACAGCGGCTCCTGGAACTTCTTTGTCCAGGCATTCAGCCTAACAAGAGCTCTCCGAAACACCTCTAGAAGTTTACTAACCCAAATAAGTGTTATTATTTGCCATTCACTCTGTTTTCCAAATAACTTACGAATACATTTAAAGAGCACAGGTGACAGACGTTAACCTCCCTCAACCATGGAAGCTTATTACCTATTAGCACCCTTTCTTCCTAATTTTGATCCAAACAAGGACATTTCCTCTCTTGTTTACTTTAAAGGCTCCAATAAAGGAACCTGATGAATAGCTTTGCCTGGATCAACCAGCTCACTAGCTACTCCGAAATACTCTAACAACTGATCTTGATTTCCATCTATGAAAAATGTACCAACTCCTCTTTAAGACTGTATATCCCCCGGGACATAGTTAGTCCACTCTTTCTTACAAGCACTGTAAGTCTGCTTAAATTAAACTTACTGATCTACAGCTCTCCATTTTAATCTAGAGCTTTTAAAAAAATGCTGCTGTGCTCCATTTCTCAGACTCAGAAGATGAGTTATGCCACAGACTACAGAAAATAAATCCGCAATTTTGCACCCCAAACCCCCAAAGTTCTCCTTTAGAGCCACTAGACAAATATCTTCTGGTCTTGGGGTATTCTTCTGAACATTTGTTTTGTTGATATGTTCTGAAACCACTTACATTTCAATGAGACAATTCTTTCTTTCCATTCAGCAATAAGAACTGACTTGTGTGAAAGAAAGAGTCCTTAGTTCCTTATGCAATAAACACGTGTAAGTAGCTGTCAGATTTTTCTGCTCTGGCTTCAACAGCCGTTTGGCCCTACTGAAATTAAGGTAGGCTTCCACTTTTGGGTGGAGGTTTTGGGGGCTTGTTGTTATTTTTATGATTAATTCACTGAAACCATCCTCTCAAAAAAATTGTATAAAGCCAGTTGAACATCATCTTGTCATAATTCAGTTCCACTCTATTGTCTCCCCAAAACAAAACTGTGATTTATTATTATTTTTTTAAGTATGACCTTTTCATATTCTCTTTGCTGCTTTTCTGGATCATTTTAGAATCATTTCTGATCAGCAGTAGAAAGGCATTCTAATGCCTCTTCTAGTGCCTTATAATATTTTTAAAACAGCCTTCATGCTGCCTGTAAGCATTTCTCCTTTTACCTGTTTGTGGTTTGGTTTTGATGGTTTGTTTTTGGTTTTGGCTTTTTGGGGTTTTTTTAAACAGACTCTGAATTGTAAAGTTAAATACAGTAACAATTTCTTTTTCTCCTACACAAAATCTTTGTTAAAAAGTAGCTATCAGTGTCTTAATTTAGGATTCTGCTCAAGGCTATGAGTTACTTCTCTCTTGGATTCTCTGAAGAGTTGTTTCAATGAGCTACCATTTAATATTCAAAAATGACGGTTTACCAATCAGACTGTATCATGACTTCTATCCAAAACAAAGGAATACTGAAGCCTCCCATTTCCACAAGAACAGACATAATCTTCAAATTTAGCAAAAAAAAAAAAAAATAAATCTACTAGCTCAGCACGACAAGGTCCTGTTGCTTCCTTTCGCTTCCCAAAGCCTAGTAACACCCGTAGCGAGCAAAGTGCAATGCCAGGGAGGGTAGAGTACTTCCAAGTACAACTTTGCGGTGTAGCTACTCACAGGTGGTTCAGACAAGTCCTGGAGCTTTTCCCCCAAAGGAAAGCCAACAAAGGCTCATCCGTGTCATTTCCAGGACGGCTCTATCAAATAGTCTGAGTTTACAAGCATTTCTTCCTCCCTACCAGTGAAAACCACTTTACTACAAGGTAGGGAAACAGTGGTTTCAGCAGAAAAGATACAAGACATTGACAAATTGAAAGTACAAACAAAAGTCATATGCAGTGAAAGGTCAAGCGTGCTGACTGAAGTCAGTCAATTATCATCCAAAAAAAAAGCAAACCCAGAAGAACCAGATACAACAGTTAAATGCCAATGGAAGTTTAAGAAAAAAGATTTTTTTTTCCCCTGTGATTTTGACAGAACATAATAGGGGAAACCGCTTTCTCCACCAGATGGTAAAACACTAAGTATCATTCTTCAAAGACAATGAGGGTGCCCTAGAAAACAGTGAATCAAGATGACAGGTATATTTTCTCAACTCTATTAAAAAAAAACACTAACAAAAGCCTCACCACAAGACACCTTTTGGGAACCAAATGCCAAAAACTGACTTTAGACATTTCAATTCCATAGCTAACCATTAATTTACAGGAAACAAACTATTTAGACAATTTAACTAAGCCATGAAAAGAGAAAATTCCAGCCTTTTACATCCTTCAATAAAAGCAATCAATGATCTGCGATAATAAAATCCACACTTGGGAAGGCATGCCAGACCAACACAGCTAAACCATACAGACTTTATATTTAAAGCTGATACTATGTTTACTACATGTATGTTTAATATGAACATTATATCTGATAACTTCTCAGGTATTTTTCTAGATATGGGCACTACCCACTAGTTGCTAAACAGACAGGTCAAAATACAAAAAGGGGATTGTGATGGGTTGGCCCTTGGCTGGGGGCCATCTTAATTATTATCCTACCTTATTAGGAAAGACTTGTTACTGATGATACAATAATTTAACCAATTTTTCTTGGGTGAGCACCTCTTGCCCATTTCTGCCAACATGCATTATTATGGTAAAGGATTTGCTACATTTTTCTCTGTGACGGTTCTCAAAGACCTGAGATATTATAAATAAAATCTCGCAGCAAGGAGAAACAGCAAGCCTGGGTACCCCAAGGATGTTTTTTCTTGGGGACAGAGCTGGCACACAAAAAAACCCCAACATTTTTACAACACTTCTGCACCTTTTTTTTCCCCTCCTATAGGAGATCATATTAAACAAAATATTATTGCCTTAAAAAGAATCCCCGAACCTTATTCCAGTATATAAATTCACTAATAAGTATTGTAGATACTTTTAAAAAAAGGAGGCAACTCTTACAGTGATTCATAAGCACCACAGAAGTTAAAAGTATAAGGCATTATGCAACCACTTGAACTGTTGTCTTAACAGTTTCACCAGTACACTTGGTCCACACATTTCAAATTTAAAAAACTAACACGTTTAAGTCCCGTGGTATGCAGTGCTGTCTTAACAAAAGCAGAAGGCCCAAATTAAAAGAGTATCACCATGTCTATTCATTGCACAATAGGTAAGAGCATGGTGACCGTTTCTTGGTATGCGAGATGGACACATCTATTCGTTAACAGGGATGTGACATAGTTATCACATTTTAAAATGGTTTCAACAAATGTATTTATGCTGCATGGACACTCCCACTTAGCACTGACATAACCTGCAATCTTGTACCTCTAGGACTGCTGCCTAAAAAAAAATAAGTATTTCCAACTGCATTGCACCTAATGAGAGGGATGGAGGGGAACCAAACCACCCTGTCCTTCAGATCAAGAACACAGCTTGGCACAGCTGTCCAGGCTTTCTCCAGAAGCCAGTGATTCAGCATGATAGGTATGGACAGGACAGGTCAACAGAAGGAATAGAAGAATGCTGCTATATGAACATTTAACTGGTTGTGACTACATCACATGAAGCTATCAAATCCTAATTACCTTTACAACAACTCTGTATCCTACACACCCAGGTTCAAAGAAATACTGTAACCGCAGGCCGTAATCCTGTTAGAAAGAAGCAAGTCTTAACTACGATTTTAAACGACCAGATACATAGATCACATTTAACAAGCTGAATTACGAAATGACTGGAAACCAGCAGGTTTTCCAGCACACTCTAAAGAATCTAATCGCTTTCCATTAGTTCTCCTGCATTGTCTAAAGAACTTAATTTGTTACAACAAATTGCAGTAAAGGTACAAAAATTCAGCAACTCTGAATTCGAGCAGCACTAATAAGTACAAGTTTCCAATAGACTAGTTTTAACATTTTCTACTTTCACTCCTGCAATTTGTTCAAACAAATCAACAAGTTAAGCAACCCAGAAAACTTACTGTGAGTAAAGCTTTCCAGTTTACTGGAAAACACACCGATTTCCAAAACATACTATGGGATTCCAAGGCTTTAATTAAGACCTGCTGAAGACAATTACATCCTTTTCATTTCTCAATTATTATATTACCCCTATTATGTAAGTTAAATGAGCAGACCTCCACCCCTTCAAAATCAGTCGGACTCTGTGTTCCTAGGAACTTCAATCTCAAATGCAGACTGCTTTGTGTACAGCCATGAATTCCAGTAGCCCAGGTCTGCTGTCACAAAGGTCCATGCTGCCATAGTCAAAATACAGTTCAACATCAAAGCCTTTGAGATCAAAACAATCTGTAATTTGAGTAAACAAAACCTAGAAATTCTCTTTACTATTACTTACACTATCCTCTTCACTGACAATTTAGATCTGAATAACGTGTTTCAGGATACTTCAGTTGTGAAGGATTATTCTCCCCACAATTGCTAAAACAAAATACTCGCTCTCCAGAGCACGGATGTTAGTATTTTATAGCATTTTGGTCGCTAACTATCTTAGTTTTACAGAAACGGATCTACCTTAAAACATTTTACTTCTTCCTGAGAAGCACAACGTTCAGCTTGTGAAGGTTTCTCTTGAGACTGTGCCACCACGGAAGGCCACGAAGAAATAGATCAAGGTGAATTTTTTTCCATCAGAGCTGGGAACCTGAGACCAGCAGCCAATAGAAAGGGTGGCAGCACCTTCCCACTCCCTCTTCCTCGGCGCTGTCAGCTTCTGCAGCTACACGGATCTCCTCTGCGCACACCAAGGAAAACCCCCGCAGAGGACAAGGCGTGAAGGGGCCAGACCCCGCCGGGGAGGCCGGTGGCCCCAAACGAGCGGAGCACATTCACACCCCTGACAACGCCCGAGCAGCGCCTCTGGGGGAATGCCCCCCGGCCGCGGGCACGGCTCCCACCCGCGCACGCAGACCCTGGGCCCCACGAGCAGCTCCGGCCGAGGGCCTGCCCCTGGGCCCCCCGCGGACGGGCAGGGCTTGCCCCGCTGCCCTCCCGGGCGGCGTCCGCGCCTCGCTCGGCTTCCCCGCCCGCAAGCACAGCCCGCACCCGGGTACTGCCCTCCCGCGGCCGCGCCGCTCCCATCCCCACCTGTGGGCAGCCCGGCACGGCTCCGCCGCCCGTGCAGGGAGCGCACGCCAGGGCCCCTCTCCCCAGGTGCGACCGGCCCGCCCCACCGAGCCCAGGTGCCCCGGGGCAGCCAGGCGGCCTCCGCCCCGCCGGGGATCGCGGCCCGGCCGCCCGCCGCGCCGGGCAACCATGTTCCCCGCACCCCCGCCGGGCCCGGGCCACGCTAGGCCGTGGGTCAGGGCGACGCTCACCCTTGACAGCGCGTTCACTGGTGGCGTGGGGCGGCAGCAGCAGCACCTTGCTCCCCTCCTTGGCGGACATCGCTGGGCGCTGCCGAGCTCCGGCGGCAGCTGCTGCTGGGCGCGGCGGCGCCTTCGTCCACCTCCTCCGCCGGCGGAGTGGCGGGGAGAGGGGCGTGCGGCGGCCGGCGGCGAGGCGGGGCGGGGGCGGCTAGAGGCCCCGGGCGGCGGCGGCCCAGCGGAACATGGCGGCAGGCGCGCCTCCCAGCTCCTCGCGCAGCGAAGGGACAGTCCGCCTCGGCCCCGGCATGCACCGCGCCGCCACCCCACAAGGGGACTACGGGAGCGTGGAGAAACTCCTGGCTCCGCTGCGCCGCCAGCGCGGCCGTAAGGGAGCGTGGCGAAACTCCGCTCTCCCCGGGGCGGCGCCTCCGCCGCGGGGTGCGGCGGAGACTGCGGCACGGCGCTGCCGGGCTCTGCCCCCTCGGCCGGGTAAGGAGGGCGAGGAGCTGGGCGCGCCCCCGCCCCCGAGACGAGCGGGCGTCACGCCGAGCCCGAGGGGCGGCAACGCGGCCGTGCGGCGCGGAGGGGGGCGGAAGAGGGGCGGCGCGGCGGGCGGCCCGGCCTCCAGCAGCCCCTCAGCGGGTGAGGGCCGGCGGCCACCATGGAGAGCTCCCCGGGGCCGCACCGGCCGCCCCCCGCTCCTGGACCCTGGCCCCCGCCGCCGGCAGCAGGGCTGGGGAGCCATCGCGCCAGGAGCCGCGGGGGTCCCCGACCCTTCCTGGGCCCCGCCTCAGAGCGAGGGGCTGCTTCTGGTCCTCAACAGGGGGCCTCGTCCCTGCAGCCCCACCCGCACTGCTCGGGCAAGGGGAGGTGCAGGGGCAGCCTCGGACAAGAGAGGGGGGAGGAGGAAAAAGAAGTTTCCTCCACGGGAAAGGGTGCCAGGGCCCCAGGGACCTGATCTTTGCACTGGGAGCAGGGCACGGCCCTTCCCTTACACACAAACCCTGTGCAGCTTGTGTAGAGCCACAGGTCCAACCCTCTGCAGGACATCAGACCCAACCTGGCCTTAGGAGAAAGGTTGGTACAACTGTACAAAATCTAAGCTAATCTAATTCTTATAATTTTGACATATTAAATTAACTGCACTGATGAAAAAAAGCCAAGTGGTTCCTGTACTGCTTTGTACCAGCTCTTAATTTCATCCTCTTTCCTCCAAGTGAGTTGTACCGGTGCGGGTTGGCTGTAGGACTGCACTGTAGCTAAGATCACAGCAATTAACCAAGTTTTAAAACAAAACAAAACCAAACCCAAAAACCACAACCAAACAAACAAACAAACAAAAAAGCCCAAACCAAAAATCTCCGACTTTGGCATCACTTAAATAATCTGCCAACAAACACAGTCAGATCTAGCAAACATATAACCATATTTAACCAAATGCAGTATATCTGAAGAGTTGTTCCTTTGCATCTCAGCTAATAATACAGCTCATGCATTATTTGTAGTAAGCTGTACAAACTATTTCACACAATAAATCATGAATTTAAGAAAGAAAAGCTGTTCAGAGGTAATAGTTTCCAGCAAGGTCTTAGTTCTTGCCTCACTGAGGTCCAAGAGAAAAGGATGACATCTGAGGTGAGAGCCTGCCATCTCGAGCATGAAAAGCTGTTTGGCTCAAGCAAAAAATAAAATTGATGGGTTACAAAAGAGCTTGGTTTGACTTTGCTCTTTTATGACATGGCCAAGACACTCCAAGCAAGAAACTTTGAAATATCATCAGAATTAAAAACCCCTGGGTTATTTATTAACGACTCTTGTAAGACTCAAAAGTCCACAAGTAAAATGTATGTGTGCTGTGCATGGAAAAAGAGAACTGGGATACATTAGAGTATCATGGAAGAAATCCTGGATGACTATTTTGAATTTAATCGCTAAGCTTTCCAGTAGCAGAAATTACTATTTTATACCACATGTTCTGCAAATGTCTGTCATTGTACAACCACTTTAAAGGGCCTGTTTTTTTAAAAAATAGAACAAAAGCTCATTTGTTTCAACAGCATGCACGTGTATCCATTCAGAATATGCAGTGAGAGCATGGGATAGAAAGGGCAGCAAGTTAATGTTGTTCCTATTGACTTAGCATTAGTTTAGCGTAGATCTGCTGGAACAAGGAGCAGGGGGAATGAAATCAGTCTCTTCTTTAGAACTAGGAGAAGCTCTGTAATAAATGCAGTTTGAATGTCTGACAGGCTGGAACAGCAGAGAGATTCTTATATCCTAAAGAAATGCATTTGTCTGTACATTTCCAAACACAAAAGGAGCCCAAGACCTTGCTGAGTGTCGCCAGGAATCACCACTTCACCTGAAGCGCAGTTGCAAGAGAGATGCCTCTTCTCTCAATAGCTCACTTCTCTCATGAGGCCGCAGTAGACACATGTCTTGCCTTCTGGGGTATGAAGGAAAAGGGGCCGACACAGTTGTAACTCTAGTTGAGGAAAAAGCATAGCATAATTGTATTTCGTTATGATGCTGTGCCAGAAAGAGACATTATCAGCTTCTAGGCAGCATACCTAGTGCCACATATGCTGAAACACTCGCAGCCATATCCAGCCAGCACCTGAAGAAAAAACTCACAGAGATTAAATCTTGCTGGTTTTTCACCCCCTAAATACATCAGGTTGATGTATTTTGTATTCATCAATGGTGTTATGTCTCCCTACAAAACACAGCTCCTTAATACATTAAAAATAATAATTGTAATGACCATTTTTTTGGATAACAACAGCTAGAAAGAGTAGCTAGCTATCACAGCTACCTTGGAGTTTTATTGTTGTAATTTTACTAATATATTCTATCTTGCCTCATTTGAATACAGCATGTGCCTTTGTCATTAGAACAATACCAAAGTCTATAGTAGGAAGAGAACTACAGAACTCTCCCTAAGCCTTTTAGCTTGTCATTGAAGCTTTTTCATGCAGTATTATCTCTAAATCTGCTAGGGACTCTGGAATGGACATTCACATTGTCACAACTTACCTCTTGGTGAAAGCAAAGCTGATTGATTGGGTACATCTTGTGTTCCAGGAATCAAAAGATTACTACTAGCACCACAAATAGCGTTATGATAGTAGGAATTTAGGAACACAAACAGAAATGTGGCCTTGCAGGTAGAAGTTGGTGTGCCTTTATAATCTTGAGAGTTTCCCACAAATCTCCCAAAAATGACAGGCAAATTAAAGTATTTCTGAAAAGCAGAGTCACATTTTACTTCCTGTTTAGTTTTGCCAACAAGTGGCCATCCCATTCCACACATCTTAATACCTAATTTAAAAAAAAAAAAGCTTTATTCCTATTCTGACTGGATGTTCTAAACCATTAGCTAGCACTGGACTTCTTTCTGAACAGCTGCTTTTGCGACAGAGAAACAATTCAGCAAGAGAGGCACATGGAATAATCAAGCCAATCCATCTTATTCGGTACCATGGTGTCCTGGGTTAAGCAGAGACAGAGTTAACTTCCTTCATTATAGCTAGCAAGAGGCTGTGTTTTGGATTTGTGCTCAGAAGAAAGCTCATAAGAAATGATGTTTTGTGCTGCTGCCAAGGTTGGCAGACCAGGGAGGGAACACAGCCTCGGATACTAGCCTAGGATTTGATCTTAGGTTCAGGATTGAGACCCAGAGTGGCCAATAATCTATTCCATATCATACATGTCGTGCCCAGTATATAGGAGAGGACCCTTTGGAAGATTGTCCCTTCTTGTTCCGGGTCGCTTTGGTTTCTGATCTCTTTTGACTCCGGATCATCTCGCTCCAGGTGGTCACGCTCCCCACCCCACCCCAGTCAGCTCTTGGTCTGGGACGCTCAGACTGTTATCTCCGTTCCGTGAGTTTCAGGATTCCACCTGCTCCGGGATCGTTTGCTGGGAACAGGATGAGCCTTTGGTCATTGGGGGGGGGGGGGGGGCAGTATCACTGTGTATC
>WKFP01013777.1:263837-307399 GCA_011057875.1 Pterocles orientalis
TCACTAATTTGTATATTTGTATATAGTATTATTTTCAATATTATTGTAGTTTAGTTATTGAATTGTCCTTATCTCAACCCGTGAGTCTTTTTTCCCTTTACCCCTTTAATTCTCACCCCCCACTGTGTGAGTGGGTGTGTGGTTTGGCCCCCAGCCAAGGGCAAACCCATCACACATGGGGAACGGAGCCATTTGGGATGCAGGTGATCCCTGTTTTCCTCCGGCTCCATCTCAAAGCAGTACATGCTAAAGCTGCATGTAAAATACGTTTGAAAAAAAGGTGCTATGTTAAAACCTAGACTTTGACACCTCCCCTGACTGAGTACTGCAAGGCATAGTAGCAACTATATTTTAGTAAACTGTCAGCTCGGACAACAAGTGTCATTTATTGAAGTCCAGACAGAAGTTAGACATTAAAATGACTACATGAAATTCTGTAGCCATCTCACGCATGAGGTCAGATGATCGAACAGTCCCTTCTGACTCTAACAGCGACATATCTTTAAAACTGGCACAATGTAATGTCCCAGAATCATCTAATTACCCAACAAGGACTTTCTGAAAACTCTGAGAAGGAAATTGAACACAGGAGAGAGAGATATATCCCAGATCCCAAGAGTAAGATGCATAGAGCAAATCTTGCAGAGACAAACCAGGTCTGAGAGAGGGAAATGTGCTATAAGCAGGAGAATAAGATGAGGAAGACAAAACTTTTTAAGAGGTTGTTCCATTTTATTGACTCTGACTAGTAATGCCTGAAATTGTCCTTTCTGAATTTCTAGAAATGGTATTGTGGCTGGTATAAACTGTGCGACTGCCTCAGAAAAAAAGCCACATTTTATTTTAAACACACTGACATATTGCCGTATTGAGTTTCAATATGAATACTTGGAAGCTTTCTTTTAAGAGGACACAAGATTTCCGTGCTGTCCCAAGGCTGCTCTTTATGGCAAACCTTATTATCCATAACCATATCCAAGGGCATCATTCAGAAAGGTTGAAAGCAATCTTAAGCCATTTTCTCCAGCATCACAAAATCACCATCACTACAAGTCAGTTATACTGACTTAAAAAAATAAAACAAACAAACAAACAAACCAACCCAAATTATCAGGTAGTTGCTGTAAGGGATGAAATGAGAAAGGGGTTTGCTGCAGAGAACTGCAACTGCGTGTCAAAGGCCCCAATCAGGGATGAAAGGGGATTGCCTGCCAAAGGCTTTGTGAACAAATGGTTTGTTCTGGACATCTCCATTGTAAACTCCTCACTGATAAGAGCAAGTGTGGAATGTACAGAGGGACTTATGGCCTTACTCCCTTGCTAACGAGGTCACCTCCCTCACAACCAAGGTGCAAACCTTGCCCCACAAGGTCATCCTATGTAAATTAAGGAGACACCTCCCATTGCTTCTTATACTAATTGACGAAAGTTAGGCAGAGACCTGAGAACTTTTGTCTATAAAAAGATGAAATAACAAAGGAAAGGTGCATACCCACTGTCAGAGAACCCCCAAGACATTGATCATTGCTGGATCCAAGGGTGGCGATATCATTCTGGAATCTCTCCTCTCTTCCTCGTTTCCCTTCTGAGTCTCCTCTCTCTCCCTCTGTCTCTAATTTTTCTGGCACATAAGGGCAACACCATTACAAGTTTTATTCCAGCTCCTTTTGGGGCTTGCTCAGCAATTTTCCCCGAGAAGACTCATAGTAAGTGATTGCATTTAGCACTGATAAGTGATTGCAAGTTTTACAAGTGGTTATGGGTTTTTTAATATTGTTGGTAATTGTGGTATTGTTACATCTTTAGTAGTTGCCATGTTTTGTCAGTGGGTGATGGTATTGTTATAAACTTTCTTTGCCAAGTCATTTGTCTTTTGTAATTCTACTTCATTTACATATTTTTGATAAAATTATTGCTTAATCGAACCTCCCGAAGCATTGTTCTACGTGTTCCATGTTACCATGCAGGTATTGACAAAAAACCTTGCCCTCACCCACTGAGTGGGATGGGACAATTGCTGGTGTAAGTTACAAGCTACTTGACTACTACAGTTCTATTCTGTTACACTCCCTTCCTGCACCCATTTCCTTCACTCCCCAGTAACTTCTATGAACAGGCTGTGACAGTATAGGCTACATTTAAAAAGCTAGTCAAGGCCACAGTCATTTCTCGCATCATATCACAATTGTAAAAAATAGGCTAAGGCAAACCAGTCTGTGCCACTTAGCCTGACTCCAGAATTTTAGGTGAATTTTTTTTTGTACCAAAACCTATCAGCCACATCTCTAATTTAAATCTCACACCTCTGGAATGATAGTATCTCAAACTCTTCTTTAGGTTCCTCAAAACATCACTCACTTGCTCTGCTTAAACCATTTCTACTCCGCCCTTATTATCTAGTTCAAACTTTTCCTTCCTTCGCCTTGAGCAACTGCTCTTTCTCCTACCATCTGAGGCCAAGCAATTCCCTCTCTTCATTTATTTTACTATCTTGATGATATTAATAGACTATGATCCAGTCACCTCTACTGACTCTAAAAATTGAGTTCACTCTGCTTCTTGCTGTCCTCCTTTGTGTTCTCTCTAGTTTTCTTGGAGCCTCCACAAGCAAGAGACATAACTGATAAAGCATTCAACGTAAGCAGCTCTACATATAGGACCTTATAAAAGAACAGCAATCTTGTTGCTCTATAACAGGAACTATGATGTAAATGTGCAATTTTTTTAAAGCATTCATGAAGCATGTTGATTCATGAACACGATGTCCTACAGATCAGAGAAATTCCATTAAACAATTTTAAAGGAAACTGGGGGGAGGGGAACAAACCCACAAAAGGCAGAGATGTGTCAACTCACTTGCTCAAAAGTACATGCACTCTTTCCTCACAAACACATCTGGCCATCATTACCAGAAGGGAAAAGCACACCTACATGTTCAACTTACCCCTCTATGTTCAACTGATCCCTCTGCATCCTTTTCCCAAGCTACTGACACCAAATACCACTAAGTAGTAATAAGAATTAACTGTTTCATTGGGACTGGATAGCTTAAGAGGTGAACAAAAAAAAAAATGACCCTCATAACTGGGCAAACCTGAGGTCATGACCAATAGTTAAATGAATGCAGAAAAGGATATCCCAAAAATAATCCCATTTAAGGATTTTAAAGCTCTTCTACTATATGTTTTGTCCCAGTAACTTTATATGCAACTAGAAAATTACAAAACCACTGGAGAGACGTGGGCTTTATTGCCCTACAAACTAAGAGATGATGTTATAAATTTATTTTCTAGTCTGCACCATCTTGGCTCTTCATATGAATTACATCCTTGGGTTCAAACCAGTAGTTTATTGTGAAAAATCAGTTGAGACCCCCACATACATACCTTCCTCTCCCTCTTCAGATGAGTAAGGTATCAAAAGCACCTGACTGTTATATCTGCTATATTAAATAGCTTCTTTTAACCCTCTAAAGGCAGTAAACCAAAACAGTTTATAGTGCTGAAATGGTTCTTTAACATAAACTGAGCTTTTTTTCATTTATCTGGAGAAACTTAACTGAACTACTAAGGCAAATGAAAAAATTACTTATGCGTTATTTCATCTGATTAGGAATAATCAATACATAGGGTCATGAACAATCAGTTATTTCTTCTTAAATGTACTTAAAAATACATGCCTGATTCGTAAAAACTTGTAGCTGACTTAATGGTATAATGTTGACTTGAATTTGATTGACATATTTTATATCTAAAAAAAAAAGTCAGTCTGAACCTTTACAAAAAGCTGGAGTGTAGTATGCCGTATTGGAACTACGAAAATTTGTAAGCAAATGATTTTCAAGCAACAAAACATATAGCTCCATAGCAAACAGAACCCAAACCCAGAGATAGTTTTCAAAGAGCATATAAGCTGTGATGGTAGCTTATATTGCATGTTAACATGCTCATGCTTTAATGTGTTTTAAGCTGTTTAAGACAGTCTTGAATAGTCTGTATTTGTTGTTGTGTGGGGTTTTTTTTGTTGTTGGGTGGGGGTTTTTTTTGTAATTAGCGAGAGATCTATGCTTGGAATTCCCTCAATTGACAGTCACATAACAATTAACTTGTATCAATTTCAAGTAAGAAAAATTGAATGACAGATAACCCTAGACTGCCATCAAAATCACTTTGCCCGAGTAGTAAGAAAGCTAAAATTCAACAAAATTAAATTATTCTTAGATTTATTACTTACGTGCAGCTTTTCACTGCACTCACTTTTTTCATGTGTTCACATTTAAAATTATTTCGATTACTGATACATACACACATAAAGCTTTTCAAGCCTGTGATTCCCTGGTGCATCACCTGGGACTGGGCCATCCCAAACTCAAGAAAACGTACAGTAAACGTAATGTAATTTAGTTTACAAATAGACACTTAATCTCCTTATTCATGAGTATATTCAGTGCTTACTCACTCAAGAATGAATAATAAAACAATTCTATTGATGCCAATAAGGAAGTTTAGGTTTCTTCAGCTGAACTCCTGCGTTTGCATCTGCTCCCATAAATTCGCTAGCAAACATATTCAGTGTTCTGAAACAACCAAACAGACGGTCTTAGTTGCTATTTTTCCATTAATCACATAGCAATCGTAAAAACATTTCCAAGTTATAATTTGTTTTAAAGGATAAAAAAATCCTTCAGTGAACTACAAGAATGATGCAGATAGAAAATAATTTTTGCAGTAGTGGAAGAGGATTAAAAAAATTAACATGCTTTTTCTAAAACATTTTCTGAAGCTTTAAAGGTAACTCCATCAGTGATAGTAATGGTGGAAGAACTAGGCTAGAAGGAGCATTACAGATATCTAACTAGGCTTGAACACATTCTGGACTATGTGGTGACAAAACACCAGAGGCAGCAAGCACAGATGAATGAATATGTCATACTTTTGCTTCTTACCACCCATAGTGCTAAACAAGAGACAGCACAGTGGTACGAGACTCCAGAACACATCTAGCTGAAGTGAGGTATTTGTAAAACCCAAGCACATTTTTATTTTTGCCCCAGCTGGCATAAACACTAACTTAATCTACACTGTTTGTCCAATATCTGTCTATTTATACATATAGCAGTGGTATGTAAGTGTTTCTGCACAGTTTCATTTACCATGGCATGAACATTACCAAAGACTCCTATAAAGAACACTGCCTACTCTCCACATCAGTCAGTCTTCCCTTCTCAAAAGCTTCAGCGGCAAACTGGTACTGAGAACCGTCTCTGCACAGGAGTCTACCCATTAAAAGAAAGAAAGAAAATTCAGACAGACCAATTTCTGTGTGTTCTTTGAGTGAAGAGATGTAACACACCATTTTCTTTCAACTTGTCTTCTATCTGTCTATTCCTTCCTATTCCAATCCACCCTCTTCCTCCTCTTTTGCTTTCCTTCTTCTCTTCTCCCCACGCCCCTACCCTGGACCTCTTCCCAGATGACATTAGATGCAAAATGTGCATGGCTGCCAGGTATGTGGAATCCTGTCTCTCCTTTATATGTCCTACCCCAACCATTGCTGGTAAGCCAGTTTCAGCAATGTCAGCAATCAGGAAAATATCAGTAAGGTAGCTCCTTCCTCTTCCCAAATGCCCCACATTTTAATGTGGGTGCACCAGCCTTTGTTTAGGAAGAACCAAGCACTTACCTTGCACTTTTGTAGCTCAATTCTCTAAAGCAGAGCGCATTTTGGTTAACGCACTAGTGCCGTACACTCCCGCACATACTGCATTTGAACAAATCTGCTGCTCAGCAGGTCAAGTATGATTTCCATAAACAGTGTGCACAAACTCTGTTGCCTTCAAGAGAAGGAACTGTGCTACATAGTTCCTTTTCCATATACAGAAGGATTATATTTACACAAATTTGCTACTGCTAGAACATCAAGTTACTCTGAATGTTATTAATGCTCTTTTTTGTCCCCTACACAGCCAGGTCTACGTGCGTATTACAAACACGAGAGATCATCCAAAACAGGGAATAAGAATTTTGGTTTTAGGAGAACTGAAATTAAATTATTTAAAAATGTAAATTTAAGTATGTGGGGGTTTCATTTCACTTAATTCCATCCATCAACTTACTCAGCAGACAGTGACAGATACTTTAGAAAGAAAGCCTGGGTTACGCTGCATTAAAGCTTACAAACTTTATAAACTTTGCTCCAAAATAGCTGCTGAATTCCTCATGGAATCTCCCTCCTCACCCTTCTTTTACGCAACAGTGAAAGTTAATGAGCTATTAAACTAATACAGAACTGATTTTTCTAGGATTTAAATAGCCAATAAATACCAAAGAGACAAGTTAGCAATTAGTCAAATGAATTACAATATAAATATTAACTAATCTCACTAAGATTTGCAGGCACAAGCTACATGTGAACTAAACTTATTTTTCAAGCTTTACCTTTTCTCCCACGTTAAATGTATTACTGAATCTACTTCAGTTTCTTTCTATTCTGAAACACTAACCTACCAGCTGGTATGGAGACCGGAGGTTATGTTCCAGCTTTTCATTTTCACGCCTCTGGTTGAGCTAATTTCATAGTAAGTAATTAATACACACAGGACATTTACCAATTGGTTTTGAAACCTGGTAGAAGAGCTATGATGATGGAATAAAAACAACAGTTCCCTTTATAAAGAAAAAAATGGATACCACCGATGATTAAAATGAATTGCATCAACTCAGGATTATTCTGCAGAGCTTTACAGAAGTGTAATTCCTCCTCCTTGGTAGCTAGGATTAAAACAAATTTTATAAAAATCTAAACATTCACATTTTCTTTATCTGAAAATGTTTCATGCTCCATACTGATTCTTGAAGATGTGACTTTGTTCTTTATTGTGGCACATTATTTTTTTAGATAATTGAGTTCAAGACTACCTAAACCTCATTCTACAACCTGAATTTTTTAGAGCTGTAGTCAAGTAAAGTGTCAAATACTTACTCATGTCCTTGTTTGCATCAAGGGGCTTCTGTCACTTTCTCCAACTGCTGAAGATCACAAAAAGCTGAAAACAAACAGGCTGCTTTTGCCCAGATTCCCTCTACTCCAATAGTATCATTCTACCAGAGAAACAAAGAGAGAGAGAGAGAGAGAGAGAAACTGCAACAGGAATGTTTCTGTTCAAATATCCACCTCTGCATTGCAGTAACTTCCTAAAATCATCATTTCTATGTCTGGAAACTTAGCAGCTGGCTATGGCGTGTCCATGTGAAGCCAGAGAGACTAAGAATTCCATGTGTGTTGGGAAACCTTAATCAAATAGTTGTTTCAGTAAAATAAAACTCCATTGTTTTGTATTTAGAAAGTTAGGAAAAAATTAGTACTGTTGAAAGTTACATGATATTAAATTGGCAAAAGCATTATGTGAAAAGTAAAAAGTCCACAGGGTTTTTCTGGAATAGAGAAGTGGAGGAAGAATGTGTTTTGTTCTGGTAGCCATACTAGAGAGGGCAGTTATGTACAAAGTCCGCAACATAATCCCAAACGTAAAACACAATTTAGCATGATATAGTTACATGAGATTGTAACAGACATAATAGCAATTATTTAGAAACAAGAAACTGAGAAATGACATTTATTAAAATGAATCAGACTCAATCTCAGACTAAACAGCAAAAACTGATGAAATTACATCACGCACTAAGGTGCAAAACATGAAATTAAAACAAGAGACCCTCATCTAGAGCAACAGCGAGAGCAGATTACCAAGGAGTACCATGCACCAGAGGGCAGTCTAGACCTTCTGCTGGCTGGGCTGGAACCACCACACCTGCACTCCCACTCTCAATATAACCATGTAACAGAACCTTCCACATTCTTAAAACTACTCATAAGCACCACACCTGAAAGCATTTACAAGAGCAGGACTGCAACTCCTATTAAAGTGACACTAGGCACTACACCAATAATTTCTAATTACTTTTCTTGCATAAGAGTACTACCTGCATACACTACCATCTTGCATAGATTCTGTAGTTTTCCTTCCAATAAATAAGTCTCTAAATAGTTTTCAAAGGACACAATTACTGTCCATTATGAGGGCCATGTTAAGCACAGAGTAGTGAAACACATCAAATCCAGGGACAAAATTAGACCTGTCCTCCAATCTAACTGAATATTTATTACATAAACTTTGTAAATGAACTAAACAATTTACTTGTGTTTGTTAGTACGTAAGAAAAGAAATCAGCAGTTTCAGGCCAACTGATGAGTAAAGCCAAATAGCAAAGAAAGCTCATACAGACAGGTAAACAGAACTATTTTCATAGATTTATTTGAAAAATACTTACAAAAGCAAGTATGTTTGACACTAAAATAGTAAAACTTATTCTGTGTTTACATTGGTGTAATTAAGCGTGCAGCATTAACAGTCTTTTCTGGTTGAAGCATTGTTAGTTTGCCTTAAGGAAGTGTGGAAAATTCTGGTTTACTGATGAATAATGTCTCCCTGCCACTTCCTCAGAAGCAACTACAGCTGTGATCTCTGCCCAAGATCTCAGCACACTGAAAACTGGTTTTGCTTTACTAACTGCCAGCCTGCCAAGTGCAGATTTACTGGAACCCGGAAGACGGGTCAGTTTTTTATCCCCTATGAAGAAACAGAAGAGAGGAAGGAGAGGAAAACAAAGGGATTGGTTTTTCACATAAAGGATTTACCAAAGCTACATTTCATGAAGGAGTCCTTAAAAATGTCCTTTTGTTGGTGGCTGTCTTCCTTCAAAACATGCGCATACTTCTGAACTTACCCGTAAACCAATGGCCCTGAAGCTTACCCTTCCTATAGCACTTTTTTGCTAGGAGAGGCCAGGACTACAATAGCTAAGGTTCCCCAAGCAGACAGCAGTTCAGTAGTGTCAGAAATGAAACAGTGCAATTAGTTTCCACATACTGTATAGCTACATTTTAAGACAAAACTGGCACAGATATTGATTGAAAAAGTTTGCTGTCTCCATGTAATCCATGCTCTGGAAACAGCTATAGTCTGTTCACAGAGCAGTTTATCAGGGTACACAGAGTGGACGGGATCTCACCAGCCATTATTTTGCATGGTGCCAGTAGCTGCTGCTGCTCGAGCCAGCATATTTCTGTGTGCCTCCGAAGCAGAAGGAAAACTTCCACCCATCACAGGCATTGGCAGCACATGCCTTCTGCCAGGCTGAGGGGTGTAGCTGTTCTGTCGCCAGTCTTCTTCTGGGGGCATATCAACTCTCCTTGGACCCGGGGCCTTAATGCAAGAAGGGGGTACAGGACAACCTTGAGAGGTACCGGGATCCCAAGAAGGCTCATGTGGTATTCTTAAAGTGCTGTAGTCTGTGCTAGTTGGTAGCTTGCAACCGATGGCATAAGATTCATGCATTCGACGTTGCAAAGGCTGCTGGAGGAAGCCTTCCTGTGAACTCTTGCCTGGCTGGCCAGCCTGCTTCCCCCAGAGCGTCGTTCGTTTATCTGGTAACGTGGCCGTTTGCCTGGCAGGGTAGCTTGTGTTCAGCCAATGGCCAGCGACACTCGATGTTCCACCCCCTAAATGTGGATTAACAAGAGGCTTTTGTCCCTGGGAGAGGGTGCCCTTGGGTGCACAAGGGAGACTCCCACAGCTCAGTGCCACAGCTGGGTAGTTTTCACCTTGGAAAGCTTCACCCCTGTCAGGCACAACCAAAAGCTTCTGGATGATGTTCTTCTGATCTCCTGGGGGGAGAGAGAAAAAAAAAACAACACAGGTTTGCCTAGTTGTATTTTTTGTTTTATCCTCTCAGAACTTTCAGCCGTGGCCAACAGGTGAAAATCACCAGTACCTGCAGTTAGTGGTTGACACACAATTCTGAATGAAAGCTAGCTGAACCCTTTTCTAGCATTCACTTTCCTCACTGCATTTCCTCCTTATCCTACCACAGCTGCTGTCACAGACTTCAGATTTCTTTAATAGCCCTTGCGTCATCTAGAACAACCCCCACAAAATATTTCAAGGCTGGTAGATCAAAGCGGTTTTGGTGGCTGTCACAGGGAAAACAAACCTCATGCAGGAATTAGTTATTTTTATTGACAAAATTACATGCGTGGCTAGAATGATAGCTTCTGTTAAAACCCTCACACATGAGAACAAGCTGATGGGTCTTACTGCTACTTTTACACTGGAGAAATTACCTCACAAAAGTGTGAATACGATTTTATATAAACTCATCATAATGTTTCCATAAAGATTACTCTTTTTTGTTAGGTCCACTTAGCACAGAATCACAAACAAAAGGGCAGAGAAGAAGCAAAAGAAATGTGATTCATTCTTCCAGATTTCTGGAGGAATTCAGGCAGATGGTGAAACGTCATTATGAAAGATGAGATCTGAAGAGTTGTATTTCAGCAATATTTCTGATCATGAAGGAGGATGAAAAGTCCTATTATTACCTGATGGTTTATGTGCCTTGCCCACCATGCTGGGCATCAGTACATCATGGGATAGGTGCTGCACCTGGATTGGGTTGTGCTGGGGATCAAAGGGAAACACAGGAGGATCGTGGGGTAAAGTAAGGGAAGTGGAGCTGGAAGAACGGTGGCTGGTGTCCACTGGCATTTTCCTTGTATTTGGTGCTTCCTTTTATAAAATGAGAAAGGAGAAGAAAAGAACATAAAATGGTGAGTAAACAGAGTTGGGTTGAATCAAGCAAAGACGGTGTTGATCCAAGGAAAGGGATGAGTCACCGAAACAAAAACATCCATCTGTATGTGAAAAGGAAATACAAATAAAAACTGCATCAATCCAGTAAGGCTCTTACTGCAGTGGTGGGCTACTTAGGAGGATCATTTGACTGGAAATATACCAAGGAAAAAAAGCCAAAACAAATGTAAACTAGTCATAGAGGTTTAGTTTACAACTCAATCCACAGAATGATGGCAGGTCAGTCAGCATTGGAACTGCCATGCTAAACAAGCCACGAAATAAAGAAGGGTACTGGTGATCCTTCCTTCCTACTTTCTAGCAGGCTTTACTATGAAGAGATTTACCTATTGCAGCTGAAGTGTCTACCAGAGCTGTAACATTTCCCTCTATTAGGATGCACCTATCCCAAAGTAGGGATGGCACGGTAACAAACCATCACAGACTTGAGCCCAGTGACTAACTTGAAGAGAGGTCACAGACATGCGTCCTATTGGCTGCTTCTGTTGTGGGGATAAAAACTTTCAGCAGAGGCGGGTCTTGGACAGCTAGAGGTTTTTAATTGCTTCTGCCAGCATCTCCAGGTATGTGTTAAAGCCCTCAACTACAGCACACTGAGGAGCAAACATTGAGAAGCTGGCATATTCTTAACTTGTGGTACACAGCAGAAAGATAGAATCAAACCAGCCAGTCTACACAACTGTTTTTGCAACTGAGACTCTTCTACACTCATTATGCAGATGGTTTCAAATTAAAACTTAAGCACAGTTTGCAAAAAAATTCAATCCAAGCCAAACCCTCACATTATATCTGGCTATCTGCCTAAACGTCAACAATAATCTGATACTGTTTTCCTCACTGGCAGTTTTAATTTGCACCTAAGACTACTTAAGAGACATAACAAAGAAAAAACCAAAACAAAAACAAAAAACCAAACTTCCTGCAAGTAACTGGCTGCATGTTATGTACCAAGTCTTGTCTCCCATTTATGCTTACTTTTACTCTCTAAAAATGCCACCTGCTGAATACACCCACAAGAGAGCAGAAACCTTCATAAAACCAAATACAGATGGAGAAAACAGCAACCCTACACACAGACAATGGCTGTCTGGAAAGCTGCACCTCATTCTACTTACAAAACTGTGAGAAGAAACCAAGGTCTCTTCTCTGTTGGAGATGACTGTCCCACTAAGACTGCGAGCAATGCGACGGAAATTCTCTGCACTGTACATTTCCTCCTCTTCTGGTTCCCTGCTATGTTCTCTGGTATATGTGACCTGCAGACAACATCACATATTTCAAAAAAGGTTTTCCATATCAATTTTGTATAATAATTATAGGGAAGAGATCAGTATAAATCTAACATGCTACTTCTACTTCAATGAAACTCCATCACCTTTTCTTTGAAATCCTTCATTCAGGTACTACTTTGAAAACTTAAAACAAATGGGTCTGTTTGGATCTGGTGATTACAAAACATTATTCCTTACAGTCTTTCTTTCTTCAGTAAATCTACACTGATTGATTTGTCTAAGTGAGATTCACTCTTTTATAAATATCTAAAGCCAGGACAAAAAGTCTCTAGCAGAGTGAATCTACCTAAAGGACTGACTGCTGCTACAGGCATCACTGTCCCTACAGAGATAACAATGGCTGCAATTGACAGCCATCCTATGGTAAAGTACTACAGTCTTCTCATAACTGAAAAAATATCTAAGATTATTTGATGAATGCTGGAAGTTTGTTAATCGTATGTTAGCAAGGGTAATGTGTATTGCTTCTGTCTCTTCTGCTATTCTATATAAGCAAGACCATTTAAGCTCTGTTTGATGAGTATGGAATTATTGTAGGAAATATCATGTCTCTTGAAAATGCTTGTATGTTTTCATGTCCAGGCACTGATATGTAACTGCCAGTTATTTAAACAGTTTAACCCCAGAAAACAAAGAAGAAAAAGCATCTTCTGCCACCCTGAAGGGTCCAACTACCAGCTGTAGCAAATACCAAATTATCCCCCACTTTCAAAATATACAGTGACACAGTGAAAAAAGAAATTAAAAAGTCTGTGCCCCTGCAAGTGGTAACATCAAGAAGCAGTTATCCTAAGTTCTGATGCAAGGCAGTTCATGTCAGTACGTTCAGAGACTAGATTTTAAAGTTTTCAGGGTTATGTTCCTCAAAGTCAGAATTTAGATAAACTGATTGCATGCAAGCTGCATGTAGCATGAATCACTCATTTTTTTAAGCTAATTAATCCTGAGCAAGACTGCACTTAAAATTGTCTCTAACATTAGTATCAATGACCCCACCACCTTTTTTGTAATATATTCCATTTCTCCCAATGTAAATTCTTTAATTTGCACAGGCCAAGATCTTTCCCCTTCTAGCACATCTTAAGCAACAACATGTCACCTTGGAGACAGAAGAGACAGCGGATCCACACAGACTGCGCTCGATCTCTGCTGTTGGGGTTTTCGAGAGACCCATGCCAGCTGTAGCGTGCAGCTTCCTCACATTCAGGTTCACAGAGACTGGGAAGGAAAATGCTACGGTTAAATTCAGCACTTGATTGCACATTATGACACATTTCTGACTATCTTTCTGACTCCAGCAAAGACAGACAGACTATACACACAGAAGTAGTAGTTACTAGAGATCCTCTGAATACTAATACATAAGCTAATTCCCAGCATTTCAAGGGGAGACAGTCTATCACGATACTCCCTCCAGCTTCCCTTGCCCTTTTGCAGGCTTCTGGGGAACAGTTTTTAAGAGGTAAATGACTTAACTGCACACAGCACTTGTTTGATACAGAGGCAAGATAGTTTAGGCGGCCTGAAGGGACAGAAAATCTGCTACCAGGAGCAGTTACCTAAAGTTACTTGGGATAAACAAGACTCACCAGCTTTAAGTTCCCCACATGTTCACCTGCTTGTTCCCACCCAACGCTACAGTTTGTCAGCCACTTGTTGTGCTGGTTAAACAGTTAAAAGTTTTATTTTTAACTAGGATTTCTATAGTTACTTCACTTCAGTGCAATTCCTGCCAGACAGTTATAATCCTAAAATTTCTCACAGAACAGACAGGCAGATCAATGGCCTAATAAAAATGGTCACAGGGAATCTCTCTGTAGAGGAAGAAAGGTGATGCACTGGTAACGGCATATTTTCTGCATTGAGGTGGCATTTGGAGGATCTGGTCTTTGCTTTAATCTCTGTTGCAAAGCTCCAGTAATGAAACAGAGGCATTTTCACCATGATTCTGAATGCAAAGGTTTGACAAAACCAGTTGATTTGGGCAGAAAGCTTAAACAGCATTAGGAAATGAATAGGTAATCCAAGTTAAAAGTGAGAAAGATGTGTGCTAGACCCACTCAGGTGATTTTCATCCAGTCCATCACAGTACATGCACTGGTTCAAACTTTCTGGTGTTATACAGAATTTGCAGAACTTAGGAAGAAACATCTGAAAGTCACAGTAAACCGGAAGTAATGATCTCAAACACAAACTTCACTTTAGAAGAACAGCCCTATCTCATAGCCTTCATGTATGTAGTGGAAAAACAGGCAAGAAAAGTGTCAGCAAAAGAAACAGAGCATTTTATGACAGAACTCAGTAGCTCTAATACTAAAGCAACTGGGCTTTAACCTGTTATACCTCCAGAAAGAGCTTAAAAAAAAAATCAGTAAACTAAGAAGGAACACATAAGACCTTCTGTCTCAAGCCCATGCAAGAGAGTATCTGCAAGGTTGTGAGGTCAGATCCTGCCTAACTCTAAAAGAAAACCAAAGGACAACAAATAGGAAATGGCCACCTTCAGATGTGTCACCTGGTCTGCCAGTGGTCTGCAAGACAAGAGAGTTTCATAAAAAAACTTGAGCTGTTGAGTAAAAAACCTGTTGAAGACTTTGCTGCAGTATTCACTCTAGTCACAGCCAGGCTTGATTCGTCAGAAATGATAGAGGCTCCACCTCCATGGGTGCAGGGCAACGGAAAACCTACCTTGTTTATGTATTGCAATATATATATCATCTACATATCACAAGTTTCAGGTTGCTTTGTATTTGATGAGAAAATTTCTAGCTCTAATGCTATGACGCAGATTATAAAGAAATTTACTTTACTTGCACTAAGCAGAGACTCAAGGTTGCCCTATCTCAGGCAGGAGATTATATCTGCTTAAGTGGGACTGGACTGTTGTCATCAGACTCTAACTGAATGTCTCCAGCAACAGCTGGATGTTCTTGCCAACAGCAACAGAATCTGTTTGTTTGCTTTTGGCACCAACTAATCCAAAAGGTCTCAAGGTTCTAAGTGCAAATCGTGTAACCCCAGTGGTGCTTTCAAAAGCAGTTTTCCAGAACTTAAACCAGGTAGCCCTTAGCAAAACAGATGTTCAACTCTCACAGATCTGCAAACACTTTTAGAAGTTATTCCCCTCAACCAGGTACAGACTCAAATACAATACAATCAGTTAAAATTCACAAATGTGGAGAACGTTAGCTTCAAGCACAGAAACAGTTTACTAAATTCCAGAGGTGATGCAGAACTTTCAAACAGCAAAATTCAGGAGCCTGACCTAAGCAGCCAGCTCCCTACTTGAAAACAGGATCCATTATTTCTCTGTTACTCAACAGATCTTGCTCTCTGTTTGCCAAGATCAAAAGCTACTCTGCAGCCTCCCCAGGCAGTGCTATCACACTGCTTCTCTACCTATACAGCTAGAATGTTTTCAGAGTCCACAACTTGAATCTTTCTGCATCTGTGCACAAATTCAAGCTCATTCAACTAAATTGACTGGAAAATACATCTTCACCTATATTGGAATACATCAGCAGGTCAACCAAGAAAAACAGCTGCATCATTCTTACCTGATTGGTCAAATGGATACCTAGCACTTTCCTGTCTTCCCAAGAGAGGCCTAGTGGCCCAAGATGCCTGCAGACTAGTCTGATAGAGAGATTCCAGTTCTGAGAGCTCCTGTTCTGTGTCTTGATTCCACTGCGGATGCAGATGTACTGGGATCCTGCTCAAGTCATCTCCAACTGCTCTCTGATCAGAAAGGAGCAGACTCCTCCCAGGTACAGGAAGCCATTCAGTATTCTTATTAGCCTTCTGAGAACTGTAATACCTAGTAACATTATCCACCCAACAGTCCACAGGCATAGAGGTAACCATGCTACTAGTAGCTCCATCATCCACCTGTTTCATTCCTCCATCGTGACAGTGCCTTTCCAGGTAGGGCGCAGGGTCTGCTACATTCTGGTCACCTCTTCTACTCAGCTCTTCACTGTGTGAACAAGTACTCTTAGAAGCAACATGTTGGGCACTAAAACCCTCCAAAGAAACCACCCCATCCCTAATATCCACAGTTGATCGTAATTTTTCAGAAGACTGGTTTTTGTTCTCTTGGTTTTGATGGATTAGCTGTCTGTAACCAGAGGATGAAGAGTTGATGGAAGATTTTTGCGTTAACTTTGGAGACTTCTCATCCTGACACACTGCAGCAATCCATCCTTTGTCATGAGTACCTTTTCTCTGGGAGACTGCATGCATTTTCTGAAACTGCTCTGCCAAGGAGCGAACATGTCCCTTTTTACTAAAAGCCTCAGAATTGCAACTTTCTGCTGTGCAATATTCATCCTGTAAGGGCAATAAAATCTCATGGCTGTTTGCTCTGGAGTACTTATTTGTTTTCTGCAAAGGATCCAAGGAGCACTGCTGTGTAGGGGATGAAGTTGCAGGAGTCATTGCATGACAGGCCCCTAAATGATCAATGCTGGGCTGCACTGGAGGGCTTGCAGGTTTGGAACAAGGACTGTGCTGGCTGTCCTTTTCAGGAGATGCTGCTTGTGGTGGATGTGGACAGGGAAACAGTGCAGGCAAAGACCCAGAGTTCACTGTGTTAGCCTTTAATTTGTACTGAGGTGTGAGAACAGGTACTATGTTACGAACCTCTTCTAACTTACTGCTACTGCAGCATTCCCTATAGTCTTCTGGCCCTGTGGCTGTGGTGTCAGCAAATTCCACACTATGGTGGGCATCATTCTCAGTTCTTGCAGACCTCTCTGCCAACCCTTGCCTATAGGGAAAAGAGGAAACTTGGTCATGAAAATCAGCAGAAGCAGACTGGAAGTTTGGAGAGATCCTGTTGGATGGATTGCTTTCAGAAGGGGGCAAGGAGGAAGACTCTGGACATAATGATGAGTGCAATTCATGGCAGGAAGCAGGTGGGTGGAAGAAAGAACTGGACCCAAATTCCACTTCTTTGTTGGGTTCCAGTGGTACCTCCTGGCTCAGCAGTACTTGGAGCGGGCCAGTCTGTTCACTAAAACACACAGAAGGGTAAATGATTAGCAGTAGTCATTGCTTATGTTTATCCCTAGGGTACAGAACTTGCAGTAGGTGACATCCACCTCAACACTCTTTTCCTTACTAACTGTATTCTGATGAAGACTTTGCATTAATTCAGTAGATACACACGTTAGTCCTTTGTTTCTAACCCTGATTTACTTCGATAACTGACCTACTGAATCCATTTCATATTTTTAAGAGTATTTTGCTACAGCTAGGCTTTATATAAAGTAGTCTTGTACAGCACTATAGGCACTTTAACCAGCAGACTGAGCTTGTGGGTAGGAGTAAGAGTAAGAATAGTAAAAATAGCATTTACATAAAATAAAACAACTGTTTCCATCATTAACATATTAAATAATTTTGAAAACAGTTTGGACATGTTCATTATCTGAACATGAACTGCCAATTTTTTTTTATAAGGTCCCCTCTCTCTAGGCAACTTCATGAAGAATGAATTGACAAATGAAGGGAACAGGTGAAAATCTCTTTCATGTCATCTTTGTATTCTGATCTTTGAGATATTTATCCAACACATTAAATAAAGTTAAATTTTGCAATAATTTATATTCTAAGTATACTTCTAAAAATAATTTATATTATTTTATGTATCAATGCAAGACAATTGTATCTTTGTGTCACACATGTCCTTGGCCTTTTTCTGCATTTAGTTATCATGTTAATATGCAGGCAGAAAAACCAGTACCAAGTCCACGTGCCTGTGAGAAAGAGACATTCTACAAACAGTTTCAACAGAGAGCTTGGGGAAACTGTACCATAATTGTTTTCTTTCCTCCTTGAGACGAACAAAATGAAAGTTATCATGAAGACCTAGATGATATGTCTAGCAGAATGACCTTGTCTGTGAGGAATTGCAAACTTTGAACTATCTACAATGTTATTTATATCAAAGCAAGAGTACAAAACTCTGGCTATGAATAGATTCTTTGCATTGGCTGCAATATTAACATCTGGGTGGATATAACTTTTTGCAAAAGTAATGTTCTTCTCACAGAGCAGCAGTGAGCAAGTTCAGCATTAACAAAATTGGTTTAGAAAGTTTCTTTCATTTTCTTAGAATTTGTCAAAGTGCATAATTGGGGCCCTGCATGTCTTCTGTAGAAGAGGATATAATGGACTCCTGATTGACAAAAAGATCAGCCCTCATTACATATAATTCAGCTACTCCAGGAAAAGAAAAGAACATTATGAACTATAGCCTGGCAGGTGTGCAAATTAACTGAGTTTTCATACATAGCTGTATTTGACATCTTAGGAAAAGAAAAAGGATTCTCATCTGAGATTTCATCTAAGGTTCTGATAATACAACATGTAAGAACAGGGATAGGGAAGAAAAGTAACAGCTCAAGAAGCAGCCTACAAATTGGATAGGGATGGTCTAGTGCTAGGAGGCAATGGCATGGCAGGAAATAAGGATTAAGCTGCATGCTAAAGAGGGTAGGAAGAAAGGACCAGTTACAGCAGAGAGTTAATTATATTATAGTTAAAGTCAGTATGGAAGAAAGATGCTAGAGAGGCTGCTAAGCCAGGCTACAGGATGCTGGGAAGCAGAGAAAGAAAATGAAGAATGATACAGCATCAGGGAGAGTAGTCAAGGTGAGAGGATCAAGATTTGGATACAAGAGTTGTACCAGTATACTGCTAGAGAAGTGGGCTAGAAAGAAAAGACCAGTGTACTTGACACTTTTCAAACTACAGAGCACTGAAACACGCTGGTTGCTGTTCCCAAGATAAAAGCAATTATAACGAGATTTTTACTGTAGTACACTTTTACTGACTGAGTTCTGAAACTGCTCTGGACTGTAAGCAACTGCATACTTTATCCTAACACACATACCTTTTTTAGCCAGGTTATTGTCTATTGTATTCTTTCCCTTAGTGCATGAAATATCAACGCTGGCAGGCACAGAGTGCTACAATTCTGTCACAGATCACATTTTGAACATGCGCACACTGAACTATTCTATAAAGACTGGGGACAAAAAAAAGGGACAGCTGACCATCTAGTAACAGGATTTCACCTAAGAAAGAAAGGAATAGGAAGTAACACTGTAGGATTAGGACAATCAAGGGGAATATACAAAGTTTGTTATTTCTTTCCAGACTGCACTGCTCACAGATCCAGCTCAGATCTGGGTCTAGGTGATATACTTGGACTACCTTGTAGACTGGGCCATGGTGCCGCCCTGTGGTGGGTGGCAGGTTGGCGGTGGCAGAGGCTGCGATGGCTGTTGGTGCTGCATGCGATCCTGGAGGCTCCGGGCTTTTCGGATACTGATTTGCAGCTTCTTATCGACTAGGGCTCTGCTGTGAGTGCTAGCGCTGGCATCATGCATGGCAAGTCTTAGTTTAGCTAAAATGCAAAAGAAAACATAGCAGAAAACAAACAGAAAAAAGGAATAAAATTGAAAAAAAAAGAAAAAAGATGCAGCAAGAACATAAAACATGAACCATGCAAATACTGCCACAAAACAGTTCACAAAGATGCTACTGTTTCCATTAATGCACATTCAGCTTAGCCAGGTGTCCAAACACGCTAATTGAAACTAAACCAAAATAAAGTAAAAAAAAACTATTCATGTTTTAGCCCAACTTCTCATCCCCTTCACACAGGCTCTTTCCAACCCTACCACACTGATGCTTCATTTTATTATATACCCTTCTCCTGTATCCTTCATACCTGGGACTCCCTTTATTTGCAGGAATACCCAGTTGGGATTTGAGATTCAGCATATACCTGGCTGGAATGGAAGCTAATAGAGCTATCATAACAGCTGTATGCTGCGCCCCTTATTCTGCAGTCCACAATAGCCAATTTCTAAATGCAAATGCACAGGAGCTACCCACTCTGTCTGCAGCCATTCTATACAGACAGAGAGGAGCATGGGGTGAGACAGTCAGCCAGTCATAATGGAAAAAGCCTGAAAATAAAATGAAATCACATAGCACACATTCTCAAAGGTCACAATGCATTAAAGCACTTCAATGTCCTAATGTTTTTTTTGTTCGTAAAAGTCAGGTACAGCATAGCTCATTTCTGTTAATCCAGAGGACTCATGAGTGAGCTACCATTTTCTTCCTATGCTACACCCTCCATTAGAAACAGGGGAGCTTAAATGCCCTTTGTAATTTAGTCTGAGGATTGGGAAAAATTATTAATTGAGGACTGAGTAGCAGGAGGGAGTTACATAACAGGTGCTTGCTGAAATGCACCCATTTAGCACCAAAAAGGACACATCAGCACCTCAGTGCTGTCCTGCCATAGCACTGAAGAGAACAACGAAAACAGATGCAAACATGAAAAAAAAAACAGAGATGAAGAGGAATAGGACTAAAAGCCCCAAAAGGGAATGCTTGGAAAAAGGAAATATTCTGTCTGCCTGAACACTCCTAAAGACGAAGGTGCATTTCTATATTGCACCTGACCATTTAATGTGATTCAATGTTTCAGACTTTCTTCTATGATATTAGTAAACTGTCAAAAGCGCAATAGCTCAGGCGGTTAGAGTTACTTACATATAGCTTCGTTACAGAGAGCCAAAGCTGCAGCACAATCCCCCTTCTGCTCTTGATTCAGTGACTCTTCAAAGATTGAGTCTGCCTCCTGCATCGACTTCTCAAAGCCATCACTCCTCCCTGCAATGGGCAGCACCCTTCATTTTGGTTTCATTCATTGCAGAACCCTTACTTACCCTCATCCCATTCGTGATAGCCAAATTCCTCCACATATGGAGTCTTGCAGAGGCTGCACATATCCCAGATCGCACCACCTAACCTTCCCTAAGCAGAAGTACAACTTGAGCACCTGATATGCTTGACATTCACACAGTAAAACAATGTGAACCATATTTTTTTTCTCAAATTTTGTTTACTTGAGAGTTGTACTGGCTTATTATATTACTTTCAACAGTCTAAATCAGTACAAAAGATGGTATGGACGTATCATAGTCAGTTCACATTACTTCTGTAAGCAGGAATTAATCTAAATTTGAATTAAATCTAAACCAAAATATATCAATAAAAGAAATAGAGCAGGCCAGGGCTTTCCTTGTACATTATCTTAATCAAAAATCACCTCTCTTCTTCAGATAGCAAATTACTTCCACACAAAATGGTAACAAACTGAAACAACTGAAACTCTGGGAACAAAACTCAGAATTGAGTGAGAGTGCAAATGCTTCCAAGAAATGCTTCTACAAACATTATGACCACTGCATACGCTCAACTGCTGAAAGAGACACATGGATATGGAAAACCATATGCAGCTTTAGGAGAGAAAACACAGGTGTAAGAAGCTGAGAAGAAAGGGACAACTGTCAGGAATTCTTTTGGCAACAATTCAGAAAACAGTGTTGGAGAAGGGAAGGATAAATCATCCCTGGACACAAAAGAGAAACATGACACACTGTGTCCTTGCATCAGAACATCCAGTTCTGAGAGGAGGAAATGCCCAAACAATCTGGTGTCACCTTTTAGGCCTTATGCAAATGATGCACTAAAATACACACATTCAAATAAGGCAGGGGAAAACAGAAAATAACACTTCACATTTTGTTTTGTTCAGCGGTGGGGGTTTTTTTAATGGAATGTCTCTGTCATTGTGGTAGAAAACATTAATATCTTTATCAGCCAACAGTAAATTATGTTTTCTCAACTTGCATAACATATGGCCTGGCCTGCTCCCCAACACCCTCACACACAGAAGCAAACACAAACTCCCCTATACCATAAAACCCAAAGAACTCACATGAAAAGCAAGTTCTGCAAAGAGAAGTGAGAATTGTTAGAGCAGTGAGTTAATCAAGCAGCAAATTCAGTTTCAAAATCAGGGCTACTGAAGCTTGTAATCGAGGCCAGTATACTAAAGTTAGCTTTCTTTGCACAAATGTAGCAGTTTACTTGAAGGAAAATGAGTCACAAGTGTTCTGGAGTTCTGCATACAAGCAAGCCTTCCAGGCAGCCAAGCAGTCTGTTAATGTTAAGCTATTACATCTCTGACTGGGTTGGGGAAAGGCTTAAAAGAAACAAACAAAAAACTTTCTCAGATCTGAAGTCAACGTCTGTAAACTCCTCAAAGGTTCTACTGAAGTCTTTTTTGATTAAGCATTATCCTAGTTTACTTTTTTTTGAACAAGGAAAAGCTAAACAATTTTTGCTTCTATCAACTAATAACAAGAGAACAAAGCACAGTAATGTCTTGGAGAAGATGCTATTTTCTTCTGGGCAGAAGAAGCAGTGAAGACAACATCCTTGTGCTCAACAGTAGAGGTTTACTTTTCCATTTTTTCATTATTAGCATTTGTGTTACAAAAGTAAACACTAACAAAAAAAGATATCCATCTATTCTGGCACATCAGAATTTTTCACCTGGTTACTGGCAGGTTATAGCCAAGACTGTAAAGGATAACCAAGAGGCTCACTGACGGTCAGCAAAAATTGTAAGAACATTCCCACAGTCAGACATTCTTACAGAGATCATATTTTTCAGCTGCCATAGGCACAGTGACATTCTGGCTGCTGAGCAGCTGGCAGGGCTGTAGGCTGCAGAGCACTGGCTGCATTGTGCCCAGAGCTGTCACTGCTGTCAGGTAACCCTCTCCTTCCTCTCTGTCCTGTAGCAGCAAACCAGTGCCTCAGCTCTGACCTACAACAGGTTTGAGCAAGCAGCACAGGGATGCCAGGGGGTCTGCCAACACAGGAGGCCACAGTGGTTGTGCCCCAATCATGCATGCATTTGTGGGAGCACAGCCCATGTGTTCACCTTCCTTGGGTCTTCTGACCCACCAACAAGCCCTCAGTTAAACATTCTACCAGGCTTCAGGCTTCACTCTCAAGGGGTCAGTGCACTTCACCCCACCTTCTCTGACTCCCCTTACCGGCTGATGGAGCTGAGAGCTAAAACAAAGGCCCTACATGTGAATCTGGTCACCCAGCTCCTCCTGCTGCAGCTCCATCCTTCCAATTAACCTTTTCTGTTGCCATCCCCTGCCAGAAACATGAGGAGTCATGGAAAAGACAATCAAACCTAGTATTTGGCTTTGGTTTTTTTTTTCCAACTCTTTTTCCTTAGAAAATATATGTAAGCTAAACACAGATTTTCAACATTAGAACTAGCTTAAGCCTGCCACAGTACTTGATCCCACCCCTGTGCTGTGGCTGCACAGCTGTGCAGGGAGAAAGAGTAGAAAGTACGAGAGCATGAACAAGCAGAATTGCTTAGGTCAGTGATACTACCAGAAACAAAACAGAAATAAAACAATGGCCTAAACAGACAAGCTATGCTGTGGGTGGACCTCAGGCATCTGAAAGGTACAAACAGCCCTGGTCATTCCAAGATGTTGGTTGAAGCCTTATAGCTAAATCTAGATCTCAATACTAGTAAGGGTGCTTATCATCCCATAAAAACGGAAAGGTGCAAATATATTAAAAACACCTTGGCATTACTTTGTTGTTTCACTTAAGAAGGAATTTGGTCAAAATACCAAACACAGGGGGTTTTTTGAATCCTACAGGTTTGAAATTGATGGTCCTTCACTAACTGAAGGTACAAAATTGTAACAGAGGTGGAGAGAGAGAGAGAGAGAGAGAGAGAGAGACACACACTTACAATAGGAAATTAAGTTCCAAGGTTCAAAAAACTTCAGCATTACAACCTTGCAAAATATAATGCATTCAAGAAGTTACCCTGATTCTGAAGTTCATCTAGATCCATGAACCTGCTGGGACGAGGATTAAAGCCCATTGCTGCCTCCATTTCCTTTTCTCTTTTTCTGCGTAGTTCTTGTTCATGTGCTCTCCTTGCCACCTCTTCTTGCAATTCATCCAGTTCACTCTTTAAAGGGACAAACATCTCCCCATCTTAAAAAAAAAAAAAAAAAGAAAAAAAAAAAAAAGATTTTTTGATAGTAAAATCTCTTAAAAGTATCCCTTAAAAGACAAAGAAATATTAACGGAGAACACAATTAACATCAGAAAATAACAGACTAACCAAACACCACAGAATTTCAGATCAGAAATTTCATTTTGTTAAATTTTACTTTTAGAATCCTGCCCAAGCCGTTGGCTTTCCAATTGCCTTTGCTGTCAGTGACTGGCAAATATGCTGCAGTATTGCTTCAAGCTCCCCTGCAGCAAAGCCCATCGCTGGATTCACTGACCCAAGAAACAGTGAACAGAGAACAGAGAATCACTGGAAGAGATAACCCCAAGCTGACACTGAATTCTTGAGGCTTCTTACTGTGCCTGTAATTTGTACATAATTCTATGTCAAATTATCCAGATCATTAGTTTCAGTAAATAAAATGGATTCCAAATGAGATTCTTTTCCTCTAACTGCATAAGCAGACAAAAATCGGAGGAAAATAAAGCATACCAATATTGTAGCCAACACAGCAGAAATCAATCAGTCACTATTCTCACTTCACATATAACCTGTATTCAAAAAGTGTCTCCCCTCCTCACTTTCCTTTCTGCAGACATTCTCTAGAATAAAGTATTTGCTTAGAATGATAAATGATCAGAATGCATATCTGCAGAAAAGCTCAGCCTTAGCCCAAATATCTTGTAAATATCTGTTCTCATTTCTGACAATTTTGAATTTTGTACAGCATTATGAGCTTCTTTTCAGGACTCTTCAATCCTACTAAGTTATAAGTTATGCTCAGAAAGATATTTTCCACTGATGGGAGAATACTGAGTTACAGGAGAAAACAGGAAAAATAGCTTTCCTTTATCAGTTAAGTCAATACTCAAAAGAGATGCCAGAGCAAAATGATCAGAGGACTATTCCAACAAAGTTTTTTGCAACCCCCTTTGGTAAATCCTGTAAGTTACGTCTTGTAAAACTGTGTTACATTCCTCAGTACTTCTTTTCCCTTCCCTTATGATTTCACTGTGAAGATAAACATCCAGAAAGTAAAGAACTGCAATATAATTTACCCTGCAAAACCACTGCTACCAAGGAAGAGTATCTTACCATTTCCAGTGGTGTGTCGACTATTTACCCAGCTCCCAACTGATGAAGCAGATTCGACTTCCAAGATGCTGCTACTGTGAGACTTTGGGATGTTACGCCAGGCAGGAACCAATCCACCTGCTCGCTTCATATGAACATCCCTGCATAAAATGTCATTTCAGTTTACCATTTTACTAATTTCCCTAGCAGAAAATATATACCTTTTTATCATCACATAAATATTTAGTTGCATTTTAACTCCATTAATTAATTTCATACATAAGAAAACCTTGGGAGAAACAGGGAAAGAGAAAGTTAACACGAGGAAGGACAACAACTCTTATCTCCTCCATATGAGTGTCATAGAATCATAGAATGGTTTGGGTTGGAAGGGACCTTAGAGATCATCGAGTTCCAAACCCCCTGCCATGGGCAGGGACACCCTCCACTAGACCAGGTTGCTCAAAGCCTCATCCAGCCTGGCCTTGAACACCTCCAGGGATGGGGCATCCACAACTTCTCAGGGCAACCTGTTCCAGTGGCTCACCACCCTCACAGTAAAAAATTTCTTCCTAATATCTAATCTGAATCTACCCTCTTTCTGCTAAAACCATTAGCCCTTGTCCTATTGCTATACTCCCTGATAAAGAGTGCCTCCCCATCTTTCCTGCAGGTATGCAATGTATATTAAAATTGTGGTTTGATAGCTGTTTTCAACAGATTCTTACAGATGAAAGTCCACTATTCTGGCCACAAACAGTTTCCAGTTTGTGACTGCCTGAAGCTTTCTAACCTACAGAAACACATTGTGCTGCCTATTTATTTTTGCATATAAATATTACAAGTGTATTTCAAGACTTTAATGAACCTCTCAAACTGAAAGTGTTAAAGATTTCTATACAAGAATATTGATTTCTGATTTTGTACAAGACATCTATCAAGCAATGGTTTAACTGAAACAAAAAAGCCTATGAGTTGTTCAAAGGGCAAGCATGAATTTTGATATTTTAGTTCAGCTTTTAAATCATAGACTAAGAGAACAACTATTTCAGATGCATCATTTTAGTCAACAATTCTCATTCAACTGAACCCCATTTCTTTTCTTTCTCGCTAGCAGTAAAGCCATCAATATACTGACAACAAATGGAATAAAACTCACTCAGATTCCTATTTCCTTTCTGTTTCTCCCCTGCCCAAATAAACCTGTACTACAAGCTCAGAGCACTGTTTTGCATTTTTTAAAAACTCTTCTACACCATTATGAAACTTCAAAAAATAAAATACTTCAATCACTCCAAAAAATAAGTTTGTTGAAATCTACCTGTGGCTGCTTGAGCTTTCAGACAAGGGCATGTCCAGACTAACTGGGCTGTTGCTGTTGCGTTCACTGCTTTCATAGCCAGACTCCATCCGCTGTATTAGATGAGGATGTTGATCCACCACATGATGCTGGGTGCCCCGGCCTAGCACACCATGTTTGTATCGGACATTTGACTGGCTTGATCTTGTCTCCTGAACAGCGTGTTCCTTCACCTCATTCTCAATAAGCTCTTTACCTGTCAATACAAAAGAACGTAGTTTGGTAAAAGATCCAAGCTTCAATACCAGCAAATCTATACGTATTTTAGCTTCTCAATAATGCTTAAACCAGAAGCATTGCCTTTAATTTAAAACTAGCAATACTAAGCAGAAAAATACCCCAATACTTTTACAACATTCCTGGTAATATTAGGCAGTAATCTATTCAACAAATTTAAATTCTTAATCTCTCCCCTTCGGTATAGTTTACTATATTGACCCCCCAGGGAACAATCAATTCTGGAAAGAAAATCCTTTCCTCCTCCTAACTACTTGTATTTGTATAAGATCATTTTACAGTATATCCAACTGTATTTCCAGTTTATATCTGTTATTGTACTCTGTCATATCTACTTCAGACACTACACTTTTTACATTGTTTATTTTACCATTTACAATTTGATGAGGTTTCTATAACAGTAGTTCATTGAGGACAGGAGACCTTTTCTTCTTTTTTTAATTCTTCCTTACTTACTTCACTGTGTCTTGCCACTTGCCTCATTTGCTCCCCTTGCTTCCTTCCCTGCAGCCGTCTTTTCCCTTCATCTTCCCTATGTATATTTCTTTATGCTTCCCAATTATTTTCAACCTTTAGCTCCTTCTAGTTGGTATCATCTGTCCCTCCCTCTCTCCAGGTCCACAAATTTTTGCAACAGCATCCTCATTAACCACAACTCTACTGCCAGTCACACAAACCTCTTCCTTCTCATCTACACACTGTCCTTCAAGCACTCTAAGATGGGAGCACAGCAGCTCCAGTAGCATTACAGCATAAAACTGAGGAAATTGTAAACATCTGCTCTCCACACCCTTTACAGTTTCAGGAGCACCCCGCTCATGATAGGGAGCAAAGTAACTTGTCACATTCATTTGCAGACTGGGGCAAGAGAAGCAGGGGGTTGAGTCAGGGGCAACAAAAGACAGATGAAGTTGTTTCACAACAGATTTTACTTCAAAAACAGCAAAGCTGAGGACAAAGTCTCTACGTATCAGTTGTCTCTATGTATTAGTTGCATAGGTGCTACCATGTAAAATGGTCCCAGACAAATCGTCACTGTCTGCCAGGCTCGTATCCTCACAACAAGAACTCAGCACTCATACACAAGGTACTCGCCACACCATAGTCTGAGCCATCACACAGAAATCAGCATGACAAGCCAGAGAAAAAAAACAGGCCAATAAAAAAGGCCATTCCAAGGGATGAACTTCCAGATAGTTAGCAGTTTACCCCTGTGTCCATTCAAGAAGCACAGACAGTTATTATTTCCTTACATGTGAAATTTAGCACACAGAAAGCAAAGAGAAGTGTCATACATTCAAAATGAATACTCACACAGAAACTAGCCTTCAACAACACGACTCTCCGCTGACCTAAATGCCACGTACAAAATTTCACTTTCCTTCTTTACTTAAACAAAACTGGACAGTGCAGGATTATAAATTTCACACATTCTGAAATAAATCTTTCTTCTCAAACTCTTACCTGCCTCTTCAGAGTAGGGGCTAAGCTGAGTGTAGCCACAATGTTTTCTCTTGTCTTTACTGAAGATGCTGTCTATATTCAGAGATTCTCTTTTGGGTCTCCAGGTTGGCCGGTACCTGCTAGACGAACTGGATTTAGACTCACTACTGGTACTCTCTATTTCCCAGTCTCGAGCATGTGCAGACAGGCTTTTTGAGGGTCGTGTTTCTGCCTGATCCACAATACTCCCTCCACGAGGGGAATTCTGGATGCTCTGAGAAATCTGTTGTGGTCTGCTGTGGATCATATTGCTCACTGTCTCTTTAAATTCCCTCAGCCTGCTGGTGCTGCTGGATGGTTTGGGGGCAGTTCTGGGGGCTTGTTTCTCCTTCAAGGTTTCTCCTGTAGTTTGTAAGAGACAGCAGAAGCGACAAAAATAACTTCAGATTAGCAGCCCTACTTGCAGCATCTTCATGCAGACTTTGAAAAGTAAAAAAACCAAAACAAAACAAAAGCCACCCAACTAAATAAAAAAACCCACAACCAACACCCCCAAACAACAACAACAAAAAAGCAAAGACAGGACAAAATATAGACAAACATGTAAGAAATGAGACGGAAAACCCATGTACACACTGACAATCCTAAAAACATGCAGAAAGAGATATTGACATTTGAAATAAAATTACATCTCTTGCCTTCACTATGGTATCCTGATGACTGAGCCTCGTCTCCCTTTCGCCGAGATCGGCTAGAACTCCTCTTGCGGTCTGCCTGTGAGCTCTTTTTGGAAACATGCCTCTGATTGCACTCACTGTCAGTCAGGTGCCCTGGAAGGACAGAAGAACACAGTAGAGATGGCAAGAGCCTTTGGACTGAGTGTGCTGCACACTAAGAGCAGCAAGGCTTTCCTGCTCCTTAGGAGCTGCAGATGCTCCAACTCTACCTGGTGGGCTTGGGTAAGTTTTTGCATTCAAAAGTTTTTGGTTTTGTCTTGGGGATAGGAGAGTGTTCTGTTTTTAATTTCATCAAAGAGCAGGGGAGCCCCTCCAAGGACTCTGGTCAATGAGAGCTCATCCATACAGAGAGGAAAAAGTTGACTCTGCCTTGTCTTCTAATAGTCTAAAGACACAACTTTCTTGCTGTCTGAACACTTTTTGAGTTTTAACGGCCATGAACACAGAGCTCCTGAGGACAGCTTGCTTGACATTACTCTGTTAAATAAATACTCAAACACATGAACAAGTTACTACGTAATAATAAATTACCACACATTATCAGCTGCTCTGCACTAACTATTCATCTGCCCTCTCTTCGCCTGTAGCAAATACCAAGTAATGAGTTAGCTCAGTCTACAGTGAAGAAGCCTCAGTTGGCTCTCAAGGGCTAAGCCAGCTAATTCACAACTGCCACAAGCTAAGAGCATATGCACAAACCATCAACATGGATCAGCTGACACATGACAGCCTTCCCTCACTACAGGCTCATGTGTCTGAGTGCTAATATTCTCTCTTGCACACAATTCATTCTCCATTCCCTAACATCAAATGTGCATTAAGAGTATTTGGCATCACAAGCCTTCTGTATTGCCTTTTCTTAATTTTATGGTTCTCACACATTCACAGTCTTAAACCTGCAAGCACAAACACACGTATGACTTTACTCACGTGAGCAGTCCCAAGCAGAGATGCAGGATAAGAAGGGAATTTATGAATAAGCTACAAAGACTTCTCTCTAGCTTTTATATCACCAACTTTTGCCTTGCATAGGGTGACAGGAAAGCAAAATCCCTACTACCCAATGGTGGATTAACAGCCCCCAAACTACTTAGCTGGCTGTTCCGAGCGTTCCCCCTTCTCTAGAAAATAACATAAAATCAACAACATTTAAAGCAGATTTCACACATAAAATTGTGCCTCCAACAGTTGAAAAAAGAATTAACTTCAAATATAATTGCTACAAAGATACTACAATAAATGTCCAGGAAGGAATCAAAACAACAGAAAGCAAGCTCCACAAGACTCACATTTCTAGTCATTTGCAAAGTGGAGAGTAATTTTGTAGCCAAATTCTTTAAAAGCAAGCGGATTACATCACATAAAAGAAAAGAAATGAAGGAAGTAAAAGAGAAATGTTGGCAGTGAAGACAAAAGATGTGCAGCATTTAGATGACTGAGCATGAGTCAGTGCTTTGGGAGAATCTTTTTTCTTCCTTCACAGCATGGACTGCCATGCACCTTTTAGGGACTTAAAGAACAGTATTATCTTATAACTTGAGAGGAAAGGAGGGGAGGAGAGAGGAAAAGAGAAGGAAATCAAACAGATTAAGAAAGAACTCCCCCTACTCCCTCCCACTGAAAATCTCAGTTGCATGAACAGGGCAGCCAGAATACGCACATTTTTCTCAGCAGCACAGGTTGGTAGGAGCAAGAGAGGGCTTATGCAGCCACTCTTCATGACCCCATTCTGAGGTACCCAGGTGCCAGAAAACGACCCAATGGTGGTCCTTCCCCAGAGGACGATGTGGGATAGGGTCCATAATTTTCTGGGCTGGAGTAGTAGGTAAATGGCCATTAAATGAAGAATCCTGCTCTTGCCCAGAACGATTCAGTTGACAGGTCAATGTGGATGGCTTCCTTATAGCCCCACAGATCAGTATTTGATGATCAAGCAGTTGCATGAGTTGGCAGACTGACTTTTTTGGAAAAGTTTTGGGTAGGTAAAAAAAAGGGGGAAATGCCCAGACATGTGGCCAGCTAAGGGGAAATATTGACTATAGTTAGGGCTGAATCAGGGAAGATGAGGACAACTGAATTTACGTGGTGAGATGGGCTAAGCTGAAGGGAATAACATAGGACAGAATCAGTAGGAGAAAAAAGAAAAAGAAAAGGAGAGTCACTAAAAATGACAGAACAAAAGGTTACATGCTGAACTTCACGCTTACATGTTTGCTACCATCCCCCTACCCTCCCTTGATCGCTGACTTCTCCATGACAAGTTTTGCAGGAAGGAACCTAACCCAATAAACTCCGTGACATTTTTGCAGACTATATAAACAATATTGTACTGGCACTTTCAATTTTATCTTCTTTGTACTCTGAAGGTCAAAATAAATTTTGTTTCCTCATCACCCAAATTCTGCTCCAACCTTTCCTTCTTTCTCACACTCTACAGGACTATAACTGGAACCTACAGTGTTAACTATCTGCTAAAACATTAAAAATACTGGCAGGCTATCTGAAACCATGGTGTTACAGTTACTTGGACCTCTGAAGAAGAATGAAAGAGTATCGAAGTAAACCAACTTGAAACATTTTTTCCAGACTTTGATGTGAAAAATATTTGTACCATAGATTGCTTCAAATGAACCAGATATGCATTTATTGTCACAACACAAGAGAGCAACTATTCTGCAACTAAAAGGACAAAGTAGTATGATAGCTGTTGACACTCTAGTGCAACTAACAGCTGCTCCTTCAACTGTTATGTCTTCTTAGAAAGTCTATTTAGGTCACAATAAAACAACTTTTCAGACTTAGTATATCATATTTCTGATACTTTAGAAGTCTGACCTTAACTCATGCACTGCTTTTCAGAAGTGATGTTAGAAGTTACTGTATGCACTTAAGGCTTACTAGGGTCACTTGGCATGAATAACGGAGGAGATCTAAGCCTTTAGACGTCCAGTTAACCTCTTTTCAACTACAGAGTGTTCAGGCACACTGTTCAGCTGCCCAAAGGAACATATATACAGATTGTCTTCTCCTTGCAGATTCTCACTTAACTTGCTTCCATAGCACAGACGGGAAATCTTACGTACTGCACCAGGGAGAAGCATACTACAAAACCCACTTACACAGAAAGACCCTAGTGCCCAAATATGGGAGATTCTGCTGATGCAAGCACCTTTCTCAGACAGCTGCAACTCCTGAAATTAAGTAACTGCCCATAGATGAATATGTAGCACACACAGCGCTTACCAAATGATACGGTGGCACTGTACAGACTCTACCTTACAGAGTTATAGAACAAAGAGACCAGGTGGGATTCTGGATAACAGAAAATACGACTGCAAATGTTGTCTGGCTAAATACAAGTCTAGAAAACCCAACAAGACACTTAATTATGTTCATTTTTTGTGAATGCCAAAGGTTTATTACGAACCAAAAACATTAAGGATACTTAACATTGTTCACTATTCAGTTATAGGCTGTATATACAAAGAAGGATTTTTCACTGGAATCCACTGCAGTCGTCATATTTAATGACAATGATCACACAGATATAAAGGTATCTGCTACCTGTGTCCCTGCTGCTTTGTGAAGCTGCATCATTCTCCACATTGTAGATGACCGTCCCCTGTGAGTCAGAGGAGAAGTGACTGACCACAGACTCATGGTGTGCCTTCTTGTAAGGATAGCTGTCTGTAGAGGAATCTGTCCTGGTATCACTGGAGATGGAAGGTTCTCTCCCTAGGGAAGGAACAATGTCAATGAAGCAATGTCAAATTTCAATCTTTCTGGGCTATTACAAAAGTCAGGAAAGGCTAAAAAAAGAAAACAGGAATGGAACAGAGGAAACTACTCAGAAGTTAACAGAAAAATAGAATACCAAACATACAAACTCAGTTTCAAGGACATCAGAGTTTATGGGAAAGGTCTTCTCCCCACTCCTTCTACAAACCTTTATTTCTTTCTCACTGATAACTCCAAATTTATCCAATCCTTTTATTATGCAAAATTAAACTACGTCCGTTGGACTGAAAGCACACATTAGTATCACACTGAAATTATTCTTCCCTAAATTTCATCACTGTCAAGTGTAGCTAAAATATGAAATAACACTACTTCAGGGGAAGTCAAAGTTAAAAAACTCCTAAAGTACAAAATATTGGAAAGGGTAACAAAAACATCACAATTTATAATAATTAATACATTTCATCTACTATTAATCAAAAGCTTATATAGTAAAACTTTACACTGAAATTATCCGAAGCAAAGTAACCTGCTCCTTCTCGAGAAGCTACCATTGATTCACAGAATCACAGAATGTTAGAGATTGGAAGGGACCTCGAAAGATCATCTAGTCCAATCCCCCTGCCGGAGCAGGAACACCTAGATCAGATTCACTGCACAAATGGGATACTGAAAAGGATCATGAAACCATCATGATTTAGCTTCAGTACAGGAACTCCTAAACTCATTTAAAGAAGATAAAAAGACAACTTCCTCCCCCCCACTTTTAGTATATAGAAGTAAAAATCTCAATTGGCCATTTTATATATGCAATGTACACACTCCTGAATACAGGATTTCATACTTGTTTCTCAGTGGATTAATTAAAGAAGAAAATAATTCCTATGTTTAATCACAAACACTCATCCTAACGGCACTTCATGTTTTCAGTGAGAGCAAGTCCTGTAGTTGATGTCCTATTTCAGGATGCCTAACAACTTCTGAAGTCAGAAACCTCCCCCCATCTCCTTACTAGTTAAAAATCTTATTGGTCTAAAGAAATATAAAATACAGCTGTTAAAGTAGATGACAATCACAGAAACAAAGCTGAATGTAGGCAACAAGAATCGGTGTCGTGCAACTGAGTACTAGACAACAATTTGCAAATGCAAGTCTTTATTCAGCAGAAAATCATAAACATTAAAGAGATGTTTTCACTCACAACATTTTACACCGCATCTTTGACAATCTTTCCTCCATAATTTCTAGTATCAGATCTTGATGTGATTAGATGCATTTATCAGATTCCCTTGACAAAAGTTCAGACACAATGTTGTGAATAAGAACTTAAGAATAAGCAATTTCTACTCATTTCTGATTTATGGGCTGTGGATATCTGATAACACTCAGGAATCCAAAAGAAGGTGTAGTTAAACTTAATGAGACACAAAAAGGCCATTCTGGAAAAGGTATATTAGGGTATAAAACTCTGGATATCAACAAGGCTAGAAAATAATTCACTTCTATTTGACAGGAAAACGTGTCGGGTATGACTTCTCCTGGCACTTCAACCTACAGTATTCTCACAAATTCTCTCAAGAGCTTGGTATCAGTGCTGAACACTGCAGACTACAGGAGTAAGCCTTGGGGACTCGCCAAGTGCTTTTGAAATGAAAGAGCAGGTTACCCACTATAGTCTTTTAAATTTTATCTGAAAGGAAACACCTTTTTATATATATGTTTTTGTATTCAGCTTCCTGAAGTAATTTTGGAACACAATAATATTAGATACTGCAGAGACAATGAGCAGAAGGGTTATCTATATAATTCCTGGAGATGAACCAGCAAGGCAAATTTACAGCATATATTGACCGTGAAGCTTGTAGAAGTGCTCACAACTGATACATAGCACTGACGGCTCTCCTACCGCTTCTCCAGACTTTCCATTTTCTTTGGAACAGGAAGATAGGTTTATAAATTGCAAGGCATCTTGTCAAGTCAGAAGTGAAGGTCGACTAACTGGTGTTTTTATTTGCAGTTATTTTAAGAGGAGTTGGTAATTTATTTTATTACTGCAGACTGTCAACACATAAATAAGGAGACAGCAGATGTTCTCTACAGATTCATTGACCAGGAAGCATAAAGTTAGCTATTGGCCAGGAAAACCATAAAATACTCTTGGAATTACACTTGTACAAATAGGCTAAAATTCTGTAAGAAAGACTGTATTTCTGGTTTTAGTCTCGCCTTGCTCTTCTTGGCAACTTATAACTCATCTCTAATTCAGGGTATTCTTTGCAAACATCCAAAACCAGAAACAATCTTCTTTTGCAAGGCCATTACAGTATAAACTTAGACCCAGTTTTTATTTTCACCCTATCTGGACTTCAGTTACATATCTTCTTCAGAATTTATCTGTTCCTCTTTAAATAAGGCCTCAACCCCCAATGATGTGACCAAATGTCTGAAATTATCCAGAACTTCAGTAAACCAACAACCTGTTCAGACTACTACTGATATACTAATCAGATCAAGTTCTAATTTCTAAAGGACCTTATTTGGACATACCTTTCTAGTTCAATGGACTACCATTAATACAAAGAATTCAGGAAGCAGCAATGTGTTGAAGGCCTATGAGAAGTTAAGTGCTACATATCTACAGCTGTAGGTTTTTTTAATGCAAAACAGACCATGAAAAATGAAGTAAACATGATCTACAGACATAAGCCTTTGCCAATCCCTTCCCCTTCAGTCTCCCACAAACCAGTTCATACCTCTTGCACTGCCAGAGGTGCAAGCCAAATGCTGAAGATAAGCTGCACCGGTTCTGTCTCTCTCCTTTATTTTTAATAAAACAGCTTTCTTCCCCTTCTCCCCACATCCATTCACCATCCTAGCAAAGGACTAATTTATGATGTTTCCTTAAGGTTTGTTTTCCTTAACTTCCCTCCTGAGTTTAATTCTGCAGCTTCCTTTAATTTTTATGTGTTTGTGCATCAATGCTCTCATTCCCTTCCTGTTAAAACTGCTGATGGATTTATGAACTCCGTCACTGAAGTGATCATTCATTGTTCCTCCCTACCTCCATGCCACAATAATGTCATAACAGGTCCTTCACTTTTCTTTTTTCTTTTTTCCCACTCCAGTTTCTTTCTTCAAGCCTTTTTGCGAAAGATTACTACCCAAACAATCAACAGTCTTGGACTGAGAGAGAGGTTCAAAGGTGAAACACTGGAAGTTCTCTTCAGAATTCTAGATCAGCTTTGACAATCAACAAAAATGTCTGCTAACAAAAACACACCCAAAGCAGAAGAAAAACTTTTCACATGCAGCATTACAGTATAAACATATAAGGCATACAGTCCAGACTTCTTACCCGAGTCTTCACTATCATAGCAAGTCCTGCTATATTGCTGTAAATCCACTTGAGGGGGCAAGTCTTGTGTTGACACTGGTGTTCCTCTGGGATCCGCATACAGCAGCAGTAAAGGCTGATAATGACCCTTAATACATTTTGTCACAACATCTTTCCATTTTGGACCAATCTGAATTAACAACAACAAAAAAAAATGCACAAAAGGTTTTCTGTCGTAATTTTCTATAAGCACCTCTCTTTTTACCCTTTTTCAGAGTTTGGTTTTCCACTGATGTTCTTTAACTCCTCCTATATCCAGCATTGAGCTAGATTCACCAAGAAAACTGATTGCTGGTCACGTACTGGAAAACACATTAAAAAGGGATATGAATTTTAAAATGTAACTGAAAGTAAACTGTCTCTTAAAGTAAACTGTCTCTTAAAGTTGGCTTTTCCATTCCTCTTTCTGAGATTCACCTTACTTGAGGAAAAAAAGATACCACATGTGACACCAGCTGGACAAGAACACACCCTAGGAACCAACCCAGCTAAAATCAAGGTATTCACCATAATTTCTTAACAAAAGTTCTTGAACTCATAAACAAAATGAACAATAAAAGACATCAACAGCATGACAACAAAAACAACTTGCTCCATACACAAGTATTCTACTAAACCACTGCAGTACCTATCCTTGGAAAAATTTTGCTGCAGAGAAATGTGACTGTGAACAAATGCAAGGATTAGAGTTTTCCCTTTGAGACTGTGCTTGGTATGACTACAGGATAAAATCTTCCTCTCTCATCTTTGTGCTTCCATGACTAGAAGGAATAAAAGGAGAGCGGTGTGAAATAACGACAAACAAATTAATTTGATGTCATAACAACACGCCAAGATCCCAGCCCTGGTATCTTTAATGTCAAGGACCTCATGGTTGCTGAAAAGGGAAAAAAAAAAAGCACTAGCAGAAGAAGCAGAAAATCTGGTTTTGGCAGCAACCACTAGGGAAGACTGGCATCTAGATACTTGAACAAAGAACCCAAAAATCAGGCACTAAATGGCTATACCACTTGTCAACAATGGTAAGATAATATGTTAGCTGTGTGCAGAAGTAAACTGCAGGTTTTCAAACAACAGCATAGAAGCAGGACTCACAGCCAACAGAACAGAACTAAGAATAGGGCTTCCGAGATGCCTGGTATGCTTTTTTGATAATTCTTTACTTTGCTCAGAAAAAGGAGTAACAGTGTTGTGGATCCTGAGCAGAAAAATAGACAAAATTCATTGAAATATGCAGAAAACAGTATGGAGCTACACACAAGGGGCTAACAAATTTCTAAATTTGATTATTTTTCTAAACATTATTTTCTCACCTCTTTGACATGAGCATCATCAAAGTACATCCACTTGCGGATTTTCGTTTGGAAGAAGAAGGTAGAATAGTGTTTTCCATAATAACAGATCATTCCCACCAAATACAGCTCTGAGTGTTTTGCTCTGTCATCAGTCACTCTGAAGAAGAGCTTCAAGAATGGAGGTAAGGAAAATGAAAGTAGAAATTAACAAAATGCCCAGAATTTTACATACTCTTTTATCTTTGAAGGCCTCAAAGTACTATAGAGGTGTCAGGTTTTACTTCACTAGACAGAGAAAACAAGGCAATAGATACTTAAGTAATTAACCAATGTTTAGGCAAATCAAGAGACATATACCAGAAGCAGACTCCTACCAACTCACCACATGCTCAAAAATCTAGTCAGCCTCGGAGACTGTGGCTGTACTTTAAGGAAGACATTTACAACAATGATATAATACCTTTTGAGAATTTGAAGTGCGGTTCTACTCTGAAAATTTTTATTATTTCTGTCATGCTTGCTGATTATACCAAATACTGTTTAAAACATGCATTCCTCTCTGCTTTGTAGAAACAAAGTGGTTCGAACAGCAAAAAGCTGGTATTTATTCTGATTTAACTAAAGACAAATTAATGACAACCTCACATAAAAAATAAACTTTAGACATTAGTAGGTCAAAAGAATTCAACACACACAAAAAAAATGTTTTCTCACTATTTAATTGACCATATTTTATTTACAAATGCACAGGACTCATTTTTCAGTTTGCTACTGCTTTACTGTGCAAGGACCACACTGTTTCATAACCACATTTCCATTAACTCACACTAATTTTGGTACATTATGCACTGGCCAATGCATTTTTCATATCTGTGTATATATACATATAATTTTATTATTATTTTATGTAATACCTCAATGCTACAATAAAACACAGCTACAATTCAGTATAACAGTAATTAATCTCTAAAGTGTCAGCTAATGCAGAATAAGTGAATCCTCTGGGGACACACCTCTGGATTCTAACCACTACTTAACTGCATCTATCATTCAATCAGTGCCAGCCACCATCTCACAGACACTGCTCAGTTATAAATAACTCTTAAGTGTTACGACCACATACAATGAAAAGAGGACTTAAAGAAGTTAAAAAAAAAACCCCAAACCCAAACTACACTTTGCCTTTGAAAGAAATAGAATAAACTTATTTTCTTCAAAATGAAATAATACATATGCATTTCTTTAGAAATAGCACAAACCTCAATCCAAAATTTCCTTGCACTTGAAAATATTTTTTGATTCAGACAAGTTTTGCTTTCTGGAGTAACTTCTATTTTTCAGACATTTCAGAAATTTAAGAATATGCAATTACACTAGTACTTTCACAAGTTTCGTGAAGCGTTCAGAAACAGAGAGTAGATCCAAGGATCAGACTTATTCCTCTATTTACAGACTCCAAAGAGGTAAAGGTGGTAACTTTTTATTTTTCTCAATCCACTAATATAGACTACCATGAGAAATACTGTGTTTGCAGGCAGTGTTGAAATACAAAAAAACTCACATCTCCCAGTTTAAGGCAAGTGCCCAGACTGTGAATCACATCCTCAGCCAGATCAGAGTGGTCCGAGTCCCAAACCAAGCCAATGGTGATGATCTGTGGAGCGTTCATCAGCACACGACGAATACGGATCTTTTCCCCACAGTTACTCTGAGGATTTAAATGAAACAAAACACTGAATATAATCCTTCTCTTATTATAACGTTAGGGCAAGGCACTAACAACAAGTACAGTACTGCTGATTCTTCCTCATGCTACCGATAATAATTAAAAGGCATAGTGAAAGAGCAGACTTATTCAAAAAAAGATAAGCAAGCATACATGAAAGATCCCAAAAACGTTCTTAGGAATTGAAGGGCAAGTTCATTTTCTCTTGATCAGAATGTCCGATTAAAAATTCTTAATTTCCTGTTTCCCTTCCCCCTCTATTTTTTTATTTCTTAAATGACTACCAGTGCTTATTGACTGGCCAGTCTCCTCACTCTCTAGCCAGAGTACTTCTCAGACATAAGGCTTGCTTGTGAAGCTAAAGTATTTCTCAGTGGTGGTCCTTCCAATCCATCACCTGTCGGAATTGTGGGCATCTTTAAAGCATCATGAAAAATGTTCGCAATCTGAATTAAGATATTATCACTAATTTTAGCAAACAATGCATTATCTTTTTTTTGGGGGGTGGGGGAAGGGCAGGGGTGCACAGACAGACAGGGATGACAACAGCTATGACAAAGTCCTTTTGTAACGCTCACGTTCCCTCTGCAGCAGGTCACAAAGGCACCTCTCCAGAAAAAAACAAAAAAACAAAAAAACCAAACATTTTCATACCGAGAACAGCTTCTCATTTCTCTAGAGACCAGTTTCACAATGGGATATAATAATTCCTGACACTACAACCAGAGAAGAGATCATAAAGCATTTCTTCCCCACAGCAATCTAGAAAATTACCCAGAATTTCATTACCAATTATAAGAGGTAAAAATGAAAAACTAAAAATAACAGAAAGAAATGAGCTTCAGAACAAAGCAATGAAGACAACTTTTTTTTTTTTTACAGGTAGAGGACTATGATGTTTAAATGTAGAGATGAGGTTTTTATATTGAGATTACTGTATTTACACATATTTTGCAAGGGTGAAAGTACAAGCATTCCTGTGGATTACCTCACAACAAACCTATCTTACTCTCAAATTGTCTTCTTTGCTTCAGCTAGCTAACATCAGCATTTTCTGCAAGACAGGAGGAATATGGCATCCTGACAAAAAGCTTCCCTTGCATGACTTTTAGGCCACCCTTAGCTAAACCTCAATAGAAAAATTTCCCAAATAGAAAGAGGCAGCAAGTACCATTTTATCCAACCAATTATTTCACAGTTACATAGCAGTTCACTCTGACAAAGAATGTCTTTCTATTAATTTTGCATGCTTTGGTTATTAAATAGACTCGTATGAATCTTTTAAACAACAATACAATATTAGCATTTCTTTTACTCAGATAAGCAAGACACTATTTGCCAATATTCCAACAAAAAGAAAATAATGTTTTTATGGAGACTAAAAGTGAATATTCCAGACTTACAAGCTACAGAAGGTGAGGGAGATAAAATGGAAATACTTGCACTGCCCCCAGGGAACAGTCACACAAGCCATTCCTGTTAGAGGCTGTATTGCTTCACCGAGGACTAGCAAGTCATCTAACAGTAGCATTACATGAAGCAGCAACTCTGCAGCTGTTTCCTGCCCTACCTATTAATCAATACGAAAATAAGTTTGATTATAATTCTTGCTTCTTATCTAAAGCCCTGAATCTGGACATACTCAAATTAGAAGGCAGAATAAGATTTTTCTCCACAGTTACTCTGAGGATTTAAATCAAACAAAACACTGAATATAATCCTTCTCTTATTATAATGTTAGGGCAAGGCAAACTCTTGCTTTAGAAATCAAGGCCTTATGACTTAAAAAAAAATCAAATCATTTCACTGTCAGGATATTCTCTGGCAGTGGGAAGCAGCAGTCCTTGTCTCTTTCCCTCCGACCAACATTTTGGGTGTATGATGCACGTACAGCAGTTTGGTCAACAGCGCAATTTATTCCAAGTGAAAGGTAGCAATGAAGTCGAATGAAAGCTTATCCGATCTCGTACACCTCATTACAGTGACTGGTACAAAAGTTCTGCTGTCTGTGCCATAGCACGGTACTGCTGAAAAGATTTTACAAGAAATAAGCACTTCTGTTCTCATGCAGATGGAGCATGCTACCTTCAACAGAAATAATCACTAGAGAAACTGGGATGAACTGTGGCAACACTGTTCTAAAAAGCCTAGCTAACCAAAACCATTGTCAACATACAGAAATCTCCCACAAAAAGACACAGCCTCAAAACTCTCTTCTGTTTCTTCAGGTAAGATCCCAGAACTTTAATCACAGGATACAACAAGCACGACTGCAGCTTCATGTAATACTAGCGTTGGAGGCCTCATCAACTCTCAGTGTAGCTGAACAGCAAACATATGATAGATACTTCTAGTAGCAACACTGGCTTGAACAAGAATGGATTGTGTGGCCGTTCCCTGGGAGTAATGTACAGATTTCCAATTTATGCCCCCTTATCACCTGTTCTTGCGGTTTCTAACTCTGAAATACAATTTTTTAGTTTCCATCCAAACACTGTCTATTCCTGGTCTTACTACTTGCGTCTAGTCAAAGCAGCACTCAACATCAGTAGTTTTTTTGCTTACTTCATTGAATAACTGATAGATACTGAATTCAAACCCAAAGAAAACTCTCTTACTTATCCTTTTAATCATTATGATGAGTTAAACCTTGAAAATGCTCACGAGTTAAAGGTACACATCAGTGTAATCTACTAAACCTTTTCTGTGCTGCCCACATTCCCCCAACAGAAAACTAAGGATACTAACTGGACAGTTTCGCAGGTCTCCCATAGTGCTGGCGTTCTGTAGTAGCTCTCCAAACATATCTGGAGTAGGTTTCTCTCGTCTCTCCAGCATACAAATAGCTTGATTGCTTCAGTATACAGAAAACATGGAAAACAAAACTTTAATAATAGAACGAAAGTACAAACTCACATTAAGTATGCGTTTCACTTCAATGTTATGAAAGTTAAGAATCTTAAAATACATAGCATTTTTTATATTTAATATTGTAGTACAGAAAAATCACATTATTCATTGTGAATTACTACACCTTCATGATAACACTGCATAAAGAAAACAAGCAAATCTTAAAATAGAAACAGTCTAGCTTGGCTTAAAATTTACAACTTAAAGGCAAGCTTTAGCATTTTGATAAATACTTCATTTCAAAATTAAATATTTGCTTCAGAACACTTTACTAGGGTTGTCATTGCTGAAGGAAAGCACATCCTTACTAAGAAAGCTATAGACAAAAAATAGCATGGTACCAAATTGATTTCACTGGCCAAGCTTGAAGAAAGATGACAATACATACCCAAGAATACTAGTGCTCAAAACATGTTCAAGCTTAAAATGATTTAAGAAAAAAATACGTCACTATCTAGCTGTGCTTTTAAAATAATGTGTGACTTAAAGATTTGAGCTATTTCATATAAAATATAAAATATCAAATACCATTTACATAATTATTTTCCTGTTTTTCTAATAAGTAATGTTCTGATACACAGTGTATGCTGGTAACCTAAAGAAAAAAATCAGCTTGATGGAACGGCATGTAGCAGGGGGAATGCGTTACAATACTCCTGATACACTGGTAAAGCAGTAGCTTTTAACAGAGATTTGCATGAGAAGAACAACTAGTAGTTTTCAAGACTTTTTTTGGGGCTCTGTCACTACATCTCACATGCAGGACAGAAAACAAAGAGAAGTTCCATCCCAATCAAGATTGCAAGACAGAATTGAGTAACGGACTGCTGCCTTGATCAGATTTAACTGAGCAGCCACCTACTAAAAGAAGACTTCTCACCTCTAGCATTCATTCAAATGAACTACTACAGAGCTAGAGCTATCGCTCTGTGCTCTGTTTCTTTAACGAAAGGTCATGGTGACCAAGGATGTTCCCTAATAACTAGAAAAAGGAAGAGCTATATCCATCCAAGAATGAGGATTTAAGAAACTACAGGCTGGTCAGTCTCGCTACAGTACCTAAGGCGATGACAGACCAAATCCCCTTGGAAATCACCTCCAGGCATATGAAGGACACGGATGTGAGGGTAAACTATGCCTGACCTACTTCATTATCTCCTATCATAAAATGATGGGTTCTGTTGAGGAGGTAAGAGCGGTGAATATCATCTAGTCTCTAGCAAGGTTTACAAGTGACCTACAACATTCTTGTGGACAAACTGGGGGGTACACGGGTAGAACACAATGTGGACAAAAACCTAGCTGGACCTTTAGGCCAGAGGATCAAAACATAACCACTAGTCAGGTAAGAGCTGTGTTCCTCAAGGGTTAATACTGAAGCTGATGCTACTTGACATTTTCATTATAACCCGGATGATGAATCAGAATACACCTATATCTAGTTTACAAATGACACCAAACTGGACAGAGCACTCAATACACAGAAAGGGATCACGGGTTGGAGGAACAAGCTGACAGGAACTGCAAGAAATCAGTAAAGGAAAATAAAAAGTCTTGCACCTCAGACAGAGCACACTCAGTGCAGCAGTACTGGCTGAGCACTAAACGGCTGAAGAGCAACATTGCAGAAAGCTGTTAGAGAAGCCAAACGTAAGACCACCTTTGCAAAGGTGAACAGAGAAAGGACAAAAGGCAAAAGATGCA
>WKFP01013777.1:315609-337350 GCA_011057875.1 Pterocles orientalis
ATGTGGACAAAAACCTAGCTGGACCTTTAGGCCAGAGGATCAAAACATAACCACTAGTCAGGTAAGAGCTGTGTTCCTCAAGGGTTAATACTGAAGCTGATGCTACTTGACATTTTCATTATAACCCGGATGATGAATCAGAATACACCTATATCTAGTTTACAAATGACACCAAACTGGACAGAGCACTCAATACACAGAAAGGGATCACGGGTTGGAGGAACAAGCTGACAGGAACTGCAAGAAATCAGTAAAGGAAAATAAAAAGTCTTGCACCTCAGACAGAGCACACTCAGTGCAGCAGTACTGGCTGAGCACTAAACGGCTGAAGAGCAACATTGCAGAAAGCTGTTAGAGAAGCCAAACGTAAGACCACCTTTGCAAAGGTGAACAGAGAAAGGACAAAAGGCAAAAGATGCAGAAAGCTCTTAGAGAAGCCAAACGTAAGACAACCTTTGCAAAGGTGAACAGAGAAAGGACAAAAGGCAAAAGATGCATAAAGGGAAATTCTGACTGGATATAAAGGAAAACAAAGTTTCACACTGAGTGGTTCAGCACTGGAACAGACAGCCCAGAGAAGTTACGGAATTCCTGTCCTTGAATGTTTTCAAAACTCAGCTGCACAAAACCCCAAGCAGTCTGATCTAGCTTTGAAGTTAGCCCTGCTTTGAACAGGAGAATAGAGTAAATATCCAAAGGTCCTTTCCAGCATAAATTATTTTTTATTTTTCTTATCTTGCTTAACTCACCTGCTCACATATTAAAGTCTTTCAAAAAGTACACTAGTCTTTGCCACTATAGTTGTCAGATTCAGAATTATAAACAAGTAGGCACACTGATCCACACCTAACTTGTATCTTCTGCTCCACTAAATCCTCATTTTCTTTACCACAGTTATCAAGCCACACCAACTTTGAATAAAACATGTTCTGGACAAACTGTAACACCAATGTAAAAAAAAAAGTTATCTTCCTTGGAAAAATCTCTACTCACCAGAGTGAGGTTGTGGAAATATAATGTACCATCTGGATGAAAGGTAATGGGTCAGAGGTGGCACCGCAGCTCGTACAAACACACTAAAGAGAAAGAAAACGTAATACATTGACAAGATTAAACAGACACTTCCACAGCAATCCTTTTGCTTTTAATGGCAATGCCTGTCTTAGGAATGAAAATTTGCAACTTGAGAACTGGTGATTTGTATAAAGCATGTATCATTACCTCACCTGTTCAAACAAGGTCATTGCAAATTTCTGATGAGAAACACAATGTGGTGCAGTGCAAATATCTTCCTTTGTCTCATCTGCAATGTGGAAGTGAATTCGCATTAACAGGTTTTCCTAGCCAAAGAGAAGAAAAAACAAACAAAAAGAAGCATTACATCATTTCAAATGTAGACAAAAGTTAAAATATAGATCACAAAAGCACATCAGAAGCAATAATGTTATAAGCATTATTTACAAAGACAGAAGGCTCCTGCAAATTTTTGAGTTTGCTTAGAAAGCAAAGAAGTTGGCATTTCTTTGATATAAAAGAAAATGGCTACCACTTCTAATTTGAAATGCTTTATCAGGTAACCGTTTATTTTGTTTCCTAGAACAGCTGAAGACTCTGTCACCGATTACTCTAATTCTCCAACATCAATGGATTTGACCAAGTGTAACACACAGAGCAGCTCTGCAGTTTTAAAATCACTGGGTTGGCACTAACTTCTCACCAACACAAAATAACCTGAATTAATTTCTATATTCCACAAGGGCTTTTAAAAAAAGGCAAATAAGCTGCATTTTATAAAAAAGGGGGAGAACTAATAAATGAAGAGGCAGACCAAATTCTGAAACAAAAGCACTGAACACTTTCTAGATATTATTTCACACAACTCCATCCCTTTTCGAGTTCCCAGGAGTTCTTGTCATAAGACATCCCTGCCTCTCACTGTTGCCACCATTAATCTGAAGATGCCAGAAGTCTACTGACAGCTCTCCCAGAAGCACACTTTTCACTATCACTACGAGCTGCCTGGATGGTTTACAAGTCTGCAATAAGCAGGTCAAGATTAACCATTAGGCAAAATAGCTCTGATCCTGTACAATTTCCCTTGAACTTTAGTATCTATGCTCTTCTGCCATTTAAATTAAATCTCTGCCTTTAGGGCTGAAAAGGTTAACTAAGTGAAAAGTTATGGAATTATCTCTGCCTTAAATCTTAACCTCCAAAGGGAACTTGTACCCATTTTAACTGTCCTTCTGCCAGTACGGTTAACCTAACAAACCTGCTTGTGGGGTACAATACAGCAGTATTAGATGGACTATTTAGATTAGATTTCTCAAAGAAGAAACTAAATCAAAAGTTCCCATGTTCTACTATATACAGAACTCTGTTAAAGTGCTGGTCTCCATACAAAGATTTGACATAACAGCATTCACACAGGCTCTTGTGTAGGCCGACGTAATTTATTTCATTTTGAGGCTTCATTGGTGTGATCTACTTCCATTTTGAGCGAGCTCATTAAGCTATACTATCTTGCTGTATTAGTATCCTACAGACACAGGATACTTTGGGTTATCATAAGTCCATCATCAGTCCACTTAGCTTAAGAGAAGAACTACAACATGTAGTATGTATATGTATTTATCTCATTTCTGTGATCTCTTACAGTGCAAGTGTCAAATTAAGTAGGTATAGGAAATGAAAGATTTAACATATAGAAAGGACTCCACTGTGCTTTATCTGAGACAAGTTTTACACTACAGCAGTAAATCCAGTTATGTTTGTACTTTGGTTGAACAATTAACGTCTTTGTTAAGAACCAAGTAGGATACACATTTTGGCCCCTATGAAGACCATCATCACCAAAAAAGGGAAGCAGCCAATGGGTCAGCAAGACAAAAATACCTCCTTGTTAAAAACATTTAGAAGACTGAAGAAGAAAAAGGAGGAAATGTGGATAAGAATAAATTCCAAGAAAGAGTTTGAGTATAAAAGGAAAGCAGGTGGGTAAACCTAGGGTCGCAAGATTCGTGTAAAAGCTGTCTCCCAACCACACTGGTGAGATAAACAGCCTAAAAAAAAAATGTCAAATGGATGACAAATATAAAACTAGAAATATCTGGAGATGATCCATTTTACTATTGCTTACCTCAACTTATAAACTGTGTTGGGTTGTGTTTATTTATTTATTTTTACTTTCCCTTAGATAGAGTTTGTGAAAACAAAATTTCAGAATAAATGGGAAACAAAATGTCTTTCCACCTTTTTGAGGGGATGCTTAAAACTTGCAGTGCAATTTTTTCTACAATTCATATCCAAGACACACTTGAGACTGAGAGCATTACCTATGCAAAAGTAACTGTAAAAATGGACAATGTGATGTTTCCATTTCAAAATAATTCGTGATGACTCTCAAACCAAAAACTGGTTCCCCACTGGATCACTTCAAGCTTGGGGATCTCCCTGGGGGCTTTTTGAGAACACATGTGCGAGATCTATTGGAATTTGGGGAGGAGTTTAAAAAAGCCTGTCAAACCATCTTTCAGTTACACTCACAAAACATTCAGCAGCATCATCCATGATGCCCAGCTGGAAGCGTTGCTCATCCTGAAATGTCTTCGCAAGAGCAGTGCGCAGGGCATCAGAAGGCAGTACCTTCTCACTGCTACACTGAAACTGGTTGAAGATACCCTAGTAAGAAAACAAAAAAATAGTTAAGTTACTGTATTTTCAAAACATTACCCAAGTTATCTGAAAACAAACAACTTTAACTTGCTTTGCTCAAGCAACACAGATATTTACATTGCACAGGGGCTGCAAGAAAAAATTCTAGAAGGTCCTTCTTTGAAATCATATTCACCTTTGTGTATTCCTTCCTTTCACATATCCAAGGCAGGGTGGTGAGCTTAGGGGTAAATTTCCCTTAGTGTCAAACCCTCTTGGATCTTTCTCCAAAATTGATTCTTGAAGTAAATACAACGAGCACCAGAACTTCCTCGCTTTTTATTCGTATTTCTCCCCCTTCAGTTCACTTTTTCACTCCCACCACGGAATCTTTCTTCTTACACAAGCCGCCTTCTTTCCTCTTTCAAGTAAATCTTTCTAAATGTCTTAGCCCTTAAACGGCTGCAACCTGCTGCTTGAACTCTTTAAGGAATTTACTTTACAGTAAATCCAAGAAATGGTAAGAATTAGATGATTTTTGGGTCAGCATGCTGGAGGGAAAAGGCACAACATAAACAGCTGTTCCTATGTATGGCCAGCTGTTCACTTGTTGCCACAAACCTTCATTTTCATAACTGTAACTCACAGGTAATCTGGATAATCATTTGCAAGAACGGGTAGCTCTATAAAGACACATTATTATTTAAAGTATGGGTTATACGCATGAAAGTTCAGTACCTATTCCCAACTGATTAAAAACGCACTTTTATTTTGGGTGTGTATGTGCATCCACCTGTGTGTGTGAGTTATCCAAAAGACCTTTTCAAAAGTTATTTAACTTTCACTGTGCCCTCCTACAAAAACAGGAATATAATTCTGTATGCAACGTCCTATCATTAAGTAAAAACTTATTGCCTTTTTCATACAAGACCATTCTGTCTCCATCACCATTCTGCCCTACTTTCTACCTCACTTGATATGACAACCAACCAACCATCTTCATCAGTGTCAACATCAAAATTCTGCTTGTCCTTTCCCATAAAGCTTTCCTCACAATTTCCCTAAATATTACTGAAGAGCTACACATTCCTACTACAAGAGAAAAAAGGGATCATCTTCAATTGTGCAACACTTGGCTTTTCTGCCTTCTAAACTTAGCCAAAGGAGGAGAAAGCCAGCCTCAAACTGGTTTGCCAGTTTGGTTTTCTTTCAAATCTACACTGAGAATCTGTAGCGATGTCAACTCATGTATCACTTTCTCCCTTAATTAGAGAGAGTCTCTCCCCAGTAAACTTAGAATCTATATTAACTGGAAATAAATAATCTCTATTTCTCTCCTTTAGTTATTCTTATTTGTTTCTTGTCAGGAAACAAACAGGTAAATGCAGAGAAGGTTTGCCAAACCATGCAATCTCAGCTGCTTTGAGGAAGCTGAAAGAATGCAGTATACAGCTGTTGCTGTACAACCAGCAAACCAACCTCAGTGCCTCTGCCATTTCTGGCCATAAGAAGGGTATAATTCATAGTGTTGACACATTATCTAAGACAGATGTGAAATGCCCATCTCTCTTTACCACTATTTTTATTTTGCTAGTCTTCAAGGTGCTTATTCACAGGTGAAGGCCCACTGTGCTGATGCCCATATCTCTGAGAGCATCAAACAATGATGAGGAAGTGGTAATGAAGAAAAGGCTGGGAGGCAGTTAAGTCTCACACTTCATGAATTACAGACAATACTACTCCTCTGTTACTTTTTATATATACGTATATAAAAATTGAAAGAATGACAAAGCCTCTGTACGTAACAACCTTGATTCCCATTTCTGTCACTCTGATAACAGAGCAAGTTTCATGTTTCACTACTAGATTTTCTCATTTTAGTGGACCTCAAAAAAAGAAAAAGCAGTGAAACAATTCCATCCTGCTTCAGCACTTTACATTAAATAATTTAAAAGCACTTGAAAATATTAATGACCGTGCTTTAAAAATGTATTTATTCCAGTTATCATAAATCTCACTTCATAAATCTGGAAACTGAGTCACTCGCCTAATGACTGGTACGCAACCCCTGCAGGGAACTGGTGGACAGGTCACTACTTCAGTGAAAGCTCTGAAATGGCTCTGTGCTCTTGGTGGGGAGAAGATAATTAATGCAGACTCCAAACTAGGTAAAAGCAGAATCAAGCAAGCAAGCAAAAACTCTTATTTTAAATTTCCATCTTTAAATAAATGGCATACTTTACTTTTACCCTTAACGTACCTACTAGTTAACATAAAGAGACCCACTAAGGAAAAAGTGATCCTGATGACTACAAGCCACTGTTTTTCACAAGATCCTGCATTTTAATTTTTTTTACATCATAAAATAATTACAGCCTTCAGAATTAAAACAAAAAAAAAGTTACCTAAATATAAACAGCAGAAAACTGACATCTGTTACCACAACCACAGAACAGAAATCAGGAATACCAAAGAATTATGTGAAGAATTCTAATATGTAAAATCAGGGAGTGAAAGATCTCAAGATTAGAGAATGCTTCCTAAAATTTGTAATGACACAGCACACAATGGTGTAGTCGTATTCAGACTGTGAGGTAAAAAAAAAGGCCTTAAAACCAGTGAGTAATTGTGCATTTGAATCTAATAAAGACCAAATCTTACCATGTTATTGCACAGTGCAGTTCAGAGCACACTGGAACACAGAAGTCCCACAAGCACCTCAAATGGAGTCAAAAGCACTTTGAACACAGGGGAGTTGGTTTTGATTGGGTTTTGGTCATGGTTTTTGGGGTGGGGAGTTTGGAGGGGAAGGTTGTTTTGCCTTTTCCTTATTTTTCGATATAGGTTCTTTGCTCACCTTCAGAACAGGTCTTTCTTGTCTCTCAGCCTTAGATGGACAGGTGTGGCATTTCCTGCAGTTTCATCACTTTATCTAAGTCAGATCTCTCTCCTTAATTTCAGTTCTTGCCCTTGAGTGATACTGTTAATCACTAACATATTTGTTCTATATACAGGTCTGAAAGCCAGCTGGTCACAGCCCAGGAAAAAGCCCTGTTGATTTTGTTCCAGGAGTTTTGATGACACCTTTTCTCCATGTGCTTCTGGAACTTAATGAGAACTTTATACTGAGAACACTCAAGCTTTGTTCTCTTTCAAAAACTTCTTCACCTGAATTTGAAGATGATGAAACCCCATTCACCATGCTGATGATCTCTCTCAATGGCTACATTCCAACACAAAAGAGCATATCCCTAACAGCAGCAACAATATGAAGAGACACTGCTAAAAGCTTAATGAAAAGGGGAAGTCTCTCCTACTCTAGCAGTTTTCAATAACTAAAATCAAGGATGCAGGAAAAAAAAAAAAAGGCCACAAACCAACATAAACTAGCTTAACATAAAACCTGAGCAACTACTAATATTGAATTAGCAGCAATACTTCAATTTCTACACTGATGACCTATTCTTGGCATGTTGGTAAGTCTACAAGTCAAGACAGAGAACAGCATGAGCAAGGGGGCTTTCAGATAGGAAGTATGCATTTTAGTTACAGGACATTCCTGAGGTCTATATGAAAAGGAAGCTCATCTCCCTCCACATCCCCTTCCCTCCAGATCTTCAAGGTCTGGAAAGAGTAGCAGAGACAGCAGAATTAGGAAGGACACATGTTCTTTAAGAGGAATAAATTGCCAAATTCCCCAAGTACTAAGTCAAGATCAACTACGATTACACAGTTGATCTTTCACTGGCTTGCTCTCAGAGGCATCCAGATCTGGAAATTCCTTAACCATCACAGCCAATCTATTGTAGGGCCTCACTTGGATAATTACCATTGAGAAGGCTTTTTCCTGGTTTTGTAATTGAAAGCTTTGTATCCTTTCTACTACAGGTCTGGGTTTCTGACATACATCAGAACAAAGGACATACATCACACTGGAACAGGTTGCCCAGGGAGGTCGTGGATGCCCCATCCCTGGAGGCATTCAAGGCCAGGCTGGATGTGGCTCTGAGCAGCCCGGTCTAGTGGTTGGCGGCCCTGCATATGGCGAGGGGGTTGAAACTAGATGATCACTATGGTCCTTTTCAACCCAGGCCATTCTATGATTCTATGAAAGGCTTGCAGAATCAGTAGTCTCCCAAAATAATCTCCTCCAGTTTGGGAACTGTAGGGAGCACCATAAACTTTCTAAAGCATCAAAGTAAAATAACCTAAGGTTTGAGACAAGGAACTGTTATCATAGAACTATTCAAGTTAAAATCTGTCTATTTCACAGAATGCTAAAATTCACGTGCATGATCATAAAATGAGTTGTTCTTCATTTGGTTAGAGAATAAAGACAGCAGTCATTCTTTGAGGTAATTAATGCCATTGACACTTTAGAGTTCTTTCAAATTTTAAAGATTCGCTAGCTGAAATATCTGTGAATCCCCCTATAGTTTATAAGATCTGCTCCAAATTATCTCTAAAGGTGTTTGAAATCTGTTCTCTCCCTAGGAAGTAAGTATCCAATTTATTTGGGGTAAATCGACATCTGCAATGTGTATCTAACCATACTCATTAAACAAACCCCAGACTAGACACACATGTGCATATGACTTTTTAACCAAGCACGTAGGAGCAGGCTGGCCTAAGAACAAATTGATAGCTGAAGACAACAGGCAAGAGCTACTGAATCAGATCAGTGTCCGTTCCTCGGCAGCTTTTTGAGAACTAATTCTTCTCTTCCAGCATTGTGCAGAAGTTCCTTCTGGATGGGAATATTGCTACAGCTCTAGCAGTGTGGTATGTCTTTCCAAGAACAAAATATGTTCCCTCCAAATGCTTTAGTATTCCTTACACCAACAGATTCTGCCTATTAGCAAAAGCAACATATATCAACATGGCCAACCTTCACCGTTCATTTCAATATCATTCTTACTGTCACTCAATTGTGACTATTTTTTTTGTGAACTTTCTCTCCATTTCAATAGCATGTCCTTCTTACTCCATTCTATTAATTGGACTTCTTTTTCTTGTCTACAGTACCTAATCTTTCATCCAGAACACCACCCTTCTCCTGATGCAGCCTCTTACTCAGCACAACAACATGTTTCAATAAAAATTCTGGCTGCTGAAATCACTTTTCTCCCATCCAACCACATTACCCTCCACCCACAGTATTTCCACTAGCTCACATTTCTTCCCCACATTTCCTCATTTCATATTCACCTTCAAGGATGCAAATAATTCTAACTCTATTTGGTTTTGTGTCTTTGGATCTCCTTCCAAACCTCCAGGTCTGATAACAATCCACCTAGATTGCAATTATTCCTTTCTTTTACAGTCTCATTTTCACTCGCACAGTGCCATAAACATTAACATAAGGTCCCCAATATGGACTGTAAAGTCAGACACCTCTGGCTACTACAAAAATCAAATAAAAATGTACTTCCAGTGAGGTTTTTTTAATAAGGTATCAGGAAAAGAACCCAAATTACAGAGTACCCACATCAACTAGGTGACAATTTATTAACTGCTCAATCAAGATCAAAAGAGGAATTATTTAGGTGCTTCAATTACCAGTTCATTAACTGAGAAAACTGTACTTCCTGCTAGTTTATTTGTCAGGCAGTTAACAGCAAGTGCCAACTGAAAAAAAATAGTTTAAATAAAGGTGATTATGTATTATTGCTACTGTTTTACCCCAAAATACTATGCTCATTTGGAAAAAAGCGAAAACGAGAGGATGAAATCTTTGCAACCAACCTACTACTGTCTCAACCATGTAACAAATAACATAACATAACAAATCCCTCTGTTTCAATCAAGTGGTTAATCAAAACCATGAAATATAGTCATTCCGCTTCTTTAAAGCACTCTAATACCCTATTATTCTTAGTTTTCACTTTAGAAAACAATTTCTACACAGAAAATTCACATATTTCCTGCTTTTGTTACACATGACTAAATTACAGAAAAGACCAGCCCTACTGGAATTTGTCAATCAATAGAGCATTCTTCTTTGCAAATGACAAAAAACACTCTGTCCTATATCCTGGCACTATGGAGCTCCCAGTACAATCCCTGGAAGGTGAAAAATTCTCTGTGGCATGCTCAATACAGTGAACGGATTTCCCCCTTCCTGCCCTCTTCCAGCTGTGATAAACAAACACCAAATCAAAGTCATGCTCTAGAAGAAGGAAAATAAAGCAGAACACAGTAGACTTCAACATTAAAAATAATCAAAAAGCTGTTCCAGTGTTACAGCAGGCAAACCACATAGTGGTAAGGACAGCTTGTGTACTGAAAAAAACCACTGAAATAATGCCACATCTTAGGAAACAGTGTTTGGGACTCCAGCACAGAGTCTGCAGCTCTCCCTTGTTGTTTAGAGTTGTTGATGCAAGGTTCCTTCAAAATAACCAATGAACATATGCCTGGAATGATTTCAAGGTTCATTTTGTAGCCACTTAAACACAGCCAGGGAGCATGGCAAGTTTCAAAATCACTGCAAGAATTTATGCAATGGATATCTCCAATGTAGTACAAGAATAAAATGTGATTTGGTATGACATCACTGTCCTATGATCCCTCATTTTACAAAAAGTAATTTAAAACTACTAATTATATTCATAGCACTAGCCGAGCATTTCCAGTAAATACTGTGCATGACATCAGAATCCCTAGAAACAGTTGCAGCAAGCCAAGAAAGTGTGGAAAAAATACAACTTCTTGAGTACTATTCAAAGGCTAAATTTAGCTTAGTGAAGACTATCTTCCTCCAAAGTCAACGGGAAGAGAATGCTGCCTTTAGAGCAACAGTTCAAAGTACGGGAAGAGTGTGAACCTTCTCTGCACAACACAGGTGGTATCAGGTATCCTGTGAAAGGAACCTGGAGTGGAGTGAGGGACACAGTGAAGCCTCTTCCCATCAAGTATTGCCCCTTTCCCAGGCCAGACTGGAATTTGAACATGCCAGCATGCTTTAGAGAAGAGTACGCATGTCCTGCCTCCACCTTTTTTGGTCTGGACAGATCCACCTGACAGCATGCAAGGCTAATTACCTCTCCCCAGACCCTAGTGGGAGATTTTCACATCGTATAGAGCTCCAAATTCTTGTGTTCCCACTGGATCCAGCCGTATCTTCTCCCTCATCTTAGCAAGGCCTAAGGCAAGATTCAAGAGAAAGGATGTCAAAGACCTGGAGGCTATGCTGGCACTGCCCTGGCAGGACATCAGTTAAAGGCTTCCAGAGCAGATAGGAGGGCTGGAGCAGGGGAAAAGATGAGCATGGAAGGGAAGGGATGATCCTGCTGCACTGGGACACGAAACACGCCCTTCGTAATACTTGCAGTATTACGTGTGTATTAAGCACGCTTAACCCATTTGTCTTATAGTTTACACACAGTATGTGCCAGATAGCCGGACTCTTACAGGAGGAGAAAAAAGAGTAGTTTGAGAACACTGATCCAGGGGGCAGTGGAGAATAAGAACATACCTTCAACAGCCTTCCCCCCCACTGCCTGCTGAAGGAGTTAGTGAATGCGACCACCTCCAGGTTTGGAGCTATCCCTGTGCATACCTGTACCATTTATTATCCCTGCCTTTTCAGTTGCATGCAAGCAAGACAACCTATGATTCCGGTGTTTGGGGGGTGAGGGGAGTACACGACATTTAAGGGAGAGTTTGCATCCTCAATTTACCTTAAAGTGACACAATTTCACTTAAAGTGACACCCTTTACTACTCACCTTTATAATATTATTTGACTTGATAACAACATAAAAATGGGGGAAAATTTTCAAATATTTATGTACACAAATCAACATTTCACACAAGTTAATAAAGGTGGAAACTTGTCACGATATCACCCTGAGAAAAACATAAAACCGTGACTTGCTTTATGAGCATAAGGTAACCAGGAGTAAAAGAGTTCTATAACTTCTAACGAACAAATCTCTATGTATTTTTTGTCTTGTATCATTTTACAATAGATGTCTGCAAACTTTCTGAAGGTTCTGGAATAGGCTTGGGTAGAACACACTGAAATTTCCCATGAAGAACAGTCTGTAGATGGAGAAAACACTGACATTTTGGTTTGGATTAAAGCCAGTTGGAATGAATTTATTTACTTTCTCAAGTGTTTGTTACTACCCATATTCAGAAATATTTGTCCAGATTATTCTTTACTTGTTTATACACTTCTTCAGAGTTTTTCATCGTACATTGATTTTTGTGAGCTGTACAAATTCTGCATACAACCAGATGCAAGTTTACCCAAAACGTGCAAAAGTACTAGAGAATTTGGCACAACATCACAGCTTTATTGGAAACTAAGGGTTGCAACACCTTCTGGCTAAACAAACAAAAAAATCCTTGCAGATATCTGAGAGCAAGAAGAGAGAGCAGCAATTTTTTTCAAAGGCTGCTTAGTTTAAAAAATAAGCATATGGCTGCAGGCACACAATTTGTGAATTCTGCCACTCTACCTGTCACTTACAAGTTTATAATAGCATACTGCACACTTCAGCAAGACATCAAAAGTAAGAATTTTATCAACAAAACTAAACATTCTTTGACTCCATGTCTGCTTTTAACACATTATATTCCAGATATCTTGTCATCTTCCAGTCTTACCGTAGTGCTTTCCCCTCTCACACTGGTACTGCTAATCCAGATGCATCTTTGTACAGAGTTCATCTTTCAGTACCTTCCACAAAGGTTCATCCTCTCCTTTTTCTTATAACATCTTTTTTTTTTTTCTCCCTCCTCTTTTTTCAGTACTCTCACTCAGAAGAAGACTTAACTATTATCTCTATATTGAAGCCTCTGAACTCTGCCTCACAGTCCAGCCTACTTTCATTCAAACGGCAGAACCTGTCTTATCTCCTGGTATTTCCTGGACATATCTTGCTGTTAGGTTAAACACCAGAACAGCAAAAGCTAACATTCATGACAGTTAATCTTTTTCTTCCTGTCCTCATCTCAGCTACCAAAAAATGCCAACAATCAGTTGGCAATAGTCAAGGGCATGATCCAAGAATTAGCTTCAAATTATTTATCCCTGAACTTAATGAACTCAAACCAGAGTGTGCCTAAGTATGGTCACTTCCCTATTAGGAAGGGGATATATTTAACACTAATATCAAATTACAACCCACTACAACACTGCTTAGGAAGATTAAAACTGGTATTTTCATTGTGTTTGTATCATGTCCGTTTCTCCCATGAGGTCAGAGGGAGCTGTAGGTCTGCAGCAAAACTTAGAAAGGAGGGTACAAAACCCCAGAAGCACTAAAGCTTAATGGGTAGAGATACATGGAGACACAGAATTTCACAGTTTACTCAAGTACATAACAGTATTTAAAAATCAGAGCTAGCATCTAGATCTGACTGTCCAGGCAACATCTATGACAGCCAGTTATTTTATTGACATCTACAAACAGAATTCACGGTTTTTAAAACAGAGACCACAAAGAGCTGAGTCATTTATGCCGACATCAATATTCACAGTAGAAAATACCTCTTAGTCTTACATAATCAGCAGTTTTGAATAGAAAAACTTAAAGCTAATAGCCTTCTCCATGCTGACATTTAAAGCAGCTCTGAAAGCAAGGTAACTTCTGAAGAGCACACCAACTCTACACTGTATGATATTTATAAACCAAATGATAAATTAGAAAAAAAAAAAAAAAACAAACTGATGTTTTACTGGCTGAACTAATCTTTCACACAACATGGAGCCTCACAATGATCTGCACTCCATTCATAAGTGTCCTTGTATCTGAAACTTTACCTACAGTATTTCACAACTTATTGGCTTGAAGGTATTTTAAAAGCATGAGTGTCTTGGGCCTGAGTATTTGGCCTGGATCTGAGTATCTATCAGATTTATCTTTACTCTCAAAAATTTCCAGATGCAAGTTTGATTACACATATTAATCAAATATTGGAAATATTTCTGTCCATTTTTTTAAAAAATTGTTTTTAATTTATTTCCAACTTTTACCTTAAGAGCACAGAAGATACAAGAATCGCCCATACACTTGTGCGTTGTGATTTGCCGGAAACTGCGGCGAAAAATGTCCAGGTGCCAGAGAACCTGAAACACAAAAAGGAGCACAGCCAATTTCATAATTATATAGAATAAAATACTGCATAAAGCTCTAATTAAAATTACACATGCTAAATAATCCCAGAAGTACACTAATATCAGTGAACATCACTTTTAAAACAGGATGCCTTTTATCTAACTGCAAGTTGACATTTTCTTTCTTCCTCAGCTGTAGCACTCACATACATTAATTTACAGTAGGATAACCTCTGAATTTCTTGCTATTTAAAAAACTCGCTTCGTCCCTGTGGCAGTGTCAGCTTAAACAGCACTTGCTCTGACTGCTCCCCCGTGCCGGCACCGTGGCCAGCCACTGTGCAGTACACTGTGAAGCTGGACAGAGCTGCCAAGGACACCCCACCAACTGCTGGGGCCAAAACTCATCCAAAACTTCTACCTCCTAGGCAGTCTCCTTGTTCTGACCAGAAAGCCCAAATGCTGGAAAAACAGAACAGCAACAGTATATACATTAACAAGTTCTTGCAAGTCAACATCATAACATTGGGCATAATGGCTTTTAGTAATTTATCATTACTAAGTGTATTTACATGCCATGATTACTGGCAGATTTCTAACCCTAACCTGTGTGGGCAGTTATGCTTTTCTCTCAGGACAGGCATGGTGGTAACACCAGATATGTGACCAGGTATAAAAGCAAGAAGGTTTTTTATATGTTCTGCTAGCAACAGCAAGAGGCAACATTTGCTGTAACAGCACAAAGTTTTATTTTTAAGTTTTACCACTAAATTTGTGCAATCTTGGTCAATTATCTAAATTCATATCTGTAAAATAACAACTGTATCCATCTCTGAGGTGTTTCACAGTGAGCTCTTTATACAAAATGTGGTTGGGGCTGGCTGTTTCAGCTTCAACTAACAATAACTGGACTTTATTGTAAGCCTCAGAACCACCAGCCTTACACGAGGCAGAAGCTTGCACTGAAAGGAGTCCTGACCTAAATTGTGTCCTGCCAGGTTCCGGACAAAGTGGCAAGGTCCAGGCTGGCATTTGACCAGCTAAATGCTTCGTTAGCATAAACAGAGGAACCAAACTTCTAATTAATTTGTCCAGAGAACTGGCTCGAAAAAATTCAGCCCTCTGAAAGAAGTTGTGCTGGTTTCAAGAAGTGTTTCCAGCTGGAACAACTTTTTAACTAAACCACAGCACACAAACGTTACCTAAAATTATATTGAAAAACATGTTTATTCAACATTTAATCTGTAAAGTTTCCCAAAACTTCAGAATTGTCATGACTATGTTTATAACTCAAACTCTCCCTATACGTAAGGGTCTAGCAGGCAACACAAGCCTTGGAACCATCTGATTAAACAGAATGTTCCTGAAGAACTACTACAGACTTCACAAAAGGACAAAAAATTTAATATATTTAGGAATGAGTCCAATTTTTTGATGTAATTGCCTTTGGAGTTTATCTTGAATGTTTACAGAAACTCTTAAGAGTAAGGAGCAACAAACATTCAAGAGCCTCTCAGACTGACTGTTAAAATTAAGATTAAAAACCCCACAAGTATATATTTTATGAAATTATCAACTTTCTTCTTTTTAAATTAAGCTTTGACTGTAAATGTTTTTGGTATCCTCTCTCAAGCTTTGGAAGAGAACGGTCTATGTAGAAGACTAAAGGCCAGGTCATACACTTACATCTTCATGTATGGTATGCAGCTGGTGTTAGGCTCTATTAAGTTCTGACCTAGCTTCTGTAACGCAGTATTAGGAGGCAGATGGTGATTACAACTTAACAGAAGCAATTAATACAGGATATAGCTGGAAACTCTACTTTTCTTATAGGAAGTTCTCTTTGTTCTTAGTCCTGTATTTCATGGCATATTGAGCATATTGAGAGTCACCGGTGTTTCTGTTTGCATCAGAAGGGTTTCTTGAAGCCTGAAGTTAGCTAAGAACTTAATCATGCCCATGGAAGAACAAACCCACGGTGACACAGTCTGTGCTACACAGACATGGAGAAAGGGTTTTAAACCCCGCAGCCAGAAAGACTGAACCTCAAACATCAGACATTCAAAACATCTAAATGGTAACAATACCACTACAGCAGCCACACCCATTCCACTAAATTTTGACACAGAAAAAGGTGTTTCTTCTAAATCAAAAGGTGAAGATTCAATCATCTAAGCTACAAACTAGCAGTGAGAAAAAACCTGGACTACATACATAAAAAGGATATTTTATAAGTACTATCAAACCTTGAACTTGACCGGTTCAACAAAGAAGTTAAAATTTACTTTTAAGGAGTATGCAATACCCTATTACTTTAAAATAAATTTCTACACATATTTTCATCTTTGATTGACATATTACAAGTTTACACAAACAAGAGATCCGAGTGATGACTACATGAATGCTGTTGATTTCACAAGGAAAACCTGAAAATTAAAAAAAGCTGTTCTATAAATCAACTAATCTGCATTTCCAAATGTAACTTTAATTAATTTAGGCCCACAAACAACTAAGTAGTCAAACCTGGCTATATTTATTACACAGTTGAGTCTAAGAAAATAGGTAGAAAAACTGTAATAGACAGAGGACAAAGACAGAAACATTTTTTATTTTGTGCTCTTACCTGTAGTGCACTATTCAGGAAGCAACTGTTCTGTCCTGGCTCATTGCTGAGACCTTTACTGGGTGCTATTGAGGTTGTATTTCGTGGAGTAAACATGCCCTGTACATTACCTCGGCCCACAGAAAAGTAATTCCTTTTCCAAGACATCTTCAGTTTCAGCTGTAGAGTATGCAGGCTTAGGCTGGCAAAGTATTTGACTTAATGAGATCCTTCCTTTCTTTCGCCAAAATTCAAAACTGAACAACATCCAATATTCTTTAAATTATAGTTTAAACAGAATTTATCCTTTCATCAGGACACAAGCAGCTTGCTTTTTTAAATCCAGCCCAGGATGCTATTCTTCATTTGATGCTTATGTATACAAAACCTCTCTTACAGGCAGCCACATACAAAGTTTGTAAAGGGAAGGAATCCATGGTCGTGGAAGTTCATCCGTTACGCTGCTTCTCCCTTTTCCAAACAGACAGCAATTTCAGGGAAAAAATGGCACATCAAGGAGGTCCCAGAACTGAGAGGAGAAAAACAACAGCTACCCCACATACCCCAAAAACCCCAGCTCCTCTAATCCTTTTCTAATCCACCTGCAGAAGACGGGAAAAATCCAATTAGTAAGGGAACAGAGAAACCAAAACCAAAATAAAACCTTGGCAGCTCCCTTTCAGTTATGTCTGTCTTGGCCGATGAAAGAGACATTATCCTCACAGGGGAAGAAGCAGCAACTCCAGGACTTAAGAGTGAAGAGCTTTAACACAGCAAAAAGTCTCCGATACAGTTCTTCTAATTCTGCATGTGATCTTTAGATGTTTTTTCTCCTGATTCTCCTTTTGCACTCGGAACGCCCAGCTGTGCCAGAAAGCCTGAGAGAGAAAAATAATCAAAGGCTTGCGTCATTTAATTACTCTCTTGGTTTTGTGGTGTTCTGCCAAGACCAGTGTTGCCTCACCTCCCACAATACACTGAATCTTCTGAGACAAGGCAAAAAATACAAGCCTTCTTCCACCCAAAAAATAGAACAACATGGAAAAGAACAGAGAATTCTGATAAAAGTATGTAAGAGCTGAAGTATGTTCAAAGGGTTAAGAGGGAAGTTAAATTAAAAAAATAAAACTAAACTTTCATGTGAACTCCATGACAGTTTTCATACATATCCTTTACAATCTTGAAGCGTTAAATTTCTTTAAGATCTCTTAGTCATTCAAACAGTAATACGAGGATTTGTGATTCTGTGAATACACACCAGCACATTGTCCACCCTAGAACTGGGATTTTGCACTGAGCTTGGAAGGTAGAGAAGACAAAGGCAAAGGCTCTCCCCTGACTCCACAGCCCACAGCTCTCTCCAGAACAAAACAGTCTCCAACTTTTCTTAATTGGAAACTGTGTGCATCTTTGTAAAATGTTATTTAATCTAGCCACAATCTTGGGATACACAATCTCTTCCAAAAGACACTGAGGCTTCTGTAGAAGCCGGAAGAATCATTCAATAGAACCTGCTCTTCCCACAAGTTCACTTTTTCCCTTATCTATCAGGATATGTAAAGAGTAATTTGATCTAAGAAATTCCAAGAAACAGGAACTACAAGATTCATGGCAAAACTCTTTTTAATTCTTGCAAGTGTAGCCCACCTGTATTTACAGTGAATTGCATAATGTTTACCATGGACATTCACAATGACATTATTATGAGGACTATCCCGTTTTTGATAAACACAGTAACAATTGTATGTACCTATTATGGCTGGTATAAGCAAGATGATTCTATTCCACATGTACTGAAGTAGTAATTACAGTGTGAAGTTACTACAAAATAGACGTAAAGAGTGTGTGCATCAGCAAAAATCAACTAAGAGAATAATTCCTTACAAAGATATCCTGGGTATCTGTGAAGGCTCATTTTTCGCCTTCTACACAACTACAATTTCTTCATCTCCTGTCAAAACACAGAAAGAACTTTGTCAACATCTCCAAATGTGTTACAGCAGCCTAACCCATTCCCTTCTAACAATATTTTGTTTGTACTTCTATTAAACCCATTCGACAAATATTAATGAAGTCTCAGCATTGCTGTAAGGCAGGCAAACATCTAAATACAGATGAATATTCTTGGTTGCCAGTGTGCCATGCAAAACTTTCTGATGTGCTTGCAAGCCTGCAGACACAGACCATTACCACACCTGTCATGCAACATTCCTGAGCACTGAACATACACAGGATTCATTTCAAAGCAATTTCAGCCTCAGTCCCCCTTCTTTGCTCAATCCCTTAATGAACCATGAGCCAACCATACCGTGAGGTAACTCAGTCTCAAGCAACAATTTAAGGATCTCTGTAAACCAACACCACTTGCAATAGGCGCAGTGGCTAAGCCTGCACTGCAGAGACAGAGCAGAACACTGCATGGAATGAGCTGAGGCAAGCAGGCTCAATGCTAACTCACAGAAACCCCTGAGCCAAGCGCTCTTGTTTTCCTCTTTCCACAGCACCTATGAAAAGGTGGAAAATACAACCCAAAACATGCCCAAGATGCACAGCTGTGAGCAGCACCTACTCAGCATGCTTCGAAACAGGCTATAAAACTTAAAGTGCTTTTTGAGCCAATCTGTCTCAATTATGACAAAGTGAACACATTTTTTCTATTGATTTTTATTGTCCTGGAACCAGAATCAAGTTAGAGGCTTTGCAGTTCACCTTTCATTGCAGTAGGACTATTGCAAGCTGGCCAGGATTCTCACGGAAACTGTGCAAGCTTACCACCTGCACTGCATTTGCACAGACTTAGCAGCACTGACTTTTTAACCACCCATTCACTATGATCACTCACTCACAGGAGCAAGTTCAGTTTGCTCATTTGGTATATGGCCTTTGCAAAGCAAAGAATAAACAGAAAACACTTAAGCTGGTAACCACCAGTTATGACAAAAACAGACCTCTGGAGATAAACGGCAGCTTCACACCCTGTCACCCTCTAAAAACTTACCAATGTAATCTAATATCTATATAATGGAATTTCAATTAATCTGAAATGTGTGTAAGACATTATTCACGTGGATTATTTTACTGACGCACTTATCTTCTCTACCACAAAAAAGGCAACAAAAAGCAAGCAGGAAAAAAATTTTTTTGCAAAAATCATCATTTTTGAAACATCTTGTTTTGTTTCCAACACCAGTGACAAACCATCAGTAGAAAAAAGCTAACCCTTCCATACTTTAACACCCGACATACAATTGCCAAGAAAATAGAAGTGATCTGTAAGGGAAAAGGAAGGCTATTGCTATGCAAGCTTGTCAGCAGATCTAGGTGATCTCCAAACATGCTTCTTCCAGATACTGTGTTAGCTTGAAAGTTATCCCAACCACAGAACTACAGAAAAAACAAGATTTACTTTTGGAAATGAAATAATGGTAACACTTTGATGATATACGCCACAAGCTTCAGAGAATTACATAGTTAAGTGAGAAAAAAATGTTTTCATAGAATCATAGAATGGTTTAGGTTGGAAAGGACCTTAAAGATCATCAAGTTCCAATTCCCCTGCCATGGGCAGGGACACCCTCCACTAGACCAGGTTGCTCAAAGCCTCATCCAGCCTGGCCTTGGACACCTCCAGGGATGGGGCATCCACAGCTTCTCTGGGCAACCTGTTCCAGTGTCTCACCACCCTCATAGTGAAAAATTTCTTCCTAATGTCTAGTCTAAATCTACCCTCTTTTAGCTTATACCCATTACCCCTTGTCCTATCACTACGCTCCCTGATAAAGAGTGCCTCCCCATCTCTCCTGTAGGCCCCCTTCAGGTACTGGAAGGCGGCTACTAAGTCTCCTCAGAGCCTTCTCTTCTCCAGGCTGAACAACCCCAACTCTTTCAGCCTGTCCTCACAGGGGAGGTGCTCCAGACCTCTGACCAATTTCGTGGCTCTCCTCTGGACTCTCTCCAACAGGTCCATGTCTTTTTTAAGTTGGGGGCCCCACATCTGAACACAGTACTCCAGGTGGGGTCTCACGAGAGCAGAGTAGAGGGGGAGAATCACCTCCTTTGACCTGCTGCTAATGCTTCTTTTGATGCAGCCCAGGACACAGTTGGCTTTCTGGGCTGCAAGCGCACACTGCTGGCTCATGTTGAGCTTCTCATCCACCAATACCACCAAGTCCTTCTCCTCAGAGCTGCTCTCTATCCATTCTCCACCCAGCCTGTATTTGTGCTTGGGATTGCCTTGACCCACGCGCAGGACACTGCACTTGGCCTTGTTAAATTTCATTAGGTTTGCAGTGGCCCACCTCTCCAGCCTGTCAAGGTCCCTCTGGATGGCATCCCTTCCTTCCAGCATGTCCACCACACCACACAGCTTGGTGTCACTGGCAAACTTGCTGAGGGTGCACTCCATCCCACTGTCCATGTCTCCAACAAAGATGTTAAACAACACTGGTCCCAGTACTGACCCCTGCAGAACACCACTTGTCAGCGGTCTCCACTTGGACATTGAGCCATTGACCACCACTCTTTGAGTGCAGCCATCTAGCCAGTTCCTTATCCAGCAAGTGGTCCTTCCATCAAATCCATGTCCCTCCAACTTAGAGACAAGGATGTCATGTGGGACTGTGTCAAAGGCTTTGCACAAGTCCAGGTAGATGATCTCAGTTGCCCTTTTCCTATCTACCAGCGCCATGGCCCTGTTGTAGAAGGCCACCAAATTCGTCAGGCACGATTTTCCTTCGGTAAAGCCATGCTGGTTGTCATCAATCACCTGCTTGTTATCCATGTGTCTTAGCATACATTCCAGGAGCATTTGCTCCATGATCTTGCCAGGCACAGAGGTGAGACTGACCGGCCTGTAGTTTCCTGGGTCTTCTTTATTTCCTTTTTTAAAAACGGGGGTTATGTTTCCCCCTCTTCCAGTCTGCGGGAACTTCACCAGAGTGCCACAACTTCTCAAATATGATTGATAATGGTTTGGCAACTTCATCTGCCAGTTCCCTCAGGACCCGCGGATGTCTCTCATCAGGTTCCATGGACTTGTGCATCTTCAGGTTCTTTAAATGGTCTCGAACCTGATCTTCTCCTACAGCTGGTGGTTCTTCCTTCTCCCAGTCACTGCCTTTGCTTTCTGCAACTTGGGCAGTGTGGCTTGAGTTCTTGCTAGTGAAGACTGAGGTAAGGAACTTGTTAAGTACCTCAGCCTTCTCTATATCCTGGGTCACTAGGTCTCCCGCTTTCTTCCAGATGGGGCCCATATTTTCCCTAGTCCTGCTTTTATCACTGACATACCTATAGAAGTTCTTCCTGTTACCTTTAACGTCCTTGGCCATATTTAATTCTATTAGGGCTTTAGCTTTCCTAACCTGATCTCTGGCTTCACAGACAGTGTCTCTGTATTGTCCCCAGGCTACCTGTCCTTG
>WKFP01013777.1:337370-360303 GCA_011057875.1 Pterocles orientalis
TCTGACCCCAGGTGGAGCTCCGTGCACTCCAGCTGGTCTTTGACATAGAGGGCAACACCCCCTCCTCGTCTCCCCTGCCTGTCCTCTTTAGGCTCTTTCCTAAAGAGCCTGTATCCCTGCATTCCAACACTCCAGTCATAGGATCCATCCCACCATGTCTCCGTAATGCCAATAAGATCAATCATAACCCCGCAGGCGTGCACACATCTGTAGCTCCTCTTGTTTATTCCCCATACTACGTGCATTCGTATAGAAGCACTTAAGCTGGGCTCCCAAAGCCCATATATTGTCTTTCACTGCTCCCCTGTTAAGTACACATACAAGTCAACAGCTTTTTAATAGTAAAAGGCAAGGCCCTACAATTGAATTGCTAATGGAGTTTCCAGGCCTTCTGCAGCATTTTAATGTTAGGTGTTAACAACTCCATCTTCCTGTAACTCTTGTATTAAAAAAAAACCAAACCAACACAAAACCAAAAAACCAACATACACACACACAGAGTACCAAAAAAGCACAAAAATATCCCAGATGGCAGATTCAAAAGCTGTAGCTACTGTATGTCCCAGTGACATCTTGATGTAAGTACAGAAAACTGAATCTGAAATAAAAGAGAAAGGTATTCTCAGACTTGAGAAAATTGTTCTTAAGGAAAAAAAAGACAGGATACTCACTGCTGGTAATTTTACTAACACAGAAATATGACCAAAATCAGAGGAGTGCCAAATGCAAAAGCATAAAACGATGCTCTTGGTTCATGATTCAAAACATTATCTCAAAAACACAATGAACCGAGGCAGAAAGCCTAAGAACTTTCATGGTACTCGAGTTTTCACAGAATCACAGAATTATAAGGTTGAAAAAGACCTAGAAGATCATCCAGTCCAACCATATCCAGTACTTCCCAACTAAATCATATCCCTCAACACAACAACCAGACGTTTCTTGAACACCACCATGGTCGGTGACTCCACCACCTCCCTGGGCAGTGCATTCCAGTGCTTGACTACCCTTCCCGAGAAGTAATATTTCCTGACGTCCAGCCTGAATCTCCCCTGGTGCAATTTGAAACCATTGCCTCTAGTTCTATCACTGTCTACACGAGAGAAAAGGCTAACCCCTAGCTCACCACAACCTCCCTTCAGGAAGTTGTAGAGAGCAATAAGGTCTCCCCTGAGCCTCCTCTTCTCCAGGCTGAACAATCCCAGCTCCCTCAGCCGCTCCTCATAAGGCCTGTGCTCCAGACCCCTCACCAGCTTCGTAGCCCTCCCCTGAACGCGTTCCAGGGCCTCAATGTCTTTCTTGCAGTGAGGGGCCCAAAACTGAACACAGTACTCGAGGTGCAGCCTCACCAGTGCCAAGTACAGGGGGACAATTACCTCCCTGTTCCTGCTAGTAACACTGTTTTTGATGCAAGCCAGGATGCCGTTGGCCTTCTTGGCCACCCGGGCACACTGTCGGCTCATGTTCAGCCGAGCATCAATCAATACCCCCAGGTCCATTTCCTCTACACAGTCTTCCAGCCACTCCGACCCAAGCCTGTAGCGTCGACCGGGGTTGTTGTAGCCGAAGTGCAGGACCCGGCATTTGGTCTTGCTGAACCTCATCCCATTGGCTTCAGCCCAGCTCTCCAGCCTGTCCAGATCCCTCTGTAGGGCCTCGCTACCTCGTTTTGTCATATTAAGAACTCTATTAACTGTAATAAGGCCCAAAATTAAACTAGTCAGCGTGATTCAAAAAGCTAACTATACCCATGAAAAGTTGCACAGCCTCACAATAACATTGTACACATAAAATAATAAAGAGCAAATAATATATAAAAATATATATAAAGAGTATACAATTAAAAAAAGGTGTAGGGGCGCTTTGTGCTGAAGGAGAATTTTAACTATGATACTAACTTTAGGCTTTGTAATTATAAGGTTGATAAAGGATCCTGGGAAAGAGGAAAAGCAACCAGATGTGCAGAGGCATCCAAATATGCAGGACGTGAGGAAGATAAGGAGAAACTGAGAGAAATTAATTAGCACAACTAAGTTATTTTAGGGGGTGTGTTGACATCGCTTCGAAGGTTACGTTCCCAGGATTGAAAGTAGCCAATAGTGATTTTGTTATTAAGCATTTTGAATTATTGTATCCAATCAGTAGCTGCCAAATCTGAAAGAGCTCTGTATAAAAGCAAGTGCGCAACACACAATAAATGGCTTTCACTTTCATCATAATTGGCTCGTCTGGGCGGTGTCCAAGAACTTCACGCGCTGATCGCAAGGAGCCCCCTGTGCCGATTATAATGAACTCCGCCGGTCAACTACAAAAGGAAATCCAACATTGGAGATCTTCTATTGAATTCATGTTGTTCGGCAACAGACTTCTTCAGGAAGGAGGCAGGGCTCCCAGCCACAGAGAGAGGTTCAAGAGACAAGAGAAGATCATAGGGCACCACTCCTATCGCACCTCCAGCAATACAACCCCAGAGAAAAGCTGGCCATGATTCAGTATGTACTTCTGGTCTGAAGAAATGCAAGTCTGTCCTGGGGACATCAGAGCAGAGTACTCCACAAGACATGTACCACAGAAGAGTTCAAGTCCTTGCTCATTCTCATATTCACTTGCTAAACCAATCACATAGAAAGATAATTATCTTAAGTTACATCCTGCATTCTCTGGTGAGGTCCCACTATCACTGTTCATTTTAAGGGGAATAAAAATTGTCCTCTCTTACTGCAGCCTCATGTCTCTTCAACCACCAATTAAGCAGTTAGCACACTGTTAAATAAGAGCAGATGTCCAGAATTTTTTTTTCATTACTTCTACTTCTGAAGAAACTTTCAAAACACAGAACAAAGTAAATGCTTCAATCCGTGAATGTGTGTTTTTAAAAAAGAGACCCCCCCCACACCCAAGATCCTTCCACCTTTTCTGGCAGTAGAGTTAGATTAATGGTGTTGAGGGCAAATTGTCCTTTCACACGCCACAACACCTCTGAAAGTCTAAATAGATGAGAAACTGTTTTTGTAAAAATGAGAAATTTTTAAATCCCTTATTTAAATATTTTTTATAACAAAAAACAAGAAAGAAAGAATTGTCCAAGACAATGGATTTTGGTGAAAGTTTTCACTCAGATGGCTCCCAGCAGGGTGGCTCTTTAAGTAAGGAAGCACAGGAACAACTCCCTTACTGATCCCATAGCTGTTCTCAGCTAAAGAGAAAAAGTTTTCACAACTAGAGGCTTGAAATGTATTTGCTAATTTCTTAATGGATTAAATTATATTTAATTGCAGAGCTATCAACATTAAGAACTTCATTTGCAGTTTAGACATCCGAAAGGACAGTCAGCTTTGCAAGTCAGTCAAAATACAATCTTTAAGGTGATGAAATAAAACAGAGTGACAGAAAAAGTTCCCATTACCAAATAACCATGAGGCTGGATGAACAAAAGAGCGAACAGGACAATGATCTTAAAGGTAAACAACTGTGGCAGAAGTCAGCTGCTGCACAATCAAAGGGGGGATGACTTTGTCTTCTTGAAGATGTCTCCTGTTTTTGTGATTCTTAGCTAGCCAGAAATACCAGACAGATTTCTTTGCACACCTAGGGGAACTACTAAAACATACAATTATTTCTATTCATCTCTGCCTCCAAGAATTTTTTCATAGTGCAAATGGGACAATAAATGAAAAAAACACCTTTCTGCTTTTATGCATGCATTTTCTGTCTTGATTGCTATGCTAGAAGAAAGAGAGGAAAAAAAAGTCCATGATGCTTTTGCTGTCAAGCTTACACCCATGTGTCAGTCTTCCCCTTAAAGTAAGAGCTCAATTACCTGGCTCTGCTGCTACTTGTGCCTACTGGGTGGAACCAGGAACTGACAGCACCTGACAGGCACTGCTGATGCCCACAACAGATTCATACTGGTTTTCTTTACTTTTCATTCTGCTATTGCACAAATCCTAGTCTTTGAGGTGTTGTAAGTTATGACAAAGCTGTGAGTATCAGAGACCTTAGGCTAACTCCCCAGAACCATGCTAGAAAATATACTCAGAGTTTGTGTAAGGTTACCTTAAATGGTCTTTTGGACACCAGAGAAATGTTTCTACTTACCTGATACAAAAGTAATTATCTAAATGTTAGGTTAAGAGTTGCTAGTAAAGACCATTGAAATTATCTCGGACTGAAGATTAAAAATAAAAGTTCCCCCAGATCCACAGATGTACTTCTTCAGAGAGTAAGGGTCCAGCAAGCCTGTGACAAACATTACAGGTTTCCCAGAAGACACAATGAAGGCTATTTCTGAGAGACCACCGCAAGATAATGGAAACGAAAACTAAAGGGACTAGACAGAACAGTGATCAAACTGGGTTAACACACATCCTTGACTAAAACTGCAGTAATTTTGGTCATTCCCACTGTATTTGTACAGCCTACCAACCACGAGAAGAAACTGTAGGCAGGATATTAATGGGCGGAATTGCCTCTTGGGAATACAGCTCCCTCAAGTGGCAACGTTGGCAATTCTGAACTAGTATACAGCTTACTGCTTCCACAGTGATTGGAAGGAGAAAACTGAACAAGTTTTTTATGAAGAACGAATACATTCTTATACCAACTTTTCAAACCAATAAATAACCCATGAAAAACAAACCCACTCTATGTTCCTGTTAATTACTCAGACCAACAGGCGTGGAGAGACCATGTCCTGCAGAAACACCCCAAAGCGAGACTCTGCAAGCTGCTGGGGTCAAGTATAGCTTTATATTGCATTAAGGTATTCTTTATAGTAAGCAGTTCTCCAGCTGCTTCATCCAAAATGCTTGTCGGTTTTATTAAACTATACTGGACTCTGTCTCTTAAAACAGTGTAATGATCTTGTGAACGCTTACCTAATCTGAATCATTTGATTTTAAGCCTGACAGTCAGCCAAATCTATTTAAAGAGTATCTCTCACAGTAAAAAAAAGCAGCAGAAAGCTGCTTTGAACTGCAGAAGGTTCAGTGATGGTGGAGGGCTGGAAATTTCTACCTTCTTGAACCTGAGGGGAACCTCTCTGCTTCTTCCCAACTGTGTGCAGGTGCTTCTCCAGGGTTACAAAGTCCTATCAGTCATTTCTGCAGCCCTTCCTGAAAGAAGAACATCAGCCCATAAACATCTGTCTTCTGAGTAAACTTAAGACCATGCAGACTTTCCACTTCAAAATAGTGGAAAAGTACATCATCTATCCCACAGAGCTACTGAGAGAGAGCTGGGTAGCTGTGTCCAGACTTGAATAAAGCAGTTAAGAGGACTCCCAAGTATCCAGTTGGCTCACAAATAACCATAAAAGCTACTAAACCCCATCCAGTAAAGCGTTCTAATACAACATGACAACCATCCAAAGGCAAATTACAATTAAAAAATAAATTTAAAAGGCAAACATAGAGCTCTTGAGTATCTAAAGCCAGCATGAGAGCCTTTTCTGATTGAAATTAACTTAACCTGCAAGATGATCTAGAAGTTTCTGGAGGAAAGCATCTCTTCCTAGAGACTGTAATTTATAAGAGCACAATGTGGGACAATTGAGTAATAAAGGGCTTCTGTTCAAAGACAAACAATGAGAGAGATGAGGTCAGAACTAGAGATGCAAAGACCATGTTATTTACTTTGTGTGGGGCTTATTGCCAAAACACACTTTACTCCCTAGATAAAACTTTACTCCTATCAAAAACATGGTATTAATAACCACTGATCTCATGTATCATGGTACTTTCAGCACACACGTTTGCTGTGTAGGTTACAGGGAACGGAGGCAGACAAGGCCACAGCTGTGTCCTCCCGAAATCCTTCGGAAGCAGCTGCCCCCCTTTCTGTTACACAGCCCAAAGGATCTGTTATCTCAACAACTTTTCTCTGACAATTGAAGAGCAAAGGAATATATATATATACAATACGTATTTTTATATAAATTTCATATAAATATAAAATTAAGAAAGTCTGCCCAGCCTGAAGTAAATTCAAACAGTTTCAGAACTATTTGCACACCCTTCAGATCTCCCGTTCACAGTTGCCCAACTCTTCAAGACTGCTGTACATGATAATAAAAGTCTGCATCTTAACACACCCTGATTTCCAAAGCACTTATCCTAAAGTTTTTTATTACTTTCTACATTAAATCTAAGTTTATTCTCCCAAGCCTGTATTTAAAAAACACCCTACCTACCCCTAGAGGTAGGTACTGGACATTTCACAAGGAGGAAGGGTGGGGTGAAACCAGCTTTTCATCCCACTCCAGATGGAACTTGGGGAGTTTGGATGAACAGAAAAAACACAGCAGCTTCAAGTGTTATGCAAGTGCTAAAAAGAAGTTAAACATCACCAATCAATCCTGTGTAGCACAGAAAATTGCGATAAATAGGAACAGGGCAGCTGTCAACCATATGTTGAAAGGAAAGGTTCTGGTTTGATTCTAGCAAATGTTCAGCCAGCCTTCTGCTACAGGTTATTCCCTTTTCAAATCTTCACCTTTGCTCTCCAAAGGGGAGCTTCAAGACGAGTTCATAATTTAATTCAATCTCCAGACAGAAACAAACCTTTCCATGGAAAAATTCTGAATTTTACAGTCATCAGATTTCGAGACCGTTTTTCCTGTGGCACCATGTTCACAAGAAAATCATCTCATCTCTCTTCCAATAATACCACTGACCCAAGAAAACAAAAGTCTTCTTCTTTGGCTTCCAAATTCAAGCCCAATGACAACTAGAGAGTTCCTAGAAGCTTCCAGAAGTAGCCAGTAGCATTCAGCAACATAAGGCTTAATGACTGACAACTTTTTAAATCCTAAAATCCTGCTGCCATTCTTTTCCTGACCTTGCAGACTTTCACTGCTGAACAGAAAAATTCTTCCTCTTCTGTAACAGCTACCTTGTTAGAACTATGAGTTCTCCTGTCAATCTTCACACGCCTTCCCTTCCTTAGAACAGAAGTCAGTAGCAATCAACTCCCAAATCATCTGCTGTTCACATTACAGCACCATAAATCCCTCTGTTTCATTAAACTCTTTCTCATTATACCTTGACTTAAGTAACGTTTGAAACAACTGCATGTGTTAATACACACACATCCACATACAATAAAAACCACAGGTAAGCAAGAAATGGATTTTGCAGGAAAACATGCAAACAGAAGAGCTCCAGCACCATCAGTACTTCAATTTCAAAGGAAAGACAACACAGACTAAGGAAAGGTAGGAGCACATTGAGAGTAGCAATAGACTTCAACCAAACAGATGGACAGCCTTTGGGTGGAAAGACAGGTCTTTCCCATGATGAGTTAAGAATCTCAAAGTCAAATACTGCAATGCAATGTTCTCTCCAATTTCTTCTCAAGCAGAAAGACAACAGCCAGGGCAGAAATCACTTTCCTCAACACAGGCACATAATCGACTTTTTGACACCACTGGCTAGTGAAAACCTCCACAGAGGGTGGGCAGACACAATTCCCACTCCTCTCATGATCAACACCTGGGGCCAGACAACATACTTTAAGTACATAGTTTACTCCCTCCCTATTTTCTCTTAGCTCAGGATAGTATTTGGTACTAAAATAATAATTATAGCTTATTCTCAAACAAGTAATTCACTGTATTTTTTGTTTTATCTATACCACCATTACTATGTATCAAAGTGGCTTACAACACTCACTCTCTTGCCAGACTAATACCAAGGTGCAAACCTAAAGCAGTAGAGGAACTCACACAAGCAGAACACAGGCAGAGAGCAAAGAAAGAGCAAGCAGCAGTTTAAAGTGCCTGTACTCGGTCCCAGTATCAAACACATCATTTTTCCCTGACTTGCTAAAACTGACAAGCAGAAGGAGTGTTGCTGCACCACATTATATAGATTAATACTTCTCCATAGAAATACAAAGCTATACACCCAGCATCCACAACATGCTGATAATTCCTCTTTTTTTAAGCAGTCATCTGCACTGTATAGCTATAAATAACACTTCAGCAGAATCACGAGTGTGCACATACATGCATAAGCACTTAATCTCAATTTGGGCTTAAGACCATCTAGTTTTAGAGGAATAAGCATAACTAACAAGAACAGGAAAACTCTTTTTTGCTTCATTTTGCTTTGTATGCAGAAGCATTCTCCCGCAAAACCCACTGAAGACTTCAGAACTTGAGTAGGAAAAACACTTGTACATACCACAAGAAAAAGTTTAATGAATCAAAACATCCCATATCCAGGAGGGGTTAATAGCATATGGGAAGAGTAAAACAAACAAACAGGTGGGGGGAAAACATACCATGACACCCTACACCTCACAAACAACCTCGAACAGATGAGCAGGGGGAGGAGAACTCAAAAGCCCTTTTTGTTTCCTTTTGATTTCTTGTTTTCTATACAACTAGGAGACCAGCAGAAGAAAACATCTGATCAATGCATCTGGGGAAATTACAGAGGAAAAGACTCTGTGCTAGCTGATGAGGGTTGTTGGTTTTGGGGTTTTTTCCCTTTTCTTTAAATAGGAGGCAAACAGACATGACCAAGCCTCAAAACTTTACATCCCAAACTTGTGCAGGGTGCTCTTGTCGCACACTAGCAAATAAAGCATTTGTAACACGGTACCTTGGCTCCCCTGTGGCTCCCGCACCCCAAGACCAGACCTGTCCAACTGGGCCACTGCTGGATGAGCCAACAGCTGGGGCCATTTTGTGCAACTCCTCAGCTGCAGCCCAAATCCATTATAGGACCTCAAAGTGAGTGGCCATTTTGCAGGGTGTGTTTTAAAGAGGATAATGACAACAGAATGCACAACAGTCCTGAACTCACAGGTAAACATCAAATACAAGCAAGGTCACACAATGTTACCTGAAATTTTACTTTCACCCAGAAGCCCATCACAATTTACTCTGCCTAAATTCTTCTGGTATAAGACATAATGAAATATGCATTAGAATAAGTATTCTGGAGAACAAAAGACCCCTGATATTCTTTTATCAAGCAGTTACAAAAAAAAAAGGCTTCAAATGCAGTTCAATGTATTTCACTGTGTGAAATTTGGAGTAGATGGCCAAAATAGGCAAGAGGTACTTTCTTTGATTTTCATATACAGTGTATTTATCAGAAATATGTTTCAGAAACTAAAACATTACGTAATACACATAGTATACACAGATGGAAGTTTCATGTGTGCAAAGCAGATTGTAGCTTATAAACAAGTCTTCTGGAATACACATCTTTCATCTTATGTTAGAACTAAAAGCAAGGTGAAGCCATAAGATTTGCGTATTAACTTTCACAGAACTCCAGCCCCTTTGAATTTAAAGTCTGAATTCAGATTTCTCAGTCCAGACTAAAAGAGACTGTTTATGTAAGTCTTACTAGATGCTACCATAAGGAACTACTTCCACGCTGATTTTAAAAACTTATACAACCCTCTCCTTACAGATTTTAATACCCTAAATCTTGAGATCTGCTGCAAAAAAAGCTGCTGTTCATTCTATAAAATACAGAAACATTTATGCAATTACCTTGTATCAAAACCAGGCTTATTGACATGAAGTTATTGTTTTCAATCAGAAAGGTTATTTCATCTTCATCAGAAAAGTACTGTGAAACTACCAAACGCAAATAGGATTATTTTGTGTCCTGCTGTGGCCTGGAGAGATCCACACACCATGAAAGAGACTCTTGTTAAGTACAAGCAGGCTCTGTCCTCATGGGTCACAGAAGCAGAAGCTGTGCAAATGCAGTATAATACAAGCCAAACGGAGCAGTTGGGTATTGGGATAAGAAAAAGAAGGATGTCAACATCTTTGATTTATTTTTTCTCTGCCTGCTGATGAAATGACACTACTGAGTGGCACCAGAAGCTCCCTACAAAAAAAACAGGACATGCTCAAGGAGGTGTACACCATGAAAGGAGCCCTTCCACATTATTTGTGGGTTGCTCATTAGCAGAAAAAGAGCATGAAGAGGTAGTTCACAAGAGTTCCTCTCTTTGCAACTGGAAGAAGCCTCTTAAATATGAAATTAAAACAGAATTCTGTGGGTTATATATAACAGGGAAGTTATAATACCAAATGGTACATGTGGCGAGAAAAGCACACTTATTAAAAGCTGTTGTTGTTGCTATTTTAAAACAGAATGAAAAAGGGCAAGTCTGAGGGAATGTACACATGCTCCCATGTACAAAACCAAGGCCTGGCCTGACAGCACCGCAAAGTACCCAGCCAGCAACAAACGTTAAAGCCACTGAGTTCAACAAGGAAAGACTGAAAGAGTAGCTAGAGACAATAGCAGCCTTGCTCAACTTTGGACAATAGGATTTCAGCCTAGACTGTAAATAAAAGGATGTTTACTTCAAAGATTTAGTTTATTTTCTTTCAGCAGTGGTTTAACTGTTTCAAAGCTGCTGTGGGTCTGAGCTCTACTGAAAAGCAGCTGCTTCTGTTAGTCTCCCAAATCTGATTGTGCATTGATGGCCGAAACCATTTGCAAAACTAAAGACAATGATCGCCTGGCAGAAACCACATACCCTCCCAACAGTCACTCCCAGGAGTGCTGCAAGGTTAAGCCCAGAGGATCACACAGCTTCTGACTTAGTCTGGGCAAGAACACACAAAATTTTGAAAGCACAGCATTTTAAACTAGTATGTTATATTCTGCGTACTCAGCTCATCTTTCTTCCCCACCTGTAGAGAAGTGACCGGCCTAAATTGATGTGTCTCATCCATTCAAAGCAGAGTGCCTCAGGGAGCAGGACGGAGGTTGGAGCACAGAGAAGCTTTAGGAAAAGATCTTGGGCAGCTCTAGGGGTTCTTCCACTCCATCTCTCCCAGCAGGGGATGGGGAAGTAACTGGGTCTCAGGATAATATAATTTATTTAAGTGTTCTGTTTCTGGCTTCTGATTATGTGTGTGATCCCTTAAGAGTGTGGCTGTGCCATGTAGCACCCTCTGGGGCAGGGGTACAGCCCATCCTGCCCCATAGCCCTTGGGGAGGTACCAAAGGTGTTCAAAGGAGGAAGCTCCATGGACTGCAAGCTATGGTCTTTGACATAGCACAAAATTTCTGATAGACATTTGGGGTCACTCAGTGACTGACAGGCTAGGAAACAGAGACATAGCAGGCAACAGGAAAGTTGCTTACAAGCATATTTCTGTTTTGTCTTCCCTAGTTCTTTGGAATTTTCTATTTTAAAAAAAGGCAAAAATTCTAGTACTTATTTAAACATAATTTGGCTTTTTAAATGTTAAAATCCTTTCAGTCTTTCGGGAGCTCGCCACAGGAGAAGAGTTACACATGTCCACCTCAGATATGTGGAGGACTGCATATCCTGTCATGGCAATCCAAGACTCTTGCCAGCCCCCAGCCCAGATCACACAGCCACCCCCATACCAGCACCACCAGGAGCTTGTCACAGGACAGAGCCTTCACCTTCCAGTTACACAGAAGACTCACATGGCACACGTTGCCCACACCTCCTCTCACCAAATCCTGTTAGGACAAGATCTGTTGATATTGCTCCCAGGCCCACATCTCCGAGCACTGTAACGTTGTACAGTATAACTTGTTTTCCCCAGAATTCCCTAGACAATATGCTGGCAACATAAAAACCTGCTGAAGGGACATAACTCTTGTGTTTGACAGAAGAGGGTCTGAGGAAGATCAACGTAGTACAGAAAACAGATCCAGAACACCAGCAAGGCAAAGGACAAAACCAAACATTGCCCTGTCTAAAGGGCCTCTTCCTCAGAACAACCAGCCTTCAAGGAACGATCACCTGACATCTGGGAAAGCAACATCTTTAAAAGCTACCTACCGTGATCAAGAAGTGTTACCACACCATGATGGTATTTTCAGTCATCTCATTACACCACAACAAATACTTTGTTGAGAAATCGGTTACAAAATTTTCCTCCAATATTAGAAGTATTCAGACGCGCTGTTACTATTATTATTATTATTAGCCATTGCTTAACCACCGTTACAACACATAACACTTCCTGATACACACCTGTAAGGAAGACAGGAAAAAATAAGAATATTCTATCCAGATTAAGAATCTATGCATCCTTCCTCTGTGATTAAGAAAATAAAATAAATCATACACATGTGAATCCACATGTGCAACCAAGTGGCTGACCTGGAAAAATCTTACATTTTTGGTCAATCGGGACTGAAGGCACTCCATTTGAAGCTAAACTGCTCTGAGCTTGAGCCAAAACATGCGGTGTTAGATGTATTTTCTTTGCTAGACTAGAAGAAAGTCTTTCTGGCCTTGCAGCATTCTCATTTTTTTCCAGTCCCCCAAGCTCTCCAATTCCAGTATACTCTGGTGACCCAGATACTCACCAATCAGGACAGCAATAGTAACATACACTGTCTTGTGGATCCGAGTACATGAGAAACTTGAAGAAAACTTGCAGAATTTCATACATATTAATATATCAGTTAAAAAGACTATAATTATGATCCAAAACATCAGAACCTGAAAAGATGCAACTGGAAAATAATGAAATGACATGGTTGTGACACACTATTTTTTGGAAGAAGTAATCTTGTCTTGTAGCTAACATCTGCGGCAACTCCCAGGAGAAACAGCAACCAATTCAACATCACTTGGCTCTTGGTGAAGTCAAAAACTCTGTCCTACTGCAAAAACCTTCCAACAAATGCATTTGTTCCAGCTCTCTTAATTTTGCTTCTTGATTACTACAAAAACTCTTTTTCTTGAATAAAGGTATATAGAATGTCTGTATCTGTTGAGAAGTGTAGTACGAGCATAATTTTCTCTAACACGTTGCTTTGGCTATATCCCACTATTCCCCCCTTCCTGTGGTATGTCACTTTCCCTGCATTCACATCTAAGGGCCCTTTGGTCCAGCATAATATTGACTTTCCCATTTGTAAGTGTATTATTAAATCCTGCCCCAAAAGCTGATGGTGCCAGCCTTCACCAGCCATTTGTTACATTATAAAGCCAGTGTTTCTGTTTTCTCTCCCTCAGAGAAGATGGAAACATACCAAAAACATCTACAAAACTATCTGGTTATCCTCCAAATCACTCCTTTCCTGCCAAGCACAGAGAAGCGAGGCAGCGAGGCAGCAGGTGTGCCAAAACCATTGTTCATCGTGACAGCCACCACAGTCTGCTTCCTTTGCTCCTCTGGCCATTTGTCATGTTTCTCTGGCCTTAGACAAGGAACCCTCTAACCCGGAATCAGCCTGTTTGGGTTTTTAAGACACCTAAAATTCTGAGATTACTGCCATAACCTATAGGCGCAACTACATTATATATATTAACAGCTTCAGAAAACCACATAAATCCCCATATGTCCACTGCTATGCTTCCCTGTTTGTTAAAGAAAAGCAAAAGGCTTCTTGAACTGCCCAGTTTAAAAAAACAAACCGAAACAAAAAAGCCTAACGCTTCTCTAACTCCCACCAAATATAATATACTAGAAGACGGGCCCATCACCTTAGACAAGCAATGTGTGAGAGTGACCTTTATATATGAACAAATTAACCCAAAAATCTCATGGCCCCCAGAGCAGGGCAGAGGGCACTCCCCTCTCCACCCCAGCACTGTGGGGTAGGCAGTTAAAACCTCTGTCCTTTGGCTCACAGGAGCATACTCAGCTCACAAAATCAGCACTTTTTTGGGGGATGGGAAGAGGGGAGAAGATGGGCTTGCTTTATTTTGTTCTAGTTTAGTGACCTGAGTCAACTCATCAAGAAGTTACAGCCAGGGCAAGGAGAGTGGGAATTCCTCTTCCAGATGTGCATCAGCTGAGCCCTGCCTCAGCAGATTATGATCAGTCTCAGGCAGTCTGAAACACAGCAGGGTTCCAAAGAAGTTATTCCTTAAAAAAAAAAATCTGGAATGCATTTGAACAGGCAGAATGTTTTTATTATACTGAATTATGAGCAATGGAAATGATACATAGATTATTTTTTCCTCCCTCTGGTGACAAACTCTAGATTTATCATTTTGTTGAACTAAAACCTCTGCTTAACATCACCAAATGTATTAAAATAATTTGTGCTTTTTTTTCAAATCTACAAATCTAAACAAAGATGTACGTCATGCTAAGCTGAAGCAGCAAGAAGCATGGAATAGTAGTGGTAGACTTCCAAAATTCACAGAATAATTACTATTTATTTTGGAAAGACACTTTACAGAAGGCAGGGGATCAGGAAACCAGCCAAAGCAAGTTGACTTTCACAAATCAACACATTAAAATAATAAAGAAGCTCTACATATATTTAGTATCTCACTGCCAACTTTCTAACACAGAATTCAACAAGTGGAAGGATGCAAAGCCACACCTAAATTATCAAAAAAGCACTCCTGAGAGCTTCTCACTAGGCAATAGTTATACTGTAAAATAACAACGATGAGAAATGAACTGCCAACATCCCTTCCAGCTGTGACAAATGTCATGGTGAGAAGAGATTCTGAGTGGCTTCATCTTCAAATTTCTCATGGATCCTATCAGTCAGAAGAAGCTACAGTATGGTGGACCAGAGGCAGCTTATGGCTTTGAAATTGCCTTTCGCACAGGTAGCAGAACATAAATAGAATGTACACCTAGGAAACACCATTAGGCAGCAGGACTAGAATACTGAAAAGCAAACTATTAACAAACTGAACTAACACTCTTTCTTTGCATCTTAGGAACAAAGACAATCCACGTTGAAAAGCAGTATTTTCTACCTTTCAGTAGAATTCCTGTGACAACTTGGATTCAATAAATAAGCAGTGGTGGCACTGAATTAAAACAACAGATTTAAAAAAATCAGAAAGACCTACCTTCAAAACTCATTTTCTATTGTGTGAACTCCACATTGGTACTGCAACAAACACTGTAGACCAGAGCAGATTGGTAAAACTCTCAGAGGACTCACTGCTAGAGTAACTGCTCTGAGTAATGCTTGCATGGAAAAATTATTTAAGGGAGGAGGAAAGAGCTAGAATACCGTGGGAGGGGACAACGTGCTGTTTCAAACAATAGGAAGCTGTTAAAACAAAAAAACAAGGTCCTCCCTCGGCACAGGAAAGTCTCATTTGAAAAGCCTTGCCCCCGCTGCCACCGACCAGGCAGGCAGCTCTGACAAGAGGTAAGGCCAGAGGCCCGGCCCTGCTTACTGACAATTCCCCTAGGAAACCAGGCCAGGCAAGAGGGAGGAAGGTTTTCCAAACCCTTTTGTGAGAGAGCAGACTGGGGGCAGAGGAGGAGGAGATAGGGCTGTAAGCGATGACTTCATTTTACAGCAGCAGCCTGGCTGTGCAAGGCAGGCACCACAAGCGCTGGTGAGGTCTCTGCAAACTGCGCCGTTAAACACGAAGGGTGTGCTCTCGTTGGAGGGGTTGATAGCCAGGAGTGACATGTAGCCATTTCAGAGAAAAAAATGCAAAGGACTCAAAAGACGCCTTCAGTTTCCATCTGTTTAGAGCCCCGCAGTTGCAATGCAAATTTAAAAGCGGTTTTCCAAAGAACAATTCAGGACAATTACTGGAACCACCCCCTGCGGTTCAAAGCCCGTACCGATCAAGGGAAAAAGAAGCTTGTTCAGAAAAACAGCTTCCTACCCCAAAACCTCCCATAAACTCAGTCATTTAAGCTCAGAAGCAGCATTACTACATGATTATTCCCAGACTTTTACAGTACAGCTCCAGGACACTGGTGCCATCCACATTCAGCATCAATTTGTTCTTCTCACATGGTCACATTCATAGCACAGACAGGGAGAGTTACTGTATATCCAAGACCAAGATAACTTTAAAGAAAACTTTGGTTATGTTACAAAAAACAATGCACACCATTGTCTTTCTGTCCTACCACAATATAATGCTAACAAACAGAATCAGATTGAAATACAATAACACTTTGGACCATACAAGGTGTTGAAGATACTATCCCCACTGGGACCATTTACCTAATAGAAACAAACAATGCAAAAAGGAAGCAGTTGGAATACAATTAAATCAGTTTGCCTTAAGAACAATCCAGTCTTGCAGGGCTGAGCCAAGTTTTAACTATATCTTTCCATAATGATAGAGTTTTGGTGAGACAAAAATAGGAGTTAGAAAAAACGAAAAAAATACAGCAAAGGCACTCTAAGCACCATTTTACCTCATGATGCTTCTACAGACGCCTTTTAAGATTTATTTCAAATAAAATAATTTTCTAAAGAGTACTAGTAGTGGCATAATGGCGAACAAAACCAGTGCAATGTTCAGTAAACATACTGGGCTCAAAACCTGCTCCACAGCTCGTGTGTGGTTAAAACAGCACGTTAACTCTGTAGCACTCTTTCCTCCAACAGCTTGTTTCATGAAAGCCAAACCACTTAAAAGGACAGCTTGCAACACCAACACTGACCTTTTCCAGGCAAAAGCAATATTCCAATCATCATTTTTATCATATAGAAAGAGTGATCAAGTCTTCCAGATACCTCACACCACTACTGGGATCTGCAGGTTTCTTTTCAAATACCCGTATAAGGCTTACCAAAAGTTAGCAAGTCCATTTGTTCAAGTGGCATTATGTCCAGGGCTCAATGACCCAAGGTTGGCAAGCACCCTTCCAGAGAAAACACTAGTCTCTATGCTCCCTTCCTCCTCATTCCAAAGGACAAAGCATTTGTTTTTTTCCTCCTCAGACACAAAGACCACATAGATGCTTCTGTGACTCCACTGATTTCCTTGCTGAGGTGGTGTGGGCCAGCACTCAAGAAATGGCAGGAACACCTGAATCAGTAATTCCAAGAGTTCTGTAGTACTGATGTTTACAGTTCCTGTTTGCACCAGTCTCAGTTTCCATCATTTCAGAACTCATTCTCAGCTTTTTGCTAAAATGCTTCAGGTGACCACACATACTTGAGTAACTGCTAGAAGTATGGATCAAACTGTGGCCATTTTCAAATATCTGCTCTGACACCATTTTACACTGTCCCTCAGCACATGGATAGTGGAGACTAACAGTTACTTGTCTAAACAATATCCAGTTCTTCAATATTTTAGTGCATGAAAAAAGCCTGAAAATTATTTCTAGAATCTCTCTTTAAAACAAGATCAGTTCTGCTTCCATCACACCTAAACCTAAAACTTTTAAAAATCATACAGCAGCAAAGGACAGGTAAGTGGTTTAGTACTATAACAAACCCCTCTGCATCAGACAGAAAATAAGATTTCATTCCCACTGCTGAGAGTCAAACAGTTCAAACTGCAAGCAGGGCTCCACACCCCAAACAGAAGCCAGGGAACACATCCCCAGCAGAAGCACAACAGCACCGCTGTGCTTACAAAAGAGAGCTTTGCCAAACACACCAGCTAAGCATCTGACTCACTGCCAACAAACTAAAAAATAATTCAGAGCAATTACCACATTTCTGCATAGAACAGGAAGAAAGAAGAAAGAAAGAAAAAAAGAGAGAAAGAGAGAGGGTTTCCATTCTTTTAACATTTCACCTAAATTAGAACAGCACAGCAACCCTCACCCAGCTCTGGTCAAGCACTGCAGCCCCTAGGGCTACTAGGACCTGACAGCAATACTAGCAATCCACATAGCTGCATCAGACTGAAATGAGGCAGGAGAACCAGGCAAAATAAAGCAACAGAGAAACAAGCCTGGAATTTCTCTCTCTTTCTCTCTCTCTCTCTCTCCCCCCCTCTCTCCCTCTCTCTCTCTCTCTGAAATACTAGGGCCTGAGCAGTGAGGCCCTGAACCAAAGTTGACCTCTAGGTGAACCTCACAATCTAACAATATACCTCATACGTGTAATAGTGATCACATATGCAATGTATAACCATATGAATACATGCCAATTTATAAAAGCTTTTGTTGTAACGCTTATAGAGCATTGCTGTAACACTTGCTGTAAAATAACAGTTGTGTAACGGTAGCCCCACTCGCCAAAAAGAGACATACCTATCTCAAACCTTCAAACAGACCTCTATGTGACAGAGTGTAGCAGGGCGGTGACGGGCTTTGTTTAGAGACACTTAATCAAAGATAACCAGATACCTTTACTTCTTAACTTTTTCTCACGTTCCGGCCAAGCATGGGAAAAAGTTAACATGGAAAAAAAAACCTACACCACATGCTTTTCACAGCTTAAGATAGAAAGTTGTTAATTTAACTGTATAAAAGCAGGGACCATTTGCAGGGAAAATTGTAAGCCTCATCTACACATGGACGCACTGTACAGAGATTTCCCAATCGCCGGGAGGGACTTTCCAATCCTCACTGTAAACAGGCTCCCCAGTGACTCCGGATCTGGATGATGGTAACATATTAATAGGGCAACTGGTGATGTATCTTTCTTTATCACTGTCGCTAACTCTATGTAGTAATGATTAGGTGCATTACCTTATTGTATGCTTGCTATAGTAGTTTGCTTATTATTTTGCTGCTTTATCTTATCTTGCTTTAATTCATTTTCACTACTATTTTTTCATTATTTTATAACTTTAAACATAAGTAAAAATAAGCTTATTTTTTTTTTAACTTGGTGCCTGTGTCCTTTGTGCTAACCCCGTCAATTGGCAAAAACACTCTCTCCCTTCCTTGCTTTTCTGCTTTGGATCAGACATCAGCAATGTGAGAAGCAAACGTATTTGCAGACAACCCTATCTATCAGAAGCATGTATGCCTACAGCATACGTTTATGGTTGACAAGACAAATTGTCTGACAAAAGCGTAAGTTAAAAAAAATTTTGAAGAAACAAAGTATAGATGACAGAGAACTTCCATAACCATTCTTTCAATACTGAAAGCAGTTCTCTTCCCAGCGTCTGCACAGTCCTAGGATTTCAGCTTCCTTCTGCCGTTGCAGATCATGTAGCTTCCTAGCCAGCAAAGGCTATGCTAGCCCTTCCCTTCGCCTTCGAATGATTTTCCACCACAGCACTCCTACCTATAGAGCTGTAAATATCAGCACACTTAGTGTAGCTTAAATACCACAGATTTGTCTACATGGAGAAGTTTGTCAGGAGTAAGTGCTACATGGTGAAAATGTAGTTTCTTGACTGCCTTCAACAAAGAAGCAGGTTGCAGGAGTTCCTGCCCCCCTTTCACAGATCTCATCTGATGCTCTGTTCTGCAGATGGCAGCCTGTGTAGGACCATATTACAAAGTGCATCATGAAAACAATCTTGATTAAAAATAACCAGAAAAATAAAGGGGGGGGGGCTATTTTTATAATCTCATTTATTCAGAATATAGAGTAGTCCCACAGTAAGCAGTTTTAACTGGCACAATACAGATCAGCAAACTACAAGGGGTACAGGAGCAGAGAAACAGTAGTTACAGCAGCTTCTTCTATGAATGAGGAGACCTTATCACTGTCTACAACTACCTGAAAAGAGGTTGTAGTGAGGTGGGTGCTGGCCTCTTCTCTAAAGTAACAAGGGATAGGACAAGAAAAAACAGCCTCAAGTTGCACCAGGGGAAGTTTAGGCTAGATATTAGAAATAATTTCTTCAATCAGGCATTGGAACAGGCTGCCCAGGGAAGTGGTGGAGTCACCATCCCTGGAGGTGTTCCAGAAACGTGTAGATGTGGTGCTTAGGGACATGGTTTAGTGAGTTAGGTGGTGTGGGTTGACCAACTTGATGATCCTTGAGGTCTTTTCCAACCTTAATGATTCCATGAATTTTGCCAGCAAAGCCAAGATACCATGTAGATGCACTAATTCCTTACGCAGGTAACTTACAGTGTGTTTTACGATGCAGCTGTGCCAACCTGACAGCTGCTATCAGGGTGGATCTATTTACAATCACATGCCCTTTCTGCTCCCTTTATGCTAACACTGGGCAGCCTGCAAAATGAGCTGTAAGTCAGGACAAAACAACTCTACCAATGGAAATAAAACTGATAGGGTTTTTTCCAGTCAGCTGGCTCCCTCGGGATTCAGAAAAGCAGGCCTAGCGAGCAATGTCTCTCAACAGTGGTTTGAAGCTAGATTGTCTTACCCAGATAACAAAGCTACCCCTCCATCTGCAGTCAGACGCCTGTGTGCCAATCAGTAACACGGACTCAAGGTGTGGTTTCATTTAACTATGGGAAACACCAGACTGTGTCAATCTGTTTGTTTTCCCTAGCCTCACTGCTTCCGAATATTGCACTGCACTGCAAGCTGGTTGTACCAGCCACTTCAACCAAAAGCAGACATGCCACACAGCCAAGCAAGGAGAGACCAGCAGCACACAGCCAAGACCCAGAAACCCACCCAGCCCTTTCCTGGAGCAGCCACAGTGAAATGGCATTAGCTTAACTTCACACTGCACCACAGGAAAGATCAGAACAACTGCTGCAAATTAAAATCCACGGTTGATCTTTTCTAGCCTCTTTGTTTTAAGTGCATTCTTCTAAGACAGTGGGTTTTAGTTTACAATATGCATTCCCAGGACTTCTTAAAGTTCTGAAAACATGTTTGCCCGCTTCATTGAAAACCTTTGAGGTTAAAAAAGTTAACTCTCTGAAGTAGACACAAAGCAGTGACCACCAACAATTTCTTTTTTGTGGGGTGGGGAGGGCAGAGAGGGCAGGTTGAGGAAGAGAGGCTCATATTCCCAAATCAGCAGCACATTTTTAAAGAGGAGGGAAAAAAGCCAACAAAAAAAAAAATCTACCAACGGTCTAACAAACTTGAGGGCAATGTGTTCAAACATATTAGGCAAACACTTATGCTGTACCCAGCTGACCTTCTCCACGTGGCAAGACAACTGTTTAAGTACTGTCTGTGGAGGGAAAAAGCATAGCAAAATCTTTATTTTACTTTGTTGACACAGCTTGCTGCAGTAGGGTGGACACAGCCTAAAAGTCAAATGGACCCATATAATGAAAACTCATAAAAATTAATACTGCTTTCTCCCTTACCATCTGAGCTATTCTTTTATTAAAATAAGGTTACCTAGAGCTATACAAGTAGCTTGTAAATTGCAAGATAAGCAAAATGCTTTTTTTGCCATTTCTCTATTTCTGAAGAACAACCACACATATCAACAGAGAATCGAAAACACTTTTCAAGACTTTTCTGAGACTGGCTAATGTGAGGCCAGAGTTTTTATGTCCTCCACTTTCCTTCAGCCCAACTGCTCAATCTCATCTTTGCACAACCCTTTCCAATATTGCAACACAAGCATCTGTGTGGCTGCTGAGACAACCTGGACAGTGTAAACAGCAACCAGGTGGAAAGACAGGCCAGTGTAGTTTCAAGTCAGATCTGTTCCTCAGTGTCCCATACATAGCCCCACAAGTATTTTTTGTGGGGAATGTCTCCGGGTGGTTAAAATATTTGAGAAGCCATGGCCGACAGTCTAAACTAAAATCTAAGCTAGTTTAGGAACAGTAAAGGGGAAAGGATTCCTTAGTATTATAAAGTCCAGTCCCCACCTATCAAGAGTAGTATCACCCTAACTCCATTTCCAAACCTTATGGTTTGACACACTGGCCCATTTATGACTTTAGAGTAGAAACAGTTTGTATACATACTCAATATTTTCCACTTAACTGAAAAAAAGCTGCCTGTCTTCTTTCTTACGTGTATGTACTGTAAGGCAGAGTGCTCCTCATTGACACCAGCCTTCCTTTTGGCAGATAACACAAAAAAATAAATATTGTGAGAGAAACAAAACATTATTAACCTGAGCACATCGTTATGAACATATCCTGCTGTCAGTTTGACTCTTTACATCTAGAACACTAACCCAGTGCTTCGAACTAGTTTTACCTGTAGCACTGGGAGGTCTGTCTACAAAACAGCCAGGGTTTAAAGATTCCAAACACGAGCAGGAACCAAAACACCACTCTTCACTAAAAAGGTGCTCCCACATACACAACAAATAACTGCATTTCTTGTTGCTTCTACACTCCTAAAAACAAAACAAAACCAAGGAAGGCAATTCTATTCCATACTTACTCCCGGTGACTACAAAGCACAGTGCACTGCACTTAATCCATCCTACCTTTTTGTGACTTCCACCTTAGTACGTGGACCAAAGCCAAAATAATATTTTATAAATAGCTTCTTTGAATGAGTGTGATGCCACATTGCGTCCAAAGCCACAGACAAGTCTCCTATCACTTGTGCAGGTGGATCAGACACACACAGTTTTATGCCCTAAAAGGCATTGCACAAAATTATTTTCCCTGTAGGAAAAGGAATTTCCTGTGGTTCAAACATGACCCTGAGATATTAATGAATTATTTACAGTTTGACTAAGTTTGGAATCGGAAAATAACTTTTCCTATGTAAAGAACATACATGGCATTGGAGTAACTGGAGTGCTAAATCCATATCCACTTTTCCCACTGTCATCACAAACTTACATAATTTTGTGACCCTAAATTATGGCACCCAACCTGTAAACCCTGATACATCAGGATCTTAGCAATGCTTGGGGTCCTTGACAAAAAGCTTACAAGAAAGTCTTGAGAAAGAAGATTATGAAAGGTTACTTCATCTGCTTGCATCAAACAAAATCAATACTTTTCAGGTTCTTATCTGACACAAAAAAGGAGATGTTGGGTTGGAGGTGGAAGATTCACTTCGGAAACTAACTTACATCAGTGTGAAACCAAAATGAAAGTAAGCTCACAAGAAAGCTCTTCCTACCTACATTCGTTTGTCCCCTTTGATATTCTAGTTTCTCAGCTTATTAGTTTATTTTTATATCACTTAGCAACAGAAAAAACTAAATCTCAAAGACACAGTTACAGAAAAGGTAATGAAATTCATAAAATTTCATCTTACACCATCTTAAATTTCCTGCACTAATTGTTTTCTGTTGTGTCCTATTTTTAGTGTTTGTCCTACGACTGAACCTTGGCAGACTGACATGCAGTCAGGATGTATGGCATAGAACTCCCAAGAGCATTTAAATCCATACCACGACACTGAAGAGCTGAAAACAAAACTAAATTACACAGACAATTCTA
>WKFP01013777.1:360323-374330 GCA_011057875.1 Pterocles orientalis
GAGGAGTATCAATATTTTATAAAAAAAATCAATTTGCAATTAATAAAAGGAAATAATCTATGAAAATCTATCATTAGAAAGAAGAGGGGACATAACAGGATTTCTTAAGTTAGCCTTCTTTCCACCTTAAAATGTTTTGTAATAATTTCATTTGAACAGCCACTATTTCTTAACTGCACACACCTACAAATGCTGTTGCAGATGCTTAAAAGCTGGTGACTTTTTCAATAGTACACACAATCACACTTTTGAAATTGGCTTAAGATGCTAAAATACCAACAAGGAGGGTAAGAAACAGGTGATGACTTCCAGAGGAAACAATAAGCCACTTGCCCAAATTCTATGGAAAGTCACATCTGTCACAGTAATAGGTGCTGCAGTGAAAAAATATACTTAGCAGGTAAAGAGATTTTCAGGTAGAAAGGCAATTGACCAGATTTCACCCTGTAGTCTAATCCTATTATGTCCTGGATTACTGACTTGTTCACCTTAGCCTTGTGTCCTAAAGCTGCATCACTCCATTGGACTGCAAATCTGCTTCTGACAGAACACTGGTACTCTCTGCATAAGTATGCAAAAAATAGTACTAATTAAACACTATAGCAATGTGACATCCACTCAGAGGTTCCTCTCCCCCAGGTGTGAGGCACACACAAAGCACAAGTATACATTAATATACCTAAATGTAAAGACTCCATTGGTCTTAAACCATGCTAGGGCAACACACTTCACCCCTTTAAAAAGCCTGTTCTTAATACAAATCAACTGGGATGATGCATATTTCAGGAAAAAGGCCATTGAGGCCCATCTATCCATGCAGGATGCCCACTACAAAGAGCAATACAGAATACCAAGTAGTGTATCATCACATCAGCAGCTAAATTTAGAGAGTAAAAACATCATCCGCTGCATACTGATTAGACTCAAACACTATCAAGGCAACAGATAAAAGAAACCTGAAGAAAGATGGGTTCATAGGTGTACATTCAAAACTAAAAATAGCCCATATCACAACAAATACATATGGCCATACATAAGTCTTTCTATTTTAATGAGGAGTTACACCAGAATCCTGCTCTGTAGATTTAGACACTAAATCTCGTTTGTAATCTAATGCAGAAATTAGATGTGGCAGATATGTGCTTTTCAATTCAAGACTTCAAAGGGAAGTCTTAGCCTACATTTTCAGTATAAGAATACCAAAGAGACCTTCCTCTAGTCAAGACTCAAGCCTGATAAAGCCTTGTTTTACTTTGTCACATCCTTCTGCTACCCAGAAAATGACAGAGGCCCTCCTGACAACTTTATCTTAATGTGATAAATTCCCTTGAGCAGGGATTTTTTTCCCATTATTTATTTCTGCCAATTTTAACTTATCTGGTGAAAAGTGAACACATTAGGTCAGAAATTAGAACTGTGAATATAAAAGTCTATTTATTATGGAGATTAAATGAATGTTCAAAGAAAGGTTTCAATGTCTCATCTACCCTTGTTAAACAAACAAAAAAACCTAAGCCCACAACCAAAGCCATAATCAATACTTTGCCTTCATCAGAACTGGCAAATGCAATTCCTGCTCATATTAAGATTTAAGCAGTGTGAATTCCATATGGGTTTGCATATTCCCACCTAACTGGCAAAGGGCATGGTCATCATTCTTCTCCATACAGGTGGGCTGTAATCTTCCCATTGGTAAGGGCAGGAGAGCAGCTGTAATAGACACCTGACATGCCTCCTGTACTCCACATACCCGTGTTTTGAACTGCCTTGATTTATCCAAGTATCATGAGCTAAATCCAACATAGCACCTTCTACCAAGGACAACAGGTACACAGCACAGATCACCACCATGAGAAACAGAAACAATTAAAGCAGTGCCTGATGTTCATTTACTATCTCAGCAACAGTTTAAACACGTAAATACAAATGAAGCTTATAATATTAGATATGCCTATACAAAAAAAGCTAAAAAATATGTTTGCAATACTTAAACACCCTGCACACGGTACATTTTTCCAGTCTAGTTTGCTGAAGGAGAAAACCTTTAATTTGCTTACACAGCAGCCAAAGCAACAACACAAAATAAACCGACACCTGCTGCAGCGGACCCACATCGAGAAGCCTCCCCCTGCCCCGCCGGCACCAGGATCTGGCTGCGTTCCGCCCGCCGCTCCCGCCGCGCTCTCAGGGCCGCGCTGCGCACCGGCCCCCCTCCCGCGGCCGCGCCCCCGGGGTACTCACCGCAGCCCGCGCCGGGCCGCCCGCACACACGTGCGCAGCCACCGCTGCCCTGTCCCGCGGCGCGGGCAGCGCGGGAGCGGCAGCCAGGGCCCCGCCTCCGGCACCATGACGTCACCGCTCCGGCCGCGCACCTGATCCCCGGGCAGGTCGGGCCTTAAAGGAGCAGCGGCGGCGCCGGGGCGGTGAGGCTACTGCCTCCACAGCCAACGAGGAGAAGGTCGCCAGCCAGGAGCGCGCAGGAAGGAAGATGGCCGCCCTCAAGTAACACCCAGCTTCCCCCCAGGGCGGAGGTTGGAAGCACAGGGCCGCGCGTGCTGCCCGACACCTTCACCACCTGTCCTCCGCCTGCCCCCAGGGCGAGGAGACGCTTCCGCCGCGCTCTGCCCTCGGCGCACGGCCTCTGGCTTCGGCGCTGCCGAGCGCTCGCTGCCCCCTCCCCGCACAAAGTTACCTCAGGGGAGCCACTCATGTCAGTGACTTGGGTAACCCAGCCGCTCTCCTGGTGGATTTTAGCAGCATTCTTCACATCTTTCCCCCTTCTTTCCGCAGCTCTTTTTCAGCAGTGGCCATGGCGCGACAGGATGTGCCTCTCTGACACACCTGCCATACACAAATCCAAACGGCTGCAGTTTCCAAGCACCTGAAGGCCACAACTTTCCTCTTTCACCCCCAAAAACATAGTACCAGTTTGCCCACTGGTGAAGGGAGGCTTGCACGTTCTCAGGGTCACGTAAAGAGCATCAATTACTTTAACGTTCGATGTTGTGTTTCTGCCATAAAAAAACAACCAACTTAACACGGCACAAAACCATAACCATTTAGTTTGCACCATCAGCACCTGGCAAATGAGATACACTCAAAAGGCAACTGGAACAGATCAGACTGTTAGCACTATTCTCTTCCCTCATCAAAATCAGCTGTCCTCCTACCCCACTCAGTGACCCTCTTTACTAAGGAAATGTGCTGGAGGACAAGACACCTTTAAGTCTGCATCTGCATCACTTTCACTCAGCTGGGCAAATAACATGAAATGCGGGAGAAGAACTAAATGGAAGATCCAAACACTAAAATTCCCTATTTAGGAAGCAAATTTGAGCAGAAACACCGTAGTTCCTATATTGTGTCATCCTTCCTACTTATAGCTAATCCATACCAAATGCACCCAGTCATGAAAAAACACATCAGACTCACTCAGACCTCAAGGAGGTTGCTGGGAATTCTCAAGCTGCAGCCATGCAGGCACTTTATTTCTTTCTCTACTGTTAGCATGCAGCCACCAGTCTAGACTACCGGGATTAACCACCATGTCCTCCAGCTTCCAGGACAACTTCATGCAAATCAATTCATTTCTGTCTGCTCCAATTCCTCATCTGTGAAAGCACTGAAAAATGATACTTACTTTCCCAATTCTCATCTGTGCTTTCAGTGATAGTTCTTACTTTTAGATACCAAAGATGAAATCATAATAAAGTGTTGCTCATTGTCCAACTAATACAATAAAGGTTTTACCTAACCTTCTGCAGATATTTCCAAACAATTATTTGATTCTGCAAAAGTCCCCTTTTATTTGTTTCTGTGCATGAGTTCCGCCATCAATTCTATCAGCACTCATCAAAAACAGTGTTGGCCTTTGGAAGTGCAGCATTCAGAGCAGAAGATGAGCCACAGCATTCTGGTTTGCATATAGAAAAAGGCTGTTACGCTTTAACACAATGTTATAGCCTCATACACAAAATTTTGCTTCTTGTTTTGGTAATAAGGAAGATATCATAAAAGACACTTTAATAAATGTATCTGAATGACATTCAACTCTCATATTCCCCTGTAGAGATTATTATTTTTTCTGACATTTTTACTCATTCACATGCCTAAAAACATTTGCTTCATGTTTAGACCCTTATTTTTTTTTCCTAATTTTCCAAGTATTTGTAAGATCTGTGCTTCTGCTTCACTGAGGTTAGTTACCTAAGATTACTATACTAAATAATCAGGACTATCTCAGAAAACAGTGAATGTCGTATGGCATGTTCCAAAACAGAATTTCACATTCATACTAATCTCAAAATGCATGTGGACAGAAGTTATATGACATTATTTTATTTAACTACTTTAAAAAGTTTTACAGTAGTCAGAATTAAATTGATATCGATGGTAAGCGCCAATGCTAAACACTTTTGGAACTAGGGGATCTTGGCTATTACTCAAACATTAAAATACAAAGTTTCTTGCTTTTTAATCTTTCATTCTAAACCCAAGAAACAGTGTGTAACAATCAAAAGAGTTATATCGACACTATAATTTTAAAAAAACCCACATTGTCAAAAGCTAGGTTGTCAGCTCATTAGTGCTACTTTCAATTCAGCATCTCTTTTGCTAAAATTTTAGTGACAAACAAGCAGTGGGATTTTATTTTAAAGTACATTTAGAACCAATTATCTTAATTACTGATAGTATTAAACATGGAATTTAAATACACTCAAATACACCTTCTCCTCAATAAAAATAATCTTAATCACTCTAAAATATCACATTAAAAAAATCCCTTAGTTGATTGTTATCCATCCTGTTTGATGCCCTTTTGATCACTGAGCTCACACCCTTACAGAGACGGCTGTGCAATTTCAGTTGGAGCCTGGAAATCGGTTCTTCACAGCTGACAGATCGACTATTGTCTGTAGCATGTTTGCAGAGTTATTGCTTATCCAGACTATTGTGCTGTCTTCCTGTTGCCTTCCCCTAGAACCAACTATTAAATTAAAACAACACATTTACACATATTACCATCCAACATAGCTATTCACTGACAATGCTGAGTACTCAAGACTTAATAACTAAAATTACAGCTCAGTTCTGTTTTGCATAGCAAAACCACAACAAAATAACTTCTAAACCTTATTCTATGTAAAGACCTCTGGATTTTTTCACAAATCTCGGTAGCCTAAATAAATTCAGTGTCATTTAAGAGCAGCTGGCTACTAAGTTTCTAACATAATCATAGAATGGTTTGGGTTGAAAGGGGCCTTAAATCAAGTTCCAACCCCCCTGCCATGGGCAGGGACACCCTCCACTAGACCAGGTTGCTCAAAGCCTCATCCAGCCTGGCCTTGAACACCTCCAGGGATGGGGCATCCACAGCTTCCCTGGGCAACCTGTTCCAGTGTCTCACCACCCTCACAGTGAAAAATTTCTTCCTAATGTCTAATCTAAACCTACCCTCTTTCAGCTTAAAACCATTTCATTTACTTCTATTGCAAGGAGACAGTTCAAACTCCACTTTACAGTGAAAGTGGGTGTATCCCTCTCATAGTCCATGTTTAGGCCCATAAAAAACCTTACATTGAACTACTGCTGAAGAGTAACAGAGTAGTACAGTTTAGCACAGTAGTTTGTGCTCAAGAAAGCAGAAAGGACTAGAAAAAGGACTGACTGACTTGTTAAACTTAATTTTTCACATCAGTCACCTATGATATTTTCGTAAAGATGAGCCACATCCCATTTTAGAAGTGTCTAACACCCAGTGCTGTGTTAAGAATGGACCTTCTTTCACTTCCTTCAGAACTGAAACCTACTACTCAAACTTTAGACTTTGCAATAACACTAAATTGCTAGTTTGGATTGTAATTCTGCTAACAGTCTCTTCATAACACAATAACTTACGCTTACAAATAAAGCTTCTGTTACATATCTTAACATAATTCTACAAAGAGACAGACAAATACTAGGTACTTTAAAAGGACATCCAACAGCCTAATCCAGCATTGCATGGTGAGAAGCATCCTTCCTTCACGAAACAAAGAAAGGCAAAAGTAACTTTTGTTGGTCAAGAGTCAGTTAATTATTTTCATTGTCAAGCTTAGGAAGTACAACCTGATACACCATAAACAACACAGGTGGTCTGTGCTTCCTCAGATTTTCAAGTGCATCTAAGCAAGGTAGAAGTCCAATTCCATGAAAAACTGAATTATTTAAGGCATCCAGATTCCAGCTCTTTAAGAAAAAATAAAGCCATGAGTTTTCTGATCTACCAATGGCTTTCAAAAACAATCAGTAAGATACAACATGAAATTATCCTTTGATCAACAGCCCTCTGCTGCTGTAGATTTCATTGCTACCTAGCCACGCAGAGGAAAAGCAGCTCTATCGCCCTACCCTAGAGGGCTGGTATGAGCTCAGCCCTCAGCTCAGCAGCATCACAGCACTCCCAAACCCCAGGCGTTCTCAACAAGATCATTTGAATCACACCAAATGCTGGGTTTGCCTTGTATACCCAGAAGCATCAGTGCTGCTTGCAGCTGGTTGATGAGGTTGCAACACCTTGCAACTTCTATACTACACTATGTCTTTATTATACATTCCTCCTACATAGTAGTCTCATCCTTCCAATTCCAGTGGCACACGTTGTTGCTGTTCTCTCAGAGACTTTGCATTTTTGGCATATTTTTCAAAGATTATTTTATCGAGTACTCATTGGCAATAAACTGTGTTACTTTCCATTACAGCTCATAGGTCCTCTGATGTATTCCAAGTATCTATATCATCTGCTAGATTCATACAGCTAGCTCTAAACTTTCAACTTAAAAGCAAGAATTTGTGGGTCTGATGGTTAAAAAGAATACTATTTAAATATGTCCAGAGCCTAAACAAGCACAAACCTGTGAGTTCTCCCACACGTACTTGTCTGCAAATTTGAAAGCTAATAATCAACATTTAAAATAATCAATATCAGCACTAACTTCCCTTGCAGCTAATATGAACATGACCATCCAGCTAGGAAAGCAAGGTACATGATGAAGGGGAAACATTCAAATTTACAGCATTTAGCCCAAATTCACTGTGAGATGGAAAAACAAAACAGTAGAATAAGAGCAACCAGTGATCTAGCAGAAAAGAGAGGAATTCAAATCATCCCCTCATATCCAAACCAATAACAAACATATCTTTCAAATCACTCTGATCCTTTCTGCAATATACAAAAAAATCCACCTCTTAAAAGCTCCAGAACGTTTCCCTGCAGGATGTTGGACCCCTCATCACTTCTCATCCAGCTGTCAGAACTTCCAGGTTCTCTCACACAAACATATCAAAAGGGCAAAGAAGTATTAAGGAAAGGAGAAGGGAAAGGAAAAATGTAAATTGGAAGCACCTCACAACAAGTCATTAGAAATAAGGGATACGGAAATGATGGAATTTCCTTTGCATTTACTTAAACAAAAAGCTCCATTAAAAAGTGCTTGAAGCTGTTACAAATTCCACTTTCAGGAGCAGAATTCAGGTTTGGCTGGCTACACTGTACACAGGCTGTTGGCTTTGACTCATGCAATCACTTATTTCTTTATGAGAAAACAGAAACTAAAATTGCTAAGCAAAGTAATTTTCAACTGCAATGATTAAAGCCATGGTCTAGGGTACAACAATGCAAATAGAGCCTCAAATTATGCTAACAACACATGTTACAGACTCAGGTAACTGAGGCTGCACTTGTTTCTCAGTGGAGAAAAACAATGGAAATTGGGAAAGATTTTATAAACAAAACAATTATCTACTGTACACTCTTTGCTTTCTTATTATAATAGCATGTTGAGTCCTGGAAGTGCTGGACTGACAACTGAAGTCATTATGAAAATGAGAAAGAAATAAAAGTTCACTACTCACAGGCCTGTCAGAGGCATAAAGTAGAACTGAAAATCTCATATGGTATACCTAGGACTCATGTAGTGAAGTACCAACAAAAACAAGATGAAGGCTACTGAGTTATACAACATTAAAAGTGGAAGGTCTGTCAATACGGAGGCTGTCTCCATCATAATTTTGTCTAGTGGATACTGTCTCGATAGGTAAATTGTCTCCAAGTACAAACTGTTCATTTTTTTAATCAGTAACATTCCAAAAAGTCTAAATATACTGTTCATCAGATTAAAATAATGTTGTTATTCAAAATACAGCTAAATAAAGAGAATGCCTCATGAGAAACAATAGTCAATTATCTCAGGAACTGGTCCTTTGTTCCTGGTCCAATCTACATTTTTTGCAATAATTTAAGATCACTTGTCTTGCCCTGCCTGTCATTGATGGGCCTTACATTTGACAAATTCCTGCCTTCTTGAAATAACCTACTACATGCACACATGCAAAAAATTGTGCCTTCCAGTTCTCTTTTTGGGGCTTGCATGCTCCCTCCTCTCCTTAGTTCAAATTATTTCAGTCTTTCCTATTAGTCCCCATTTTCTAGACCTCAATATTTGATTACTTTTCTCTCAGCCTCCGTTCAGCTGAGCTGTATTTTCTTGGAGCATTTACCCTAACCAGAGGCAACACTTCAACTGAGGACTTACCTGTAGATAAAAAAAATATTTTTCCATATGTTTTACAGCCTATACTCATATTCTTATCCATCCTGATATAATGTTTGCCCTTTAGAAACATGAGGAAATCTGGAGAATTGTTATTTAATTACTTGTTCCCTACCGTGTATTTGTGTATTTCACTATTTCTGTTAAGTGGAGAACTTCAGTGTGTCCCTGCTTACCTCCTAAGACTTTCTCAAAATAATTTTGTGCTCTTAAACTTCTGTCCTATGAATATACATTCCCCTCTAAGTTTTGGGGGCATTTTTAGTGAATCAATTTTGTAAGCACACTCTCTCTCATCAAGGTCATTAATGAAAAGATTGAAGTGAAGCAGAATGAGTACAGACCCAACAGACCATGGCGGATCCACATTCAATACAACCATTTCATTTTGACAGACAATCATTAATAACCACCCACTAGGCATAGTCATCCAATGAGTTGCTTCTACTCTGCAATAGTTTCTTTCAGGCCACATGTCTTCACTTGTTTGTAAGATTACCACATGAAACAGTGCCAAAGAACTCACTAACATGAAAATATTATATTCACACTTTTCTTGTCAATTCACATGCCTTATTGTCATGTTGCAGAAGAAAATTAAACTGGCATAACTATTTACTCTTCCTAAACTCATGGTGGTTGTGATTCATGTTCTTGTTGCCCCCAGAGGCTTATACTTCATGCAGGAATTTGTTCAAAACACAGAAGATGAGAGGAATAGTATATTAATTTCCTGGCTCCCTTCCTTCCACCTCTCATTTTCATTTGCAAGTTTTCCAGCATCATAAATAGCAGCTTATGGTACTGAGATAGCTTTGGTCACTTTTTTTTCCTTTAACATGTCAGAGGATTAATTTCATCAGATCTAACCTAACAAACAACCCACCGAAGTACTAACAAGTATGCAAAAGGCTTGCTTCAGATTTACCATCCATCATATACATCCTCTGTGCTTTTTACTTTCTTCTTGTGCTAACTGCTGCTCACTTATACTCCTGCAAAGGTTTTGAGGATATTTTCATAGCACTTACTTCAATTACATCTTACAATATTGTGCTGCTATCAAAAACTCCACATTACAGAGCCACTGTAATGGATACACTGGGAGCTAGACGCACACTGCTGGGAAGGCAGCTCAGCCAGCAGCGGTGCTCCCGTGCTGCCTGCAGGCTGCACAGCCCTCCCGGAAAGGTCACAACAAGGTCCCAGGAGAAGGAGGGAGTACTTCTAAATTGGGTGGCCATTTCTAGTTCAACAGCAATATGGAGGAGATCTGCAATAAGACAGTAGCACAACAGAAATGGAGCTCTGCAATCCAGACTTGCAATCACACCAGCTAGGGAAGATGAACTAGCAGGTAATTTGCAGCATATCCACACATCGCTTCTGTCTCCATTATGAAATCTGTCTCTGTGCGCTCAGCCAGGCCAAGAGAGCGGGGATGGGGTCACACATTTTGTTCACACACTCATGCACGCATACTGAATAGGGGACTGCAAGTAAAAAATGAGACTAAACCTGACACTGATGATCCTGCAGAAACTCTGGCTCTCGTAGTGTATTTACTTTGATAGCACAGTGCACAAAACCAGCGAGCCTTCTGTACAGTTCCTACATTGTTGCACCATTACATTTAGAAATGTTAGTTACTTGCTGTCATTGCCCAAAATTAAACTACATAATAGTAGACTCTTATTATAGTACATGTGTACGTAGCAGTTAAAGATGTAAATGTTTGATTTCATTATTTTATGATAGCAACAAAGAAGAGGAAGAAAAAAAGTTTAAAGACATCAGCAGCTGTAGCGGAGCTCTGCTGGTTTTTGCCAGATAAATAATACCCACGTTTTCTTAAGTGTACTGTAGGGTATTCACCAGGCAGCCAAACTGTTTATTTCCTTTTCACAAGAATTAAACAATGATAACATAAAACTGAAAACTGTTCATTATCTTCTGCGTACACTAAGCATACTCATAGGCTTCTAGCCCTTCCCTTTATTGAAAAATTTCATCTTACCCTAAATACCAGAGACCATAAGGAAAAAGGATACCATCATACAATTGTAAATTAATAAAAATGAATACTTAGGATTCAAAAGTATCCTTGAAATTAATTAGTTCCCCTAAGATTAACCAAAATTCATCTGACACATTGTATAATTTTATATCAATATTTTATAGAGCAGAGCAAAATCTAACAAGTTTAACATTAGAAGAAAAAGAATTAAAATAGTGCTTGTGTACATTAAGATGGTAAATTAGTATCTGGCTTTTGGGGAGTATCAGACTTTATCTAGTTAATAGTACAAATACTACTGTTTCTGAAGGAAAAAAAAAGTACCACTCCAGACATACCCTGCTTTGTCCATCACAGAAGGAGAAGACTAAAGCACTGATTTATTATGACTTAACAGGATATTGACCATCACCTGAACTGCATTAACTGACTCATGCACTCCTAGTCCAATTACCCTGAGAAGCAAAACAGGTATAAACCACTAGTGAATTAACTATATATACTCAGGGGAAATCTCAGACAACATACTAACAAAAGAAAATTATTGCAATGGCTCGGTCACTAATTTACAGCTTACCACATTTTTCCTGATGCAACAAATTTACAAGGACAAATATTCAAGCTTCAACTGGTGGGATTTTGGGGGTTTTCTGTTTGTTTGATTGCTTTTTGCTATAGGCACACTTTAAAAAATTAATTAAAAATTAATCTTTTTGGAAACTAGAAAGAATGTTACAAGTGTTACTGTTCTTTTTATTGATCCTCTTACCAATATTGAACACTAACATTAATCCCTATTAGGCAGCATTTTACTGGCCAATTTGAAGTGGGCTGGTATTCAGTATGTTTTGAAAGAGACATTAAACAACTGTGTCTGATTTTCTTCTACATGAAGTAGATTAATTACTACAGCTCCCATAACATAATCATTTCAACTCAGAGCTCAAGAACTTAGTGTGTTTAGGAAAATTAACATGGTAAGGGGCACATCACCTTGCAGAGGTGATTTGCAGTGCTGCTTCATATGTCACAGCTGTTTCCATCAGTACAAAAAATGACATTAATGGCAGGCTCCTAATACCACCTTTAAACTTGGAAAGAAGTAAGAGCTCTTTCGTATCTAGTTCAGGATCTGCTACTTGATTAGTTTCTATGCTCTATTCACAACCACACTGGAATTCAATCCAAATACATATTTAGTTTAACAATTCTCTAACAGAATTTGAATGGTTAGTACAGTCTCTGTTCACAATGCTTGTTTATGCTTAGTTTTACCTGCAAGCTCAGTTGTATCCTGTCTGTATGGTCAAGACCCATAACAAGAAATAATTACTGCTGATTAATCTATGTCCAGAAAAAGAGTGAACTACACAGGTGAGCTTCTGAATTAAAGCTAATTTCTCTCTCTTGTGTATATAGATAGGCACACAAGTTACATTACCAAAGTCATCTGCTATCTCATAAGAATTCATTGTAATGTACTTTCATTATGCTACTTTGTATATCCTCCAAGAACTGCCCCAACTCCCAAGTAAAAGTTAACAGATTTTAGAACTATTTCTCTAAGAAGACCAGCAGCGCAAGATCTGGTTCCTCTTCTCACTGAACTGGGTATGTGACAGCACTGCAATAGCCAGAACGCCCAAATTCTACTCCCAATTTTACGCCAACACCCTCTGACAGGACAAGCCTCTGTGCCAATCCATTCTGGCTACTTAAGATACCATGCCGGAGTAAATTTTTTTAAATCTCTGGACTGAAAGACTCAAAACAGAACTCTGGCAAAAAAAATACAAACATAAAAAAATAAACAAAAAACCCCACATGTGAAAAACATGCTGACAACTGACTTAATCTAGATTAATTTGAAATTTCAAACAGTAAAAGGAATATTGCATGCTTGCATAGCAAACACAAGAAATAAATCTTCAGCCCCTTGCTTGTCAGAGGAAGCCTTGTTTCTGGACATCCACCACAACAAGCAAGGGAGTGGTGTCATATAAAGTAGCAGACCCTGATTCCAACACATTTAAGCCTGGATAATCACTACATAGTTTGACAGGGAAGGCTGGAGTAGAGGCTGATGTAATAAATACCCAGTGGAAATTAATGCTGTAGTGGCCCAGTTCTCATTCCTCTACAATTTTAAGTGCAGTCATCTTTTCCATTGTATCAACCCACCAATGGCTACTATTTGAATGGGTAAGCTAAATCTAAGACATCATAGAAGCAAAAAAGCTTGTGCATATTCCTTTCTTAAGTATTTACCAGTAAACTGAGCCCACCAGCCTGTTCTTTATATTTACTTCCCCTTTAATGGGTCAACAGCTTTGCAACTTAAAAACTGGCTATTCTGAAACTGCAAAGTTTAAACTGATTACATTTTTTAAAAATGGGATCACGTCCATAGCTCTATTTAAAAATAAAAAAATGCTTATATTTTACAGCGTACACACAACTTTTGCTAACATTATTAATTCTGCAGACACAGATGTTTGTCATCCCTGCTTAACTGAGCACAGAAGAATTAATCTAGAGCCAGGGCAAAGACAGAAGTTAGACAACATACTGTCTTACTAAAAACACCTTCCACGTGCAACCTAGAAAGCGGTGCAATTGCATAGAACACAATGGGATCAGTAAACACAAATACACTCCCAGTAAGGGCTAACCTTCCCCACAAAGAGCAAAGCTGCAGTCAAACGCTTTGGATAAAAGTGCTAAAAAAATTGTGTGTATCAAGAACTTTAGAACACATGGTCCTGTACACAGACGTCACTGAGATCTTCCAGGGGCACATAAAATTAACAGGTATTATATGCATAAATCCATTGTGTTTCTAAAGCTTGAGTATTGTATATAATTCCCACCAGCACACTCCTGAAATATTAAGGTAGAACTGCAAAAGATACAACCAAAGAGGACAAGCAGAATAGATAGTAAGGAAGGGAACAAGGGGACTGCAATAGAGGTCTTTATATCACAACTGATCATGCATTATTTCACAATATTATAACCTGGAAAGCAAAGAAATCATGAGGTAACAGGTTTAAAAACAATTATAGAGACACAAATTTACTAGACATCACATAAATTGTGGAATTCCCTGCCACAGAATGTTGTCTATGTCAAAATACACTTTGGTTCAAAAAGACTAGACTTATTAACAGCGAATAGGTTTATCAGAGGCAACTACAGATTATTATCTAGATCCAGTTCAGGATATCCCTAAACTACTGACAGTCAGAAAGATAAAAAACAAACAAGGGAAGACACAACTTACATCTGTCTTGTTTTTTCATAATCTTTGTGCATTTTCTTTAGGCCACAGTTGACACTGCTTGACCAATAGAAACAATGCAACCCTAGCCAAAACCCCTTCCTAAAAAAAAAAAAAAA
>WKFP01013777.1:374350-387399 GCA_011057875.1 Pterocles orientalis
AATGCAGTCCCCAAAGCGAGATGAATCCGGAGCCCAAGGGAAGTGAAAGAAAAACTCTCCCGGAAGGGTCCTCACCTATATACTGGGTATGACATGCATGGGATGGAATAATTGGTCAGTCTGCTTCTCAATCTTGACCTAAAAGCAAAACGCAAGCTAGAAGCCTGCTCTGTCTATGGAGAGGAGAGAGGCTGAATGTATTTTGTCCTTGAGAGTATCCTAGCAATAACTATAAATGTTCTTCTCTTACCAATTTTCTCCTGAGCAGGAATCCAAAACATAGCTTCTTGCTAGCTATTTATGAAGAGAAGGGAAAAAAGGAAAAAAAAATTAAGTCTCCTCTGCTTAACCCATGACAAAATGTCAAATGGATTTTTGGTAGCGATATAGTTTTCTTATTCCAGCTTCCAATTTTTAAAACTATGATTTCAAAGATCTCAATCTGCCAACTGGGCAAGCAGATAAACAAGTTGTGACATTAAGTCCAAGTAATCTTAGAGGAAGGCACAGGATTTGGCATAGCATTTCCCAAAGAACATGCAGATGACAGGCAAATACATACACATGCTTCCCTCTCTGCCCCCAAAATCAGGAATCAAGACATTTAAGTGAATGCTATTGAGGCAGAAGAATATAATTTTCCCTCTCTGATGTCATTTGGATAATTATAGCCTGCAAATAGTACTGAACACTTGAAGGAACTATTAAATAATTAGGCTTCACAAGTGTGTCATTTATTTTATAAAGCCCAAACAAGAGGAAAAAATATGATGCATACTCCTGTTTGACTATTAGCTTTTCCAGGAAGTTCCTATTAATATAGAAGGCTACAAGTATCCATGTTTCAAAAGCCAGGTGACTGAGGGTTTATCACCCTCCTGAAGATCAAGAGGTTTTCCACAACCTCTTTAAAGCAGTCTGGAGTTGGCCTTCACCAGTCCTTTACAGACTCAAAATCATCATCACTGCTTCTCATCAATGTGATAATATTATCAGTCAAGAGAAATACCTTTGGTAAGCAGCTAAGCCAACTTTTCCCCACTCTGACAAAGAAAAAACAAACAAAAAACCAAAACAAAAACCCAACCTAACCAAAGAGGTTAACAGTCATAAAAAAGAGGGAATTGAAGACCCTTCATTTCATTTGATGCCACCTTCCTCTGTATTCAGTAGTTATTGGGTTTTTTGGTTTGTTATTTTAAGAACAAATACTGTTGGTAGACATAAAACTGTATGGCTACACCCCTAAAAAATAAGAATGGGCAAAGGAAGGAAAATTCAAACATTAATGTATGTGCTAAAATTCTATTTACTGCCCACAGTCATCATGGAGGTGGACAGATATCGTTGTAGGGGAAAAGTGAGGGGCAAGCTATTTCTTGAACTGCTTTGCAGTTGTTACCAACTGTGTCCAGTCCAAAACAAGCAGCTGGATCTCACTTAGGCATTCACACAAGAAAGCATCACCACTACCTACCTCATATCAAAATAATTTGGCAAACTGGAGTGGTCAAGCAGAACACTACTACACAGCACCAGCAGCTCCGCTGCGGCACTGAGGCCCTGACCTTGGAGCTCCCTTCAAAAATACATAAATGAAAACCAAGTATTTTATCTTCCTCCAGCACCAAAGGATACAACTGAAATATAAAAAGGGTATTTAAAACAATACTGATCTTAGTTAAGTCTAGGATCAATTTCATTAAGAAAATAGTACTACTAAATAGAGAAATAAGATTTCTTCCTCCCTACTGTAACTTTAAGCAGGTATTAACCTCTTCATAAAACTACACTAATTATACTATAGAGGCATAAATTATGATAGTTTCTGTTTTTCCTTTCTCATGACATAACTCTGACTTTAAAACACAAGGATTTCTTTCATACAGTTAAAAAAAGAATCTTCTCCTGAAGAGACCTTTTGAAAAATCTAAATGCATCTTTTATTTCTTCTAAATGACTGAAAAGTAACTGACAGTGCTATTCTTTTGAAAACATTTATGCAGTTCAGTCTCCTTAATGGCTGACTGCTATTAAACAAAATTTATTTTAGGCCTCTTTCTGCCTTTTTTATATCAGTAACAAACAAACAAAAAAAAACAGGAAAAAAACCAAACCAAAAACAAGTTTAGTTGAAGCAACAAGCTCACCAACAGGCACATTATAGAGTGCATTGGTGCCTTTCTGCTTAAAACCCACACTGAACTCATCTGGTAGGTCTGAAGTTTTGTCTCAATTTTATTAGGAGAAAGAGTGTGCTGGCTCCGTTGCTCTAATTCTTCTTGTGTGCATATCTAAGTTAAGCTACATCCTCCCAACAGCTAGAATTTGTTCTGAATATTTTGTAGTATGCGTCAGAATCCTCTATTCTTTTACAAAAATTAACGCTTGCTTAGTCAAGTTTCTCCATAGTCTACTGAAGTTTAGAACATAGGATTTCATATTTTGGTTAAGTCTCTTACGAAAATGGCTTGATCTATACTAAATCTTCAAGAAAATATTCTTCAAAGCAGAAGTTAATCTGTCCATGGCCTCAGACACTTCTCAGGACAGTTGGCAAGCAATTTCTTTGCACTCCTTCCTGAGCTGGTGCCTCTAATTCTTCAGTCTCATGTGATGCCATTCTTACTGAAGGAATTTACTGAGCACTTCAAATGATCAGCTCATGCAGTTAAGAACAAAGAATGCTGAAGGAGTAGGATCAACAAGTAAATCAGAATCACAGAATAACTGAGGCTAGAAAGAACCCCAGAGGAGGTCTCTAAACTAACCTCATGCTGAAAGCGTGACCAAGAGGTCAGATCAGAGTATTCAGGGCTTTATGCAGTTGGGTTTTGAAATCCTCTAAGGATGGAGACTGTACAACATCTCATTCAAATGCATGACTGTCCTAATGGAGAAAAAAAAAAAGTCTTCCTTATAACCAGTTGAAACCTCTCATTTTAAAGTATGTCCATAAATTCATAACATACTTCACAGGCTTCCTTACTGTTCCTACTGCTTATTTATAAGTGATATTCACAAACCATTCACAAACCAAATAAGGATATTAGTATGACTGGACAATGAAGACATTATGATGTCCTATATAAAAGAGAGACCTATTGGCACTCCCATATCAGCTCAACAGGCTGGCACCCCACATAAGTAGTGAAATTTTAGTACGTAAAACACAAGGATTTGCCACTGAAAATTCTGAGAGTTCACCTCAAGAACAGCATTTGCATTGTTTTATTGAAGTAAGTATCAAAATTCGGGTGTTACTAGTACTCAAGGCTATTCACAATTACAGACAAGATGAGTATCATAATTCATTCAGGTCTGTGGATAACAATACGGGCCCCAGCATTTAGCATCCATGCCACTACCCAAATGAATTCTAGACAAGCTGGAATAAGAAGACGAAGAGAAGCCCATGAACAACCTGGAATTCTGTTACACTTTTTAAATTGGTACCATCAAAACAAAGTGGAGGGGTAGAGACATGAGGAAAGATGCACTACAGCTAGCATAACCATTTTCAGACCTGCCAGACACAGCTAAATTTGAAGTAAAACCATACTAAAACAAATCAGTTTTAATGCTTTCCGCTGTGAAAAGACAAATTAAAAAAAATCCAAATATGTTTAAAGAGTTATGGATTAATTACAAATCTTATTTTAGGCTTTGATTTCTTGTTCAAACAATTTTACATACTTTTTAATGTACTATGCATACATGAGATAAAATATCTCAAAGATTAAAATTTATTGATAAATGACATATCAATCCTAACTCTGGTACAAACAGTATGTATACTCCTTATCAGAGGAAAAAAGCTGTATCATTTTATAATTAATACTTGAATTAATATTTTTCACAGCAGAATTAAGCAATTCAGTTGGGCATGATACTGCAACAGTCCTGCATTTTCCACCTTTTTTCTCCCAAAACCTTACATACTCCTTTGCAGAATAACCCTGAAAAATAAGATCTTGCTAGTACTGCTGCTTCTGCCTAGAAACGCTCCTAGAGCTACACAGACAGAAAAAGCAACTTCAACTTGAAAATGTCACTCTCTATCCTTAATCCTGAGAAGTGCTCTGTTCTGGTAGAGATTACAAAACTCCACCATTTTCTGTCTGTAAACGCTGCCAGTTCCTACCAGAGCAAGAATCACATACAGGGGAATTGCCCAGATACCTTTCCAGGTTGCAGCTGCAGTACCAGACAAACAGGCAGAGGAGAACCCATCAAAAGAAAAAAGTGAACAGAGAAAAAAACATAATGAAGAAGTGGTAAATAGCTTAATTCATGTGATAATTATACTGCTGAATATGACTGCTATAATTATTAACTACGGTAGATGGACTGATTGAAGAAATCCATTACTAAATTAATTAATTACCCTTCTATCTCTCCCCAAAATGAAGAGCCCTTTAAGACATTTTGCACAACAGAAGGTTATTTCTTCTCAAAAGATGGCTATTTCCATAGCAAACCTACAATCTTAAACTCAGCTATCTAAAAGAAGAAGATAATAAAAATACCTTTTTGATAACAGGAAAGTTACATTCTCTCCTCGCCCATCCTCTCCTGAAACAATGAATTTTAAGCTACATGTCTAAAATTATGTTGTTAAAAGCTTCCCTGAAAAATTTGTGGAAGTTGTCTAACTTCAAGAATTTAAACACATTAGGAACACCTTAAAAACAGCACTTTCAATTAAAACTGTTGTTGACTCTGCAGCACTGACAAGCTCACACTGCAGCATTCTTGCCTAGTTCTCTTTGAGAAAAATAAATACATTTATATTTAAAATGTATCAAGCATCCACAATCAAAGGATCCTAAAGTTTTTGTTGGCAATGCCTTTTTTAACATACTTCAAAAGTATTTACATAAACTCCCCAGATATCACTTATTACAACAGAAGTACTCCATAGATTTGTTGTGCAGTACAATGTCCATAATAGACATTACAGAGAACACTGCAATTTACTAATTGTAAGTTTTATGAAGCTTTGCTGTCTATTTACTAGCATTGCTCAGGCACAGTATAATGGAAAAGTTTTAGGGAACAGGCAGAGTATACAAACAACTTTTTTTTATTTTCCTTCTCTTTCCCCTACGATGATCTATTTTCTTGAATAACATGCAGACCTAGCGAGGACATTAACCTGTTTCCATGTCACAGTACAGCCCATGTACCAATGTGCCGAGATGCATTAGCTGTTGTTTATTGATCCATTTATAAGTCCATTCTACCAGGAATACCAGCTGGAAGTCTTTTGCTGTCCTCTGCTTTTTGACACACTTTACTGATTAACTATTTCCCAGAATATATTTATTTTAACATTTTGTGGAAATACTTGCAGAGGATTCCTCCTCTTCAGTCTCCCACGTCTAAATCACTCTTACATATTTTTAGTCCATTCATTCTTTTCAAAAGTCAAAATGTAATAAATCACATACACCTTTTTCTAATAAAAATACAAGAGTTACATGCACAAAACTTTATCTACTACAAATACAGATTTACATTTACTAAGTATTAGAAATGAACAAGCTGGCTAGTCTTTGCTCAGGAATAAAAAATGCCAAAACAAGTTTCATGCAGATAGAAGGGAGAAAAAAACAAAATCAAAAACCTAGTTTCCCTTTGATTCCCTACAGGCTTCTCATACCCAAACTGTTTCCCCCTACACAGTATACAGTATGTACTTCTGTATAAATTTTGGTGAGCAAAACTGTACCATAAAAAAGGATCCTAGACAAGACACTAACATATGATATCTATTACAGTTCATCCTACCGGCTTCTGCCTTTAGCATAATTGATCTTTGAACCAGCAATTACTTACTGCTTATTTGCAACGTACATACTCATACCTTTGTGTCAAGAAGTGTTTATACAATTTTGTAAGCTTGACTACATTTTAAAAATAGATGTCTCCAATAAACCCACATTCACTATTCCATTTAAACAGGATGGGAAAGCAGCTGAGCTTTAACTGTCTGAATTTTCAGAGCTGTAAAAGACAACAGGGGAAAGTAATTCTAAAAGCCAGGCTTCTAGCCTTCAAGTTCAAGAACTGCAAGCTTGACCAAATCCACACATCAATCGGCTATGGGAGAATGTACCAAGCCAGGGCCTACGGCAAAATAATTAAACAATAGATCACTAGGGTTCATGTCCTGTCACACTTTCACAGCAACCACAATTCAGTGAAGTCTAATCTGCAACATAAAATGGCATCATTGCAGGCTTGGAGAGACATTCAAAAGAAGGAAATAGTAACAATTTATATCTATGTGTTTTAAAAACCTAATTTCTCCAATTCTCAAAAAAAACGCAAGGATTCAGACATTTTGCTTTTAATGACAGAACCCCTAGGAAATTAGTGCAGTGCCATGAAAGGAGTGGGAAAAAATTACAAACCAGATACAGGTCACATCCTGTATACCAGAAATGCTATGCAAAAAAGGAAGACACTGCTCTAAGTGGGATGCTCTAACTGAAAATGGGAGAAAACAAATGGGACCCAGGATACACCAGACAGCACAATTACAAGCCTCATTTCTTTAGTAGCTAGGCAGCAAATTATTTTTATTGCCCACAAAAGCATCTGACCAAAATCAGTTTTCTTCCAACACCTTTTGAATCAGTTGGACAACTTCCAACATTTTGAAATAAAAAAAAAACAACAGAGATCTCACAAATAATTATGTTCCTATAGACTACATGAAAATTGATGGTCAGGTAGAAGAAAAAGACCCAGTTTGCACTTATCACTGAGAGGGAAGTAGGAAAATTCACCTCTTATATATTTGATTTGGCAGCAGGTCAATCAGTACTGGCTATCCACAGCATTGTCCCTTGTTATAGAGGAAAATGGGATTAAGGATTGGAGGAGAAGGGATAAAGAGATAAAAATACAATCCAAATACAAACTAATGTAAATTTTATTATTTCTACAGCTCGCAGAAACTATGACCTGCAGACAGTAACTTGTTTTAATAGCCTTACAAAACTGAGAATATTGGACAAGTATTTACATTTCTTGACTTCTTCCTGTTAAGTAGATTGCCTAGAAACATCTTATCTCAAAATGAATGGGAAAATGGATTATGCGCTCACATCTGCGTATTTCAAGTATTTTTTTGAATCTACTTTATGAAATCATGGAAATAATTTTCAATTATGTTTTTTCAGCATTGAGCACAATGAAGATACTCAATAAAGAACAAACAAAGACAACAATAATATACTCTAAAAGGTGTCTACAGATAAGTACAAACCTTGATACAGCATGCAGAAATGTTGATAGGATGATTCAGCTCCTAATGATATTTCATTTACATTCATTTTCTTAGCAGCACCCTGAGGTTATTCAAAACTCCCAGTACGCTACTTAAAGCTGTGGATTAATTTTCCTGTTAATGGTAGCAATAGGTTCTTCATTAATGGTTTTAAGATAATTCTGGGTTTTGCCATATGGTTGGATTTGTATGAGGGTTTCTCATGAAAAGCCAGAGAGTGTAAGAAATTGCTGCTATATTTAACTTCAGTGTCCTCACGTGCACAGCAGACAATTGGAATGGACACTGTTCTAGTATTTACAAGTGCAAAGAATGCTCAATATTTACTGCATGTTCTGTTTAAGAGGACTACAGGGACTTTAAATAAGAGAACATATGGATAGATCAGAAGATTGGTAATGCAATACTGAGCTTTTCACCTCTAGGTCATTAGTTCAAATCTGCACTGGTCAGTAATGAAGGCGAGTTATTATCATCTGACTGCTCTGGCCTTTGCAAATTGATTTGTCAGGCTCAGTCCAGTTCCCAAACTCAAAATTCACAACTACAATTTGCAGTCCTGAAAAATTCATCCCAGCAAAGTAACAAAAAATTGAACAAAGACAAGATGCAATCTCTTCCTCCTTGGGCACTATCTCCAAATCAGAACCTAAGGAGAGTGCCAGAGGAACAGTGAAATTACACCACATCATTCTGTGGCTAAAGATTACTTCTGCCTCTCCGTTACTCAATTATAATTAACTCTCTACCAGTGCAAACCTTTCAGGTCTTTTATTAGTAAAGAAAGACAAGAAGAAAGAAGAGACACTGATATGCAAGTTTAAAAACTGAAATTTCACAGTGATGCTTGAAGATTTATTTGGATATCTTGTTCAACAATGCATTTCATAAAGCTGAAGGTTTTGAAGAAAATGGTCACAGTGTTCTATAAAAGGAATACAAAATTTAATATCCATTTTGTTATGAGGTATTTGTAGCCAAAATGTTTAAAAAAACACTTGTAGCAGCACGAAAGAATTGTATTTCCTGCAGATGGGTTTAATTCAGAAAATGACTTATTTACAAATTACTGTGAATGATACTAGACAAGTCATGTTTTTATAGTATTTCTTCCCAGCTACCTTAGACAGCAAATGTATGGATTAGTCCGTAACAGCACATAACTTTCTGCATGCTTTCATAAGTTGAACAAAAATTGTTCTAAGCCTCAAAACTGTAAGCCTAGCCTCTTCCTTTGCCTCTTAATAGTGCAGCAATAATCCCAGCAAGCACTCTGCAGGTACCACAGTTCTCCATCTTACCAAGTGACAGCTGCTACACAAGTGAATACAGACACTAAGTTTTAATATAGCACCTTTAAGATCACCTTTACTTCATATATTTAGGGCACAATACAACTGGAAGTTTTATACTCTATGAACACAAAATGTTACTTCTAACATTTAAGACTACAACAGAATGCATACAGCTCACAAATCTTGGAAAATGTGTAAAAAAAAACACCTTAAGTAAGAGCCTCCTGCCTTCCTTGCCAGTTCCTTGGTTTTTGCTAAGATGTTGATAACATACTGAAGTCTTTCCTTCCTTTTCCAACAACTCCAGAAACAGAACACTTACTGTAACTTTAGGAAGGCCACAACAGGTTAACTTTCCAACTGAATGACTGCATGTAAATTCAGCAAGCTGAATGATTGAGCTGGCATGTAGTCTACTGCTATAAAATCAGAGTAGCATAGCCAAGCGATACCCTAGTTTGGCCAAACGCTAGTCCTGTGCCCCATAGACAACAGTTTGTGAGATCCACCCAAACCTCTTAACTTTCCAAGGTCACAGAACAGGAAACTCCATGCATCAAGAAACACAACAGAGAGAAAAGAAGGAATAAACTGGATGCTAAACTTGTATGTCAAGAGACACAATAAGAGACATATATAGAAAGTGTCCAGGCTGCAGCTAGATGGTTCCTTCTAGCAGTCTCACACACAGGGTGGAAACCTAAGAAAGGGGGCTGCCTATAGATAAACGCAAATCTTAAAGACCAAAGACTGCCCACTACTTAACTTACAGTTAGCAGGAACAATAGAGATATCCATGTAGGAGAATCAGAATTCCTTGACAGTCAATAACAAGATTTCTTGCTGCTCTTCAGTGAATGCCCTTCAGTGAGAGAAATACACAATAACTTTGCAATGGTGACTGCAGTCATTACGGATAGAAAAGAAATAAATTAAAAGGCAAAGTCTAGACAAAGGCAAGAAGTGCAATATTTCAGAGAACAAATTAAAACAAACTGTTTAAATAAATGTGGGTGGAACATATATTAGGAAACAGAAGGTTGCATGAGAAAAATGAAAAGACTAGTAAGCTCTACATTTGCCAATAGGCACGTTTATTATAAGACAAGCTTTTATTGGTTCTGAACAGTAAGGTAAGCAGACTTAAAAAAGAATAGCTGTGACTTTTTATTATTCTTTCATCCTTCTACCAGAGTTTCCTTTTTGTATCACCTGCTGCATTTTGCATAGTTGCACCAAAAGTTATTCGGGACAGCAGTAACTTTTCTTTCCATACATACGTTCGTAGAGCACTCAAACACAATGAAGGCTAAATTCTGATTAATGTGGAAAGAACCTACTATAACTACAATAAGAGCTCTGACACTATTCTTTCATCTCTAGGTAACAAGGTTTTTGAAGCTCCACAGACTGGGAAATAAAAATACTTTCTCTTCTATGTACTCTCCATGAAAATGCACATAAGAAGGCTTAATGCCTAATAACATCACCAGGACTGGATAAAGAAGGATTTAAATTCCCATTATCCTTTTTAATGAACTCGTGACTACAGTCTCAAAATAGACTGTTAACGCAGAATGGATAGAAGAACTGACATAATTTTTACCTGCAATGATTGAAAGAAATTAACTGAAATGCTTTTACAGCTGTCACTAGCATAAAGAAAGCAAAATTTCTAAATTCTCAGGGATAACTGTAAGTTTGTCTATACTGGACAAATAAGCACACCCATCCCCCTCACCTCACCCAACCCCAAGAACACTGTGGCAAAAGGCTTCCTGGCTGGCATCACTCAGGTGGAGGCATGAGGGGGTTAGAAGCTCCTATTTAATTCTGTCTGAATATGCAGCATTCTTGATTAGATATACTCTTGATTCAGTGCTGGAATAGAACTTAAAGAGTATCCTGTCTAGTGAAATTATCATTATTTCTATCACTCCCTAAAGAAGAACAGACTTCAACAGACTCATTCAATTATTTTTTTTTTTAGAATCATAGAATGGTTTGGGTTGCAAAGGACCTTAAAGATCATCAAATTCCAACCCACCTGCCATGGGCAGGGACACCCTCCACTAGACCAGGTTGCTCAAAGCCTCATCCAGCCTGGCCTTGAACACCTCCAGGGATGGGGCATCCACAGCTTCCCTGGGCAACCTGTTCCAGTGCCTCACCACCCCCACAGTGAAAAATTTCTTCCTAATGTCTAGCCTAAATTTACCCTCTTTTAACTTATACCCATTACCCCTTGTCCTATCACTACGCTCCCTGATAAAGAGTGCCTCCCCATCTGCCTGTGAGCCCCCTTCAGGTACTGGAAGGCTGCTATTAAGTCTCCTCGGAGCCTTCTCTTCTCCAGGCTGAACAATCCCAACTCTTTCAGCCTGTCCTCATAGGGGAGGTGCTCCAGCCCTCTGACCAATTTCGTGGCTCTCCTCTGGACTCTCTCCAACAGGTCCATGTCTTTTTTATGTTGGGGGCCCCACATCTGAACACAGTACTCCAGGTGGGGTCTCACGAGAGCAGAGTAGAGGGGGAGAATCACCTCCTTCAACCTGCTGCTAATGCTTCTCTTGATACAGCCCAGCACACGGTTGGCTTTCTGGGCTGCAAGCGCACACTGCCAGCTCATGTTCAGCTTCTCATCCACCAATACCCCCAAGTCCTTCCCCTCAGAGCTGCTCTCTATCCATTCTCCGCCCAGCCTGTATTTGTGCTTGGGTTTGCCTCGACCCACGCGCAGGACATTGCACTTGGCCTTGTTAAATTTCATGAGGTTTGCACTGGCCCACCTCTCCAGCCTGTCAAGGTCCCTCTGGATGGCATCCCTTCCTTCCAGCGTGTCCACCACACCACACAGCTTGGTGTCATTGGCAAACTTGCTGAGGGTGCACTCAATCCCACTGTCCATGTCTCCAACAAAGACGTTAAACAACACTGGTCCCAGTACCGACCCCTGCAGAACTCCACTTGTCACCGGTCTCCACTTGGACATTGAGCCATTGACCACAACTCTTGAGTGCAGCCATCTAGCCAATTCCTTATCCAGCGAGTGGTCCTTCCATCAAATCCATGTCCCTCCAACTTAGAGACAAGGATGTCATGTGGGACTGTGTCAAAGGCTTTGCACAAGTCCAGGTAGATTATGTCAGTTGCCCTTCCTCTATCCACCAGCGCTTTGGCCCTGTCGTAGAAGGCCACCGAATTTGTCAGGCACAATTTTTTAGCCCATAATACATCTTTGTAATTATTTGTAAAAGCTGTCACGTTCAAGTTATGTATTACCTCATCAGTTTAGTTCTCAGCACAGCAGTACTTTCCCTCTGGAAACAAACACAAGACTATGTTGCTATTGTTGCAATTGCTATTGTTGCTATTGTTTTCCAAAACTGCTATTCAATGCCAAGTATATTGCAGCACAAAACCTTTCAGTAGTAGATTTTCAAGTCTGAAGAGCAGCACAAGCTTAGAGAAGTTTGTTTTCAGTAAATACTTCTTTCTTTCAAACTGCATGAGAAATCACACAACTATTTTTCCTCCCATTTCACACACATATTTTTTCCACGATTGTAATACTCAGAATTTGTTCTGAAATCTGAAAAGCTCTTTGAATTCTTTTCACATGCCCAACCAGCCACTGCAATACTGACAACTCCACTCAGCTGAAAGACCAGAAAGCCATTGTGTCTGCAACTTTTTGAAAGCAGAAGGTGTATATTGTTGTGGTTTCTATTTAGGGCTGTAATCCTCACAAATCCTCACTCATAATCCTCCCACTGAATGAAGAGTTTCAAGCTAAATCACATCCTGAAAAAGCAAACAGCTTCTGCTTTAAAAAAAAAAAAAAAGTACATACTTTTGCCTACCTTGGACCTACATAGTAAATATAATACTATTTGTGTGAGCGGCTTATTCCAACTAACAGTTTCTATGCAAGTTTAACTTTTAATGACAACTGATCACGTCTGAGTTATTAACCAACATAATGCAATGTCTGTAACATTCATTTCAAAGGTTCCTGATGAGCAAAGACCTTTTCAGCCCCCAGTATCCTCTTTTTCCCATACTTGCTACTCTTTGGATCATCTAAAGCTGACCAGCTGCGGGCGTGCCGAGGGTCCCTTCCCTTACAGCGCGGCCGGAGGTCAGGCCCGGGTCCGGGGCCGCGCCCGGCGCAGCCGCCCCGCTGACCGCAGCCCCCACGCGTGGGCTGGCTGCCCCGCCACCGGCAGCGCCCAGGCCGCGCGGCCACACGGGGCTGCGCCGCTTCACAGAGCCGGGAGAGCCGGGGGGGGGTCTAAAGGCACACAGAACCAACCAGTCACGGCTGTTTTTTGGGGGGTTTAGTTCGGGTTTGTTGGTTTTTTTTTCCCCTGAGTGGACGGGACAGGAGGAAAGAAACCCCAAGTATTCCCGAGAGAGGTGGGGCGGATCCGGGGCTCTCGCCGCGCTCCGCA
>WKFP01013777.1:398131-413448 GCA_011057875.1 Pterocles orientalis
GGCGCAGCGGGACCCCGCAGAGGGGGAGGCGGGACGGCGGCGAGCCCCAGCCCCTCCCCAGGGCGGCGGTGCGGTGAGTCCCTACCTGCTGGCATCGAGTCCCGCCGGAACAGGCGGCACAGCATCCCGTCCCCTCAGCCGCTCTCATTCCCCGCTGCTATAGCTACGGGGAGCCGCCGCCACCGCCTCTCGCGAGAGGCGCCATCTTCCCGCGAGAGCCGCGGGCCGCGCCGGCGGCGAGGGGTGCGTCCTCTCGCGAGAGGGCTGAGGTAGTGCGGGCCGGTCAGTCTGGTGAGCCGTGGTTCGGTTGCTCCAGCGCCCTTTCTCATTCCCTCAGGCCAGGGCAGCCCTACCCCCGGGTCGGAGCGGCTCGGAGGGCAGGCGGCCTAACCCGGTGTCCCGTCCCAGAAGGGGCGAGAGGTCTTGGGTGTGTTTAACCAACCCCCTGGTTGGGAGGCAACCCGTGGAGCTGTCCCCAGACCGGGCCTGAAGCCAGGAGTAGCGAGGGGTAACCTTAGGTGTATGTGGGGCTGACCGCGCCCCGACAAGCCGCCTCACTCTGCGGAGGTGGCGGTGGTCGGCGGTCGGTGGTTGTGGGGTCCGGAGAGGCGCCGCTCGGAGTGGGCCCGGCCCGGCCCGGCGCGGCCGCGCAGGGCGCTCGCAGCGCCGAGCCTGGCTTCCCCCGCCGGCCCTTACCGCGGTTCAGCGCCTTAAGCCGATGCAGTCGTTTGCTCGATAGAGCTGCCTGGATAGAAATACCTTCTTCTTGCCAGAAAGTAGATAGGTGTGCTTGCAGAGTGTGTATAATTTCTAGCAATTGCAAAGTACGGGCTGTGATAGCTGTGGGATGGTATGACTGGGCTAAAAGCAGCAGTCCCACACGTTCACTTCTAGCAAAAGTTCACTTGAAGTTCATGTGAGAGCTGGGTTTCCTCACAGGTTAGAGCCATGACGTGATGTGTTCCAACATCATCTACACAGGTAATTCAGGCATGAATTAGACCATCTCAGGATCTGGAAAAATCTGTATAAGATTTTTAACAGGTCTGTATTTTGATTTTCTGAATGTGTAAAATTAATATTAAGCTCACATTCTCTAAATTGCATCAGCTGCACATTGCAGTATGCAATTTTCTGGTCACCAATACAGAGTGCTGCTAGTAATATTAACCCTGGCATAGTATTTTTGGTGATATCCAAGCAACCCATTTCAAGCCCACTTAAATAAATGGGTCCTTTCCTATGAACTCAGGACCATGCATGTAGAGAGAGCAGTTGGTATCTCAGTGCTAGCACCCTGAATAAACAATGTAATTAATTACTCAGAAGGAGACATGAAGATGTGAGGGTTAATACACCTTCTTTTTTGCCCTTGTATTTCAGTGTTACCAACATCTGAGAGATTATGTCTTTTGTAACAATCCTTGGAGGAGTGCCACCAGCTCTGTAGTTTGTGGAGGAAGTTCTTTTCACCCAGTTTTTGAGCCCCTTTTTTATATACGAGTGAGTTGATGCATCGTGTTCTGTATCTAAAAGATTTATGTGTATGCCAGAATTATGATCTTCTTATAATTCAGGTGTACTATCCATGGTATACCAGTGCCATAAGAGTATGCCTGGAGGACTGGGACTACCTTTTGTCTGCACAGAGCAAACACATAAAGCATACTGTTTGTGTGTATGCTTGTCAGCAATACTGTTTGTGCTGCTGCTGTTAATGTGGCATTTCTAATACCACTAAAATAATACAAAAACAAGTTTATGGGTTTCGAAAAATGCTTGTTTACTTGTTGTGACTTCCCAACCCATTTCAGTCTTTTGCTTTGGGAATCAAACCAATCATACTGGGAGAGAAAGTAAATGAGGAAGGCCTTAAGCCTCTCTTAGGGACCAAAGATAATTAAGAGAAACATTTAGAGATAGCAGATATAATGAAGCCCTGAATCCATGCTAGCTTCAGGCCCATTAAAGTATGACTGTTTTTGCAATAGAATATGGAAGTAATTACTCGTCTGAGCCAAGCACTGCAGAGTTTGACTAGAGCGCTCTTCAGTGTAATTGAATTTGTATAGCATCTCTGAGCAGGGGAGGTCCTGTGTGATAAGGCCCACAAGTTTTCCTTAGGCTGGCCAGCAGAAAGCTTGTCATTTGTTTGTGCCTCCTTCCAGGAGCCACTTTGTTTTCCCTGCAGGGAATGATGTATAATGAGATTGTTGCTTAAGGCAGGAACTTCCCCCAGTAAGAAGGGGAAGTCTGCAGAGTCCTTATTTACCCTTTTGTGTAGAGGCATGTTTTGGAGCTCAAGTAAAGCACTGCTTTGTAGATAGCCTTTTTCACTGCTGTTAGTGTCCTACTTGTATGTTTTTCTTCTCCACAGCAACAAATGCCACGACCTGGAGTAAAGCAGTGGTGCTGCCCTTGGCTCATGCCTGAGCCCGGGAAGAGTTGAGACCTTTGTCAGACTTTCGTAGTATGGTTGTGCCTTCCCTGTCCAGATTTCCCAAAATAAGTGTTGCTGGTAAACCTTGTTAGAAGAGCAAAGAAGGCGAACTATTTTGGTTTGGCACTAGAAGAAGAACTTATAACCATAAATTAATCTCACCTTATTTATTTGTTCTCTGGAGATTTTTGAAAGGCAAATGTTCATTATAACCCTGGCTAGAGCTATAGATATAACTTCCTATTTTTTAAAGGGTACTGGTCCCTGTCTGCAAATTTATTTGTGTCAGTTCTCCCTGAAAATACCTCGGATGGACTTTTCTTTAAATGAAAAACAGACTTTAAGAATTAAAACTCTTTGCAGAAAACATTTTGTGGTTTTTTATTGTTAATCAAAAGGTCAAAACAAATTTTTAAAAAAGCGCCTGCAGGTTTTCTTCAAAAAAGTTGGAAAATGTGCATTAAAAGTTTTTATATAAATAATGTTTACTAGAAGTATAATTGAAAATTAAAGGAAGAGTTTATATTAGAGAATTTGTTTACTAAGCTGACTGGAGTTTAGGTTGTATTAAAGAGCATTGCTTCCGAGTGGTTTATGTAGTTCTCTTCCCTTTACTGCATGTGTTAATTAACACAATACATATCTGAGCAAGTACTTGCACTCATTAAAGCATCATCTAAGCTGTACTGCAAGCAGATTATCATCAGAGAGAAGACAACACGATGTGTTAAATGCACAGAGGGCAAGAGGTACAGCATAAAGACACTGGCAATTATTAGCTAAAGAGACTTTTACTAGTAGATATATGATACCATGAATATAATTAATAGTGTCTCAAATCTCACATACTCAGCAGTTCACAAAAGTTGTAGGGTTCCACAAAATGTGTGGAATTTTGCTTCTGCATGTGTCTGCAAATTATGCTTGATTATCTGTGGTCCTGGTAGGGCACATCTCCAAAACAGAATAGGCAACTTGTCTAAACTAGTTTGCAACCTGCAATTTGAAGATTTGGGCATAGATGAGATTGCATACAAATGTATTAATGTGCTGTGAGCCAGCAGGCTGGATTGCAAACTTTTCTAATACTCATTCAAGATAAATTAGCATACGTGTTGCTGCTGTGCAGTGGTGGACCCCGCAAGTTGCCAGAGAAGTGATAACAGCAGCTTGTACCAATGGCCAGTCTTTTGGACATGGGGCGTTTGCCAGATGATTGCACCTGTGGCAGTCTTCTGTGGAAGATAACATACATTTGCAGACAAGCTAGGCAGGAAAAAGCCTTAGTGCAGTGAATGTTCAAGTCTTGCACCACAAGTCAGCACTTCCCATGGAGAGACGTCCACATGCAGACCTCTTTTTTCTATAACAGAATGATCAAGTTCAGGCTCTTGGCTGCCTGGTGTCTGCCACCTTGTAAAAGAGACTTTTTAAAAAAAAAGTCAAACAAGACAAAGCCCATATTCTACTAACAGCCTGAAACTGTTCCATATTTTATTTCAGAGAGTCACTGAGCCTAATGACAAAGTCATCTCCTTTAGATGATCTGTCAATAACAACATCACATGTAATTCCCTAATTTTAGTTGTAGAATTACATCATCATCATCACTAATGACAAACTGCTCACATGAGAGAGACAATTACGAGATGCAAACCCTTTGATTAGAGAATACATTGCAGTCAAATGGAAGATTTTCAGTGCAACACAAAGAAGCATACCAACTGTGCTACTGCCTGCCAAATATTTATGCCATCACCTATAGTTTTGGGCAACGTTTTAAAACACAAGTCCTTATTTGTGGATAGTACTGCTGAAATTTTGTTAAATGCCTTTCTTTTACATTAAAATGTGGTCACTAGGTTTTACACATTTTCAGTATGGCTTGGATTTGTCATACAAGTTGCCTTACATGAGAGAAACATTTCAAAGCTTGGAAAACAATATTCCTAAAAATAACACTGTAAATAACTAAAAATGTAGGAAATTTCTGATCTGAAAGAAAGATCTGAATGTCACAAAATTCTATCCAATATGTTTTTCATGAGATCCTCATGAAAAAATCCTCATAGATTTTTAGCTGCTGTTCTATGGAGTATAAGCTTAATATCCACTACATCCTCTATGAGGGAACTGTAGCCTGCCTTTACAAGAGGATGGGCTCAATAATTTGTTAGTTCTTTTTTATCTCTAACTACCATGATCCTTCTTAAAAGCAGATGACTGAGGTTCCATTCTGTAGCCTCTCATATGTGGGGGAAATCCACTGTAATTAAATCTTAAAAAATCCTCTTATTCCATTGTAAATAATTTTCTGACATAGGTAATTCCCCTGAGTCTACATCATAGCCCAAGGAAAATAAAGAGCAAGAGCAGTTACTTACTCCCTCTTAAATATTTGATATTTTTGGACAAGCTTCTGCCCTGATTACAGTAGCTGCAAGCCTCACTGAAATTAATTGTTTTTGAGACAGAATTTGGATTACTGATTTTTCTCACTTTTAACATTACTTTGAATAATGACTAAACAGGCATGTTTTTTAAGCTATGTAAACAGCAAGACAATAGTTGTCTGAATTGCTCTACAAAATGTAGTGTTGTATCTCTTATTTTGTACTAGAAACAAAAGCACATAAATCCTGCTTGACAGGATTTGAGATTGAAAGTGTATTGGCAAAAGAAGAGCTGTATGCCTCATTAAGCTAATTTACCAAAACTAAAGGATCCTCTTAACTCGCAAGTATGAATTATAGGAATATCATTAATAGTTTGCAGGGATACAATACAAATTCCAAGCATATTGCAAATTTTTATCCCCATTTAGGGTTTGGGATAATGGAGCGCACAGACAAATACTCTTGTCCAACAGTACATTACGAACCAGAGAGACCTTTGGGTATATACCCAGTCCTTTGACCTACTTGCTGGATGATGCTGCCTTCCTTGAACGTGAGAACTTTGAAACTACACCACCAGAGAGCACTGTGCTCACTGTGCTATTTCTGCACAGTATTTCTTGCCTTTCCCTGCATGTTCAAGGACGTCTTTTACTTAGTCTTTTTTTTTTCTGTACTCCAGTAGAACTCAGATGATTCTTGTGATTCTATTGGAATTCCCAGACATTTTGGTATCATTGCCCCTAGTGCACCAACAGCCTGTAGTTGCCCTGAGCAGCCTCACCTAGGACCTTCACCCCACTTACAGGCCAGAGACCACATTTAAGCTCAGCTCTGAGCCTGGGGTGTTTGAGCTATGTTGTAGGGTTGCTGGCCTACACTCTTGTCTCCTGGGTGGACCTGAGACCTGTGCTGGAGCTAGCCTGTTTCCTAGGTGGACTTTGGACTCCCAGTGTAGCTTGTGTCTAGGCCTGTCTCCTTTTGCTCCTGACCAGACTCCTTGGATGGCCCCCATGCCTGATTCATCCCCTCACCTTGTCTGGGATGACTGATGAACCCTGGGACCAGCACTCAGCTCTGCCTGCTGTGCTTGGATGCGATGGGCTTGTTTGCTGGTTGGTGAGGGCACTACCTGTGCTGGGCTTGCCTGAGCCTCACCTGTTCTCAGGACAGCCAGACCTCTCTGCACCTTGACGTGTCTAACTGACTCATGATCTGGAACACCTCCTGCTGAAAGCAGACCATGACATCCAGGTAGCAAACTGTCTTGTTTTTGCTGCTCCTGACATATTTACCATGAAAGTGTCATGTATTTCACTTAAAAAAAATCATGTAATTCTGTATTGCGAAGGTCTAAAGTCTCTGTGAGAAAAGGGGAAGCAATAAATGGCATATTTGGTGGAAAAATATTTTTTTAGTGTCAGCTACTTTTCTCTGAAATTTCCTCTGTCTTTCTGAACTTCTGTTATTCACTTTGTAGCCTGGATTCTTGTAATATAGTTACAATACTTTTTGAACTGAAAAAGAACTCCCTCCCCCTTAATTGCATTGCAATTCAAAAAGCTAGATTGATTAAAAATGTTGGAAAACCCACAGCAACCTTATCTCCAGACAGAGATGAAATATGGAACAAACTAATAGTTTAGTAGAATGTGAGAATTTCCCATTTAAATGTCTTTCACCAGTGAAATTTCCATGCATTTATTTAAGCATTAAAAAAAATAAATCAATGTGGGAAATGTTTCTCAACTAATTCCTGGATCCCTTTTATCCAAAGAAACAAAGCAGGTTTTTTTTTCTGAGGATTTATTTTCAACTCAAACTTCACATACTTTGTAGGAACATGTCAAAAAAGACAACCTTTTTCATTTTTGTTGAAACGTTCTTCAGAAGATTAAAGTACCACCTTAATGTTTTTAAGTTTAGTCACAGAACTGAGTTACGGATACTTCTTAATCATTTAATAGGACACATAATAAATGTTTTTTAGCCATTTTAGCAGAAAGGTTAGGAAACTACTCGTTCATTACTTCTGCAGCTTCTTATCATTAGCACAATTTTAAAAGATCTCAGGGTAGCCCTGGCAGTAGCATTTTAGAGGAGTGTAATAAAGCCCAACTCATAACTATCAAACAGAACAAAAATCAAATATATGATTGCAGGGATTTCTAGACAAGGAGGAAAGTACTCCACCGGGAGCTGTCCCTGTAAATAAGCTATTTAGCCCTGTGTATAAGAGGAAATGTTGATCTAAAGAAGGCATCAGGACAGAGAATTCCAAACCAGTCTCTATGCAGGCTGAGCTAGGGTATGGTAGTGAAACAGCAGTCTTGTAGGTTATGTGTCAGAGTGCAAATGTTCATGAAACAGAAGGTATTTCACGTAGAAAAATAAGGTTCTTTACTGGTTTTCCACAGTGCCTGCCTTTCTTCCTATATGTGGCACTGATAGAACTGTTATAAGAAGTGGAATATACTTTGATGCTGTGTATTTTAATAAGTAATGCACTGTGGCAGGTGTCAAATTATTTCTGTTGTGACTAGAGCTTTTTCTTTCTTGCTCTGTAACTATGGGCAGGTCATCTCACTTGGGTGTGCCTCTGTTCCTTCCTGACCTATTTGCCTTCTTGGTCTCTGTCTGAAAAAAAAAAACAACAAACCTGCTTAAGCTATCATCTATTTGATACTCTGGAGAGTTGGGGAATTTTAGGTGACAGTGAAATACTTTAATCTGTTACACTGACAGGCTGACTTATCTCTGATGCTGTTATGATTACCTGTATAATTTCATCTCATAGTCATCATTCTTCATCATCAGCTTTGGAGTATTTATCCAAGCCGCCTCGGTGTATAACTATCTCATGACCATCCCTATCAACTCCCAATCTTTCTTCCAAGCCTAGCTGTGAGATCTGACTTCTGTTATTGCTAATCCCCAAATTGATTCAGCAGCATTTTTTAAAGACAAAACACAACAGCTTTCTTTCCTCTTGTTATTTTATTACTTGTTAATATATGACAAAACAGATTTGTTGTGGAGCAGAGAGGCAGCATTTAGCATTGCTAAACAGAAAAACACTTCCTAGTTTTGCCCTTTTATGCCCTGGTGAATAAAAAGCTCCTTTCCCTCAGACTGTTTCTGATGTGGAGTAACACCACAGTGAAGATAAGTTTAGAACCTGCAAGGAACTTGTCTGGGCTAAGGGCGAAACAAAGGAAGAGCTGACAGAACTAGGGTTGCACTTCTCAGCTCCTTACCATCCACTTGCAAATAGAAAGGGCTGAGTAAAAAGGAAGGCCTTAGCAGTAAGAATTTACAGCTCTTCTGTTTCACCACTCCTTGGCACATTGACCTCAGTATGGTACTCAGAGGAATCTCCTGAAGCCATCCAAGGTATTGGGGTTCTATTGAAGGAGGGTCTGTTGCTGAAATTTTGATTATATATAATGAGAGATTCTGGAAGCAGAGGACAAATATCAAACTGAGGCACTTTGAAGGTCATCCGTTTGGCTGCTTTCTCATAACCCCCATAAGGCATGGCAGTCCTGGTGTAGGAGAATACGTGGAGTTAGCAAATAGAGCATAGGTAAACAATGGGATTTAGAAAATAAATTATCAAAGTTATCAAGATTATAAATTTTACCACTGTTGCAGTTGACTGGCCGACAAATTCTTCTCCAGACAATATATGTATCCATCGCCCATACACTAAAAAAGGTTGAAAAACACTCCCCCTCCCCCCAACTCCTGTGCACTGCCTTCACCTCTGTTGCCTCAATCTCCATCAGACAATACACCTTTCACACCTGCTGGTACCCTGTACATGTAGGGGGCAGAGACTACATTATTGCAGAAAAGAGTAGGATTGGAGCTTGTCCTGGTATATTGAGCCTGGCCAAGACAGAGATAGCATCCCCATAGCACCCTCCCAGTGCTGAGTGTTGCACTGGCAGCCAGCAGGGTGTTTATAACACATCTTGGGAGGGGGCGGAGCCAGGACAGCTGACCCGGATTGGCTGTTCCATACCATGTGACCTCAGCTCAGCCATAAAAGCCAAGGGCAGGGAGGAGGAGGGGGACATTTGTTACTGCGTTTGTCTCCAGGAGCAGCTGCTACACACACTGAAGCTCTGCTTTTCTAGGAAGTGGCTGGACATCAATAACATCTTTGTTTACCTTTTGTTTCTGTGCATGGCCTTGGTCTTTGCTTTAATTAAACTGCTTTTATCTTGCCCCATGAGTTTTTCATCTTATTCTCCCCCTTTGTTTTGCTGAAGGAGGAGTGATAGAGGAGCCTGGTGGGCACCTGGCATCCAGCCAAGGTTAACCCACCACACCTGGGTACTGATGTCCTGGGAATATCAAAGTGGGTGGCAAAATTATATAGAGAGGTTAACAGCAAATTGGTGCTGCCCTAGAAATATATGTAAAACTTTCAGTTTTTATCAGAAGCAACAGGAAAATCCTGATTCTTATTGGAAGTACTGTGAAATATATGGCTTCTGATCATAAGTATTTTTCCTGAACTTTTGCACTTTAAATGGCTGAAGTAATAAACAGTGGTAAGATAAATCTCTCTGGTCAAATGTGGTGAGAAAGAAAGGGAAATAGGATTAAAACCCTCTAATCCTGCTGCATAGGTTTTCTGTCCATAGCTGAATTAAAATCCCTGTCTCTCAATGTATGTTCTCTTTGTAGGCCTCCAGACGTTTCATCCACAGAAGACTGTGCTAAGCAATATGACATGCAACTTAAACTTCAATACATTGCACAAGACAGGAGAGATATGGCCAGGATTATTGTGTTTTCTCATGCTAAATAAACGGAATTGAATATCCAAGAAGACTTACCGGTTAAAAGACTTGTAATGGGGGAAATCGGCTTTGGGGCTATATGACAGTAAGTCAATGGTGAACTGACTTTTGTCCTCAGGGCTGATGCCCATTGCTCGTTCCCAGGGGGAGATGTAAGTTTTAGATAGAGTGGTTTTTTTGTGTCCTGACTTTCCATCTGTAAACAGAGGAAAGTGAAACATTCTAGTTAGATGACGCTTACTCTAAATACATTGCCTTTCTGCATTCTGCTACTGAAGTTGAGACACCAGCTTTGTTTCCAGATTCTGTAACTCTTAGATCAAGTCCAAGATTTTATGGTTAGATTTCTCTTGAAAAAGACTCTCATGTGCTACTTCCATCCACATTCACAAAAGCAGGTGTACCACAGTATAAGAGGCACTCATCCCGGAATTTGCATTAGAGCATATATTTGAAAGCTAATTTTTCATTGTTCTCTCTGGTTGCTCAAATAGAAACCTCTTACCCCAAGAACCAATGTCCTTACCCCATCAACTCTTTTGCTACCTTGGGGTAAACTTTATACAAAGCAAAATGCTATCTAATTTCATCATTTACTTCTCTCTTCCCTGTCTGATCATAGCAGACATAACCCCTCCACATAAACATCATCATCATCAGTTGCAACAAACAAAGCCCTGACTGTAAACTCCAAAACTAGGCTCAAACTTTGAAGTTGGCTCTAACTGACCAAAAACCTTTAACCATTGTATTTCAGGGTCTTGGCAACCCACAACCATTTTTACTAACGTCTTTCTCAGTAGTCTATTCTTGAATGTTCTAAAATTACCATCTTCCTTGTCTCAGTATTTTTATAAGTTGGCATTTTCTTTGTGATTACATGAACATGTAATATTTTCCCTCTCCTGAGCCAGAATGTTAGAGACAAACCTGGCTCGAACACCTCAGGATGGCTAAAAGCAGTTTGAAAATATGATGGGGTATCTCTCTGGAAGTTAAAATCCTGTCAATGACACAGTTGCACTTTGTTGTTAAGTCAGATACTTGATTGCCAGAAATTTTAAGTTAGCTTCTGGCTCCTCCATTAAGCAAATAAGCTTAGACAAGGGTTTTCATTCTGTGTGCCCTTTTTTTTTTTTTTTTTTTTTCCGGTTGTGTATAATACCACCTTCCTAACAAGAGTGTTGGTTGTATATTGATATGTAGTCCACTTTTAAGATTCTTATCCTTCAGAAACCTTAAAACTCCTGAGCTGTGACTTCTGCTTGGTTAGGGCTGATGGGAATAATAGTTTAATGGAGTTAGACATTCTGGTATTTTCATGGTGCTATAGTTTGTGTAGAAAACATAAATCCTTATGAAGTAAGTAGCACAGAATGAACACTATTACTCTTATCTGAAACTCTCTTCTTTATCACACCTTCTTTCTTTGTCTTGCTTATTTTCTTCAAACCTTGCCAAACCCTGGGCTTTGCTGGTTTTGGAGAATTGCAGACATGTACCAGAATCTCACTTTCATTAAAAAAAATAAAAACAACTACTCCCCACTTTCTCTGTGAAGGACTTTATGTTGTTTAGAAGTAAAATGATTAGTAGTGTTGAAAAATAAAAACAGTTGGGATCCATCTCTGCAGTAAAAGCTATGGGATGATGTTAATCCTCCTTCTCCCTGCACACATAGATAGGATAACAATGGAAAAAAATCTCCTATAAGAAGACAGACTGTACACAGATTTGTTTTTCACATGGACGCCCAGAAATGTAAAAGGTGATTTTGACATAAAATCCACATTCTTCCGGAATGTAAATGAAAATTTTTGGATTTTACAGGTCACTCATTTGCTCACTTAGATCAGCGGCTCCTGGTTCCCAAGCAAATTTGCTTTTTGTTTTAAAATCCCAAATGGACTGTTAAAATAATGATTTCACCTGCTGAATTGCATACAAGGGTTTTGGTTCTAGAGGTTTTACCCTCCAAACAGAGGATAAAATTAAGCAAGAACTTAATTAAATGAAAAATACTTTTACTCATAAAGATACTGCTTCAGTAGAGCAGTAGTGATTGCCAGATAACTTTTTGAAATGTTGCTGTTCCTGTCTAAAGATTATCCAAAAAATGCTGTTTGTTTAGGTGAAAACTTTGATTTGAAATCAGAGCTGATATACTCAAGACTGATGTGTCAGGTCATATTGCGGAGCTAAAGGGCAAATACTACTATCTCCAGTAGTGGTTATTGTGAAACCCTTGTAAGGAAGGGTATGCTGTACTGGCATACAGCTGTATCAACCTTAGGAGCTTGGTAGTTAAGTTTCCCATAATTTCTTTGGTCCAGTCAAGGCAAGTATTTCTGCTTCTTGCCTATGATTGAGCAACACAGAAGCATGCAAACAAAACTATGAAGCTAAAGGCAGTCCAATTTTTCTAGACTTTGCAATGGATCTTAGTTTGGAAGAATTCAGGGTTTAGTTAAATCAATTTACTTGTCCTTAAGAGTAAGGCTGGCACAAGCTCTAGTAGCTTTAGCTAGTTCTTGTACTTGCAGAGGGATACTTGCCTTTCTCAGTACCATCACCTCCTTCTCCACCGCTTCCAGCTGATTCCCCTGCATGTTCCCCTTCATTGCCCCCAGGGCCTCCTTTGCTTCCAGGCCTAGGAGGAACAGCAGGATGCTTACCGGAGCCATGCTGCCCAGCTGTCACTCCTCCTACCATCCGCCCGTGGGCATAGCCATGAGCATCTTCCCCATAGTGCCCTCCTGGTGGGATGAACTTCTGAAAGTGATCCTAGGGCAGGAGAAAAGAGAGTAGGAATCCCTGTTACAGAACATGGTCTAATCATATTTGCAGGGCTGGGTTCTAGAATGTGAACTCCCAAGTTCCCATGATATGACCAGTTTTGTGTCTCAGATACAAAACCAGTGGCAGAACTTTGTGTGAATTATTCTCTATATTCGGTATAGGAACAGTTGTAGAACAGCAGCAAGGGCAATGGAAGCACACCCTTTAATGGATACCTCATAGTCATTTTATATGATCAGGATGAGAAAAGAGAGATCTGTATATTGTTCCCAACAGTAAACAGTATGAAATACAGGAGGAAGGGAAAGGAAATACAGCTTTTGGCAGAGGAGGTAAAGGTCCAAACAGAGATGCATTGGCTAACCTGTGGGAAAGCAAGCTGGACAAGAAATAGGAAGTGTTTTCATGTCAAGGTTAAGATAGTCAAAGTCAGCTCGATTACAGTGTGGGAGCTAAGTCTTACAGGGCACTAGAACAACAGGGTAGCTGTGACAACATGAAAGCCTGGAAGATGACTGCCCATATGCCTGGTTTCCATATATATGAAGGTCTGCATGGAAAGGTGTATTTACACATTGAGAAAGACTGAAGAGATAGCAGCCTGGGAAAACATGAAACACTTCCTGGAGACTACAAGAGCAAAATGACAAAAAGGAAGAGTTTTGTTTGTAGCAATATCTGCATTAACAAACCAAATCTAACTAGCGACAAGGCAAGAGAGAAAGCTGTATCCATTAGTAAAATCAAATTGGTCTTACGTTCCAGGCCATCCACTCTCCCCAGTCCAGGCTAGAAGGCACAGTCCCTGCAGTGCACAGTGAAAGAGTGAACAGTCTGTGCAGGATTTATAGACCCTGTGGTGCTAGCACGAAGTCCTGTCCTTGCACACAGCCCTTTTGATAAATACTTGTGTGGAACAGAAACTGATATAATATGTTCGTAAAAATGTTTTATGTATTGGTCATAAGTAAGATCAAAGCTTGACTCCTATGAGGTATAAAAAGTATCTCTTGTGTATTACAGCCCACACAGCTGTATAACCCAAGTAATTTGGATTATGTATCACTTATGGTCCTTCCTGTTGGACTAGGGGATTGCAAAGTCCCCTAGATGCGCAAAGATGTAACAAATACAGGCGAAGATGAATGAATCCGTGGTTCCTCACGCTGCAGTTCTGCTTACAAATTCATCTCAGGCAGCCAATGGGAGACAAGAGTGCCAGCCTTAGGGCTGGCTCTCAAAGGGTTAAGGCTTTCTCGGTGCTCTTACACCTCCTACAGTTTAGCAAAAAGAAGCTTTCCAGGCTGTAAACAGGCTTCCAAGGCCAGCTGTTCGGTCAGCTAAAAATAGACGAGAAGTGAAAACCCCACAAGGCTCAAGGCAGAATTATCTAAGCCTCTGCTCCCTGTGTCTCCAGCAACAGCGTCCAGGGTTTCACAGCAGGTCACTAGGCTGCAACCCCGGCAGGCAGCCAGAGGCAGGCTGAAGTGGCAGAGCTGGTCCCCCAGGGCCTTTAGGGACTGTCTGTCCTCCTAGCTGTAGGGAATTCCCTTTTTAGGAACAGAGGAGATAATGTTCCCGGAATGTCAGGAAGCACTGAGAAGGGAGAGGATTGTGAGCACTAAACTCTGCATAGTAGCTAGCAGGGCAATCTGTTCAATTATGCGTAGGAGCTATGTAGCTGTAAAAAGGCAAATAAGAAAAGGTTTTTTTGAGGGCTGGGGGTCAGAATGAGGTTATTCTCAAAACCTTGATTTATATGCAAGGTTAATTATTCTACTTATTTGCTCAGTAATTTCGAAACAGGATTTGCATCTGTTTTCCTTCAAGTTTTACCCATGCAGTGTGCCCTTCCTGAGAATTAAATGCTTGTTTCTCTTTTCTTCTGGTTACTTACATGCACTCTCCCACCAAAAAAAAAAAAAAAAAAAAAACAAGGTCATAAAATATCAGCATAACATGAGCTACAGTAAAAAAGGCTGGTTTGATTTTGTGCATAGCAGTTATTTGATGTGACCAGGAAGGGACACCATTGTCATCTGGTATTATTTTAAATTGCAGTATTATTACTAAGCGGGAGTGAAGTTTCTCTGAAACACAAGGTCTGCCTCAGGAAAGCCACACCTAAATCTAATTAAGCCGCAAATGAAATTAGTTTGATTGGCCTCAGGCTAGTTCATAATCCTTCACGGATCCATTGGGAAAGCATCCTATGTTAAGCAGACATCTCCATTCAGATAAAAAAGATCCATTTTCCATGCAATACCCCAGTCTACTCACCTGCTAGAATAAAAATACAGTTTTCTTTAGTTTTGTGCACCACAATAGATTTTCTTAGCTCAAATTAATAGGAGAATCTTCTCTTTCTATAACAGGAGGCAAAGGCAAATTAATATTTTTGAAATCTTGAACCTCAGTGGATTCAAATGAACTCATTCCAAGAGAGCAGGAGTGGCAGCCTCAAGCAGGTGTCTCAAAGTAGTGAAAGCTGAGTAAGTGCAGCTTTGTCTCTGGTAGTTACAGCATCCCTCTGGTCAAGGTGTTCAGAGTGAAACATGGCCTACACTTGATGGAAATGCATGTCTTGGGCCATTGCTAACAGGATGTGGTGCTTTTATGTATACACATATTCACATGACAAAAGTGACCTCTCACAGACCACAAAATCACAGAATGTTAGGGATTGGAAGGGACCTCGAAAGATCATCTAGTCCAATCCCCCTGCCGGAGCAGGAACACCTAGATCAGATCGCACAGGAACGCATCCAGGCGGGCTTTGAATGTCTCCAGAGAAGGAGACTCCACAACCTCTCTGGGCAGCCTGTTCCAGTGCTCTGTCACCCTCACTGTAAAGAAGTTTTTTCTCAT
>WKFP01013777.1:413489-439834 GCA_011057875.1 Pterocles orientalis
GAATGGAAGCACAGCCTTCTGGTGTGTCAGCCACTCCTCCCAGTTTCGTATCATCAGCAAACTTGCTGAGGGTGCACTCTATTCCCTCATCCAAGTCGTTGATGAATATATTGAATAGCACTGGTCCCAATACTGAACCCTGGGGGACTCCACTAGATACAGGCCTCCAACTATACACCATCCCATTCACCACAACTCTCTGGCTTCTTTTCTCCAGCCAGTTCACAATCCATCTCACTACCTGATCATCCAGATCGCACTTCCTCAGTTTAGCTGCGAGGATACTGTGGGAGACGGTGTTGAGTGCTTTACTGAAATCGAGGTAGACCACATCTACTGCTTTACCATCATCTATCCATCTGGTAATGTCCTCATAAAAGTCTATCAGGTTGGTCAAGCATGACTTCCCCTTGGTGAAGCCATGTTGACTGCCTCTAATGACCCTCTTATCCCTGATATGCCTAGAGACAGCATCAAGAATAAGTTGTTCCATCACCTTTCCAGGGATGGATGTGAGGCTGACTGGTCTATAGTTAACCCGCGTCCTCCTTCTTGCCCTTTTTGAAGACTGGAGTGATATTTGCTTTCCTCCAGTCCTGAGGCACATCCCCCATTCCCCACAGCTTACCAAAGATGATGGAGTTAGGGTTGATTGACCCTGTTGGTGAAAGTCCCCCGAGAGGAACACAGGAGGGTCAATTAAGAAGTCTGATAACCTTCTCGTGTTGGCTCTGGGGGCAGATCACACAGTCCCTCTGTGGTAGGGTCTGCCCTGTCTGTGCATTGCTGGATGTAGTAGATATTATCAGTCCCTAGGCATCCCTAAATCCACTCTAACAGGAGAACAGTTGTGGCAAGTTCATGCGATGTGTGGGTCCCCTGGGTTGGCTAAAAAAACTGGGTTCATGTCTTTGAAATCCTTAGTGCTAGCAAGAGCCTGATCCTGCAGGCAGAGTGCCTTGATAGATTAATTTTGAATTCTCTAGAGCTACTGCATGTCTCATGAAAAAATAGATAATGAAAGATGATCCAACTAATGGAGCTGAGATCTCTAAGAATCTCAAGGCCCTGACGTCACTGCAGGCAGTCCCCAGGAGAAGACACTGTGTGCTCCTTGTCAGCTCCTTGCTGTGCCCTAAAGAGAATGATTGAGGCCACCAAATGTGTTTCTATTTCCACCTCACTGATAAAGAGCTTCCCAAAGGTTTGATGCCTATGTGGTTACTAACACTTCTGAAGTTACTGTGACTGCATCCTCTTAGTGTCAGACACTCAAATGCTCCTTAATGGTAGGATGGGAGATTTAAAATTCAGACACTTGTAGAGTCTCATAGACTGTGTGCTGTTTTTATCAAAGTGTATGCCTTGGTTCTTAATTTGGAGTTGCATAGTCGTAAGTATTTTTTTTAAACATGCTCCTGCAAGAGGCACAGTTCAGTGGGTTGAGCTCCTGCTTTCTCTTTCCGGATATACTTCTGACTTGCTGTTTAATCTTAGGCAAATTATTTTTTGCTTCTATGCTTAAGTTTACTCATCTAAATAACGGGAATTTTCATCTTATACTATCCAAAATAATTTATATCTTATTTGTATGTTTTATGTTATCCTTGCCACATTTTCTCTGTGGATGAAAGAAATTTTCAGAATTTCAGTCCAAAGTTTTCTCACAGTGCTTCAACAAACTGCTGTGGAATATAAAAGGCTCTTCCTCTTTGTCATTCTGCTGTTTCCACACCAGGCACATCTTGAATAAGAAGGCGTCAGACTCCATGTTCACTCTTACACAGCTTTGGGTATAGTTGGGACCTCTAGGTCTTTTTCACCAGTCCAGCACAGCACAGCAAGGCTCATTTTGTTAGAAAAGTCACATCTCAGCTGGCTCGTAACACTTAGGTCGTAACCTGAGACTCTCTCATATCTCAGCTTGTGGCTATCCTGTAACATTTGTTCAAGAGGTTTAATATTCCCTGCAGAACAGACTTCCTAGAAATAATGCTTTTCCCAACATTTTCCCTTTAACTCTACCTCCAGTGATCTTCCTGATTGGCATTCTTCTAAGTACATTAAGAGGCAAACAGAACCACCAGTGCACATTTGTGCATTAAACCAAGTAGCTGCATGATAATACCTCTGTTCCTCTGTCCTTACGCTTTCCTGCACACGCTAAATCATGTCTGGCTATTTAATATGCAAGATCTCTGAGGCAGGTTGTTTGTGTAAACCTGTCTGCTGTGAAGCACCACTTTTGGTATTGTAACATAACCACTTCCAGTTTCTTCCTGCCACCTCTGCTTACTCCTCTGAGTTTTTGTTCAGCAGCAAAGTGAATACAGGGTAGCTCCTGCCATTATCCAGAAGAACAGTAATCCAATTCTTTAGCCCTTTTTCACTTTTTATGTTTCATTTCACAGTGGATGTCTTTTAGTTTGTCCAAAGAGACCTCTTGACCTGAAGTCCAGGAGAAATTACTTGCCAACACATGTTCAGCTTGTTTTCATGCAATGATTTGCCAAGATATGGAAACTACATTTATTTTAACTCATGTGTGAGTCTGAGAAAGTATCAAAGTAGGTTTTTTGTTTGTGGGTCTGGGTTTTTTTGATGTACTACTGCCGATAATTGTCTGCTCAGATGTGGGTTATTCCACCTTCCTGATGGTTTTAATTTAAGATCTGGTAGGTAAAGCAGAAAGAGAGGGGGAAAAAAGAGGTAAATTAATAAACTTTCTATAAACTGTCTCCTGCATGTAACCCAGATCAGGCCACAGGTTTTGACTAGCAGGAAGACTATTTTTAAGGATCCTCACTGGAAGAAAAACAGCATAACAGCAATACCCAAAAAGCATAACTATGGCTTTGTTTTCAGTTTCTACTTTATGACAGCAGAAAGTTCTCACACAGATGTTCCCAAACCAGAGGCGGTACCTTGAGAGGAGTTAAGGCTATAATGAGTGGGGCTGTAAGGCTAAGAAACATAGTTTCACACTATCTTGATGTGTTCGAGGCCAAACAATTTTAGTGTTATGGAGAAAAGGTCTGTGAACTGCTGATCTAATTGCCGAACAGTGAAGTTGGATTTAGGAGACCCAGGGATAAGACTGAGACCCTCTCTATGATTTTGGGTGATTTGTTAATCTATCCCATGATTCAGTTTCACTGCTAAAAAAAATGTAGTATCAGTTTCACTGCTAAAAAAAAAAAGTAGTGATTTCCTTCATGCTACAGTCAGTCAGATGCTACAGTAAGTCAGAGCATGTAGCATGGCAGGATTTCATCACCGTCTTTAGTCAGTAATAAATTGCATCTTGCAGCTCCTCAATGAGGTTGGTAATATCCTCTGAGACATGGAGAGAACCACAGTTCCTGCAACAGTGTGGCACAGCCTTGGTGAGGAGAAGAAATCCTTCGTTTGATTTACTAGACAGGGCTCGGGAGAGCCCAGCTTCTCCAGCTTAGCACCAAACAGGGAGGACGTCACATGAACTCTCCCTGTTTGTAAGGATATCAGTGTGTTAAAAGCGTCAAACTCAGCACTCCCTAAAGACATACCCTTGTACTGTAATTTGAAAGAGAAGATGGTCACAATATTGAAAACAGCTATACAGTAGGTAGCGTATTTCATTGTGCACATTGGGAATTGTCAGTCTTTTTGACTGTGGGTTTAGCTTCCATTTGCTTTAAACCGGATGGTGAAGCCACAGCAGTGATAGAGAGAGTGGCAGGTTCTCACTTTTGAGTGGAGCTGTATGACAGTTACACGCACACAATATATATGTTTTCTCTGCTGAAAGTAAGGAGAGCAATCTGATTGTCCGGTGTGGTTGTTTGGGTGGAGTACGAGGAGGAGAGGAGCTGGAGGGTGGATTGATTACATGTGACTGCTGAGATCTTCTCCCTTGTGTGGAAGGTTTATGGCTACTGCACAGGCTGTACTAGGACCCCTTATATGGTTTGGATTTATTTTTAATAACCTTTCTCTTTGTGTGTTTTCATATTACATTACCTTGCTGTTAATTTTTTTCTGGGGGAAAGAAACAATCCATACTCCATCCCTGACATTTCTTGCCCTGCTTTGCTAAGCATGCCCTGAGAATACTGTAACAGTTACAAAATCTACAGTATAGAAGCAGAAAACATGCCACCAGCTTTAAATCCCTTCACTGTCCCACAGCCTTAAAGGCACAAGGACTTCTTTGGGATGGGCAGCAAAGGACATGAAAATTAACTGGGAGGGGGAAGTAACTGGAAGCAGCAGCAGGGATTCTTTACTCTGCCATTATCTTCCTCCTGTAATTCCCTTTTGTTTAAGCCTCCTTCTCTGCATCCTCCTTTGAGCAGAGCCAGGAGCAAAAAAGAAAAGGAACAGAAAGCTAATCAAATATTGCAATCAAAAGGACTTTTTGATGAGAGTTATTTGGTGCTAAGGTCAGTCACTGTCCTGATGGTTTGGAACATAACAGTGAGGCCACCGATCTCTTGCCTTTACCTGCCCATGAGCAACCATCTGTCTGAGAGGATGGCTCAGTTGCTGCTATTGCTCAGCTTTTATTCTCACTGCTCTGACTGCTAACTCGTGCTGGCTGTGCTGGTGAGCGTAGTTATCCATGGAGGCGGTGGATGCAGCCTGGCAGAGTCCTTGCACAGAGCAGCCAGGAAATGGTAACAATTATGTTCGTGATCTTGCTAGGCTGGCCCCACGTGAGGGCTGTAGGGCAGACTGAAGTCTTCCAGTGGAGATTTGTTATCTGTACCATGAATGTGGAGAAATGGTGTCCCCAAAGGGAATCATGGAGGATTTTAAAGCAGAGCACTAGCTGCTGTTTGGAGACCATGCCATTGTTCTTACATAGCAAAGCCATGAAGAAAATGGCTTTGTTAGGCTTGTTAGGGTCTTGTCTAACCGCCAGATAGATTTCTCCACAGCACAGTATCTTATAGTCTTGCTCAAAGAGCTTGGGAACAGGGCTGTTCTTAGAGAATAGAGATTCACTACAGAAAGGAAATGGAGTGAATGTCAGGCATGGATGAATAAAGTAAGTAGGAAAAACAGCTAACAAAAAAATAAGAGATTCTCATCAGACTTTGTAATGGAGGGACTTTGTGCATGTGCAGTTTTGAGTCAGTTTGTCACAAATAATTAACTTTGTATTTCTCTGATGAGACACCCTTAAATCATATCCTCAAATTTTTGAAAGTTTGGACTTCAGCCTTTTTATTCCCTTGCTTTATTATTTTCTTGCTCCTCCTCACTGCAGCAGATTCTGACATATAAACTTGGCCCTCATATGTTTTAGGAGCTCTGAGATTGCTGAGTATTTGTAAAAACAGCTTGCATTTCTCTAGGATTTTCATCTGAAGAGTCCAAAGTTCAACTAACCATTCATTCTCAGATCCTTTCTAGAAGCTCATTGAAGAGATGGACTACCTAAAGCACTAAAGATAAAGAAACTGCCCAAAGTCTAACAACACCGGACGTGCTTGCTGTATTTCTGGTCTGTCATCCGTGATCTGTAATCTGACCTAATGTTATAATTTTAATGACTTTTTTTTTCAGGAATCTTTCTACATCCTGCTTCCCAAATTGTCATTTTTAGATGTGAACTACAAAGATTCACTTGTTGGTGCTTTTGAAAACATCAGAGGGCTAAAAAATAGCATGTTTTTGTTTGGCAGAACATTTTCTTCAGCTTAACTTTTATTATTTTGCTTGAGTTTGCTTGAACTGGAAAATAGATGCCATAAAGGGATAAAGTAACACCAAATAAATTTTAAAGACTATCAGAAGAGAAGATGATGTATCAAAATGCATATGAACCTGAAGCATTTTCTATTTGTTTTACTGAACTTCTGACAATCATGTGAAAGGACAGTTGCATTTGTAAAAGTTTAAGTATCTTCAGAAGACTCTACACCAGACAACTAACTGTAGAGAGAAGTTCAAAGACTAAACTCATGGGAAAGGGCGAAAAAGAATGTCTGAATTTATACACCATATCTGATAGGAAAAAACTTTAGAAGAAAACAAACATAGCTTCTAGCAAATAAACTGAAGATATTGCAGTGTCAGGTTAGAGGTTTCTGTCTGAATTTTCATTTATAGAACTTCTTGCAGAAATGAGCAGAGGGCTTCCTGCTTCCAAGCAGGAAGCATAAAATTGGCTAGAATTGGAATCACACCTACGGGAGCTGAAGTCAAACCTGGATGGATAGTTTCCACCTTGAATAGAAGAAATGGAATGGGTACAAAAGCAATTAGTCCTGCCCTGTGCAGCTCTGAACACCTGCCAAACAAGCAGTCCTCCCTCATCACTCAGTACTGAATTTTCTCATGCTTCTGCCTGTGTGATACCAAATATTTACCAAAGAAAACTGCTGAAAGGAAAGAAAACTTGTGTGTTTATATAATTTAGTCTTTTTCCTATGCTTTACCAGTAGATCTGTTGTGCCCCTGCCCATGCACATACAGACAGAGGAGAGCTCAGGCACACTCCATTCCTGTTTCCCCTGGTTGTATGGAGCAGCTTTTTAGTTTTAATCTCCAACCTACCACAGAATTGTCGGTGAAGGCATCAGGGTTATTCTCATAAATGAACTTCTCCACCCTCAGCTGACGCAATTTGAACATCTTGGATCCTTTGTTATTGAGGAGAGAAAGCTCTTCTAGCATCACATCTCTGGGGATGCTGATCTTCTTCCCCAAGTTCAGCTTGGACACTTCTTGTGGCATGACTACAAAACACATGAAATGGGACACTTTAGGGAGTGCTCTGGTGCAAGTCTCTTGTCCATTGCTTCCCTGCATCAGCAGTGACTTCAAAGCAGCCAAATTATCTTTTAAATTACGATTTAGGAAATAACCTGTGCACCAAATTTTTACGTTGATGAATGACGCTTTGGATATAGATGGGTAGAATTTACTCTGGATTGCAATCAAGGCAAATCTGCACAGAGAAGAGTTGCATAAGGGTGAAGCTAGATGCATGTGTTCTACATCTGAAGCACCTCAGACAGTGCAGCAGGATTCCTTAGTACTGCATACTCTAAAATGCACCACAGGCTTGTCTGGTTACTGCCCTGCACTCGCTTCCCTTCCTCTGGAGTTAGATGAGAGGCAGTCAGCTCTTTGGATTGGGCTGACCTATAATAAATAAAGACACCTCTGATGTGCTTTGTTTTAAACATTATCCTGAAACCATGGCAAGATTGTTATGATATCTGTTTGTTTGTTCTAAGGAAAATTTTTGAAAGGAAAAGCAGTCGCTGTTCTCTTCAAATCTTAATACGTTGGTTACTTGGTAAGTCCTTTTCCCTTTACTTTGGTACCACCAATTCTCCATCAAAGCAATAGATTCAAGCATTTTCAGTGTAAAAATCTTGCAGAAATGCAGTTAAAACTTTTCATTCAGAAACAAGCAGCTTTTCCTAGGCTTTCTCTTCTCTGTATTAAGCAAAGACCACTTATCCACCTCTACATCTCATTTACAACAGAGAATGAATCTCCATCCTTGAACTGGTATAAAATTGGCATAAGCCCATTCATTCTATTAGGCATTTTCTGAATAAATTATTGCATTTTTAGCAAGCCAATTTTATACGGCACTATTTCATAGCACAGGAGGAAATGCCCTTTAACTAAAAACTGGATTTTTACTTACTGGTTTACTTGAATAAAGGATTAGGGACAAACAGAAAAATATATACCTGTACCCTAGCAAAGAAGTTTCTACAGCCTTTTGGAGAATTGAAGAAAGGGACAGCACTGAATTATCGCTTTTCAAAACGTTCCCCATGCTGTCAAATGTAAAGAGAAGCTAAGGATATCACAGTTAATTAAAAGTCACCCTATCCAATACACGGGTATTCTGTAGAATGAAAACCATCCCAAGTTATACTTTTCTTGCTGTCTCTAAGAGACTTTTTCAACTACTGAGTGCTGGAATCAAAGGAATTCTCTTACACAGAGGAAAAAAAAATTAGAGACAAAGGTTATGAGAGAGAGAATGATGTAGAATATAACTAGGCACTGCAATATTGATACCCATAAAAGATCTGTTGTCTTTCTATTCACACTAGTGTGTATCCAAATTAATGCTTCAGGTGAATGTGAGTTTACAAAGTGCACTCTAGGTCAACATTTGACCTGAGTGTGTGCGATGGTTTTGAACAGTAAATTAGAAAATATGATATGGTTGAAGCCTGAGCTTTAGTAATATTTGTGGCTCTGCCTCCTGGTGTGTTCACTGTATGTCTTGCTCTGGGAGTTCAGTCAGACACAGTGTGAAATTTTAAAGGCTGAAGTTCAAATTGAAATCCAAACAACTCTCACGTGTGCAGTTTTGCATATCTTACCTTCGTGTGTCAGCTTCCCAATGAGTTTAGTGGGCTTTTTCCTTTTAACAGGAGCAGGAGTCCCTGCAAGGGGCATTCCCACAAAGAGTTCTCTGCTTTGCTCTAAACACACAAGGAAATGGAGAGTGAAACACTGGAAAGGTATTTCTTGCCTCTCTTTTAGTTGCCGTCTACAGTTAAGAGATACACAGCCTTCATTTCACACACAGGTTCTTTTCCACCCCTTCCACATGAAGGAGCTAGTAAATGGTATCATCCCATACAGAATATCAGCAGCAGGCCATTGTGGTGATCTCTGGATACTTAGCATTATGACACACAATATGGCAGCAGATCACAGCAGAAGCATTGTCAAGGTGCCACATAGCACTGTCATCCAAAGTAGGCATTTTCATTGCAGCATGGCAGTCTCCCAGCACCCAAGTGTGCCTCAGTGGTACTCTGTTACCATCTTTTGCCACAGTAACAGAATGTCAATGTGAAAATTTGCTCAGTCATACTGTGTTATAATACCATGCAATTATTAGATGATAATATTTATTTTTGTATAAAGATTTTGGGGCTGTCCATGAGATATTTGGAAGTGTTTTGAGTGATGTGCAAGTTTGATTTGGATATTTAGGTAGTCCTATTAGAACAGGTATTCAGGAAACTACTACTGCAAGTTCTGAAAACAAAACAAAACAAAAAAACCAAATTAAAACTCTAAGTTATTCTGTCTTTTATAACTGCTACTGTTTTGTTACAGAAGGGCTGGAGAAAGAAGGCACAGGAAGACATGTTAAAGGAAAAGTAATTCGCCCAAGCTGTTTGAAGTCACTTGCACCTGTATCTTATGTATTCATCTTATTGCACACCATTTTGGAGGGGGCAGGAGAGGAAGAGGGGGATTTCTTCTGTTCTCCATCTCTGTCCCCAGATAGGATAAGAGGTCTGTACTGCAAAGTCAGTGAAAATTAGGAGAAACCTCAGCAATTCCACTTCAGGCAGCTTCTTAAGTCCTTCTTGGGGGCTATCACACATATTGTAAGTAGGGCAAATGTCTTGCCTTCACTTCAGCACTGTCCATTCCCAAACTACAGCATATAGGGGGACAGATCCTAGCCTAATGCAATACAATGCAAAGAAAAATGAGCAAAGACCCATTGGCTTCAGCAATAGCAGACAATATCTAACCATCTCTGTCCTTGCACTTCTTTGCACTTCAGTTGCTTAAAATTTCAGAACTGAAGACCTTAAACTATGAGTTATATTTTAAAACTATCAAGCAAACAGCTGGGTCTATGAGTTTGTACACTGCCCTTGTTGTGATCAAGACATTTTTATCTCCAATGTATTTTGCAGTTTCATTCCACCATTGCTCCTTTTGCAACTTGATTTTCATGTGATGAAGTGATGATAACTGCTAAAAGAAGCCCAACCACAGCAAACCAGCTCCAATCACATTGGCAGATACTCTCTTGGATTAGTTTTTATTTCAGATTTCCAAGCTTTTTTTTTTAACTGAGATGCTGCCTATGTAGTTCACATCATAAAAGAGCCCATCCTGGTGTATTCCCAAAGCAAGCGTGAGCAGGTGCAGGCATAAAGCACGCGCTGCACATTCTCCTCGAGCAGACGGACATCTGCTTGGCCATATAAAAGAAGCAGGTCCTACTTGACAGGAAAGGGGCAGTGCTGCCAGGAGGTGGGGGGGTGGGAGGTTATGGCCCATCTGATGGGCTATAAGACTGGCAAAACAGAAGGAAATAATCTGTATGCCCCAAACATGAACTCTTTGGGGTAAGGCAGAAAGGGCTGGCCCTGGTGAGGAACCATGCTCCCCTTGTACACCCATTCCCAAGGAGCAGTGAGGGCAATTCCATCCCATTCTGCTGTCCTCCTTTACTAATCAAGCAGGACTGGGGAGTGGAAAACCTGCTGCATGCAATTGGTCTAGGAAAGGGGCAGCAGTCTTTCTCTATGGCCAGGGTCCAGGGCTACACTGGGACTACTGCTCTTTCAGCCACTCCACCGTGAGGAGGCTGCTGGAGCCTCAGTTCCCATCCTCCCCACTATGCCATATACATAAAGCCAGGGCCACAATTATCATTTTCTCCCCTGAGCTCTATTTCTTGGTTCAATTCCTCTGTCTTTTTCTGCATCGGTCTTTGCAGCAGTCATTTCCTTGGTTTTGCTGAAAACCAAACCAGTCTTTACCCTCTCCAGCACCTGCTCTAAACTACTTTGCTGCCCGGTCAACTCACCTCAGGCTTGCAGTGCCAGGCTCAGACCAGCTCATACGCCTGCCCCAGAGCTCGCCAGTGGGCTGCTTCCTTCTAGCCCGTCTCTGGGTGCTGCTGGAGAGGTTTGTCCAGCAGCCCCGTTCACCCAGGGTGCCTGGGCACAGACAAGCTCTGCCCAGTACAAAGTGCTGATGCGAAGTGCTGTGAATTTGACTCCTGAAGGCTGCTCACAGAGGCATCCTGCAGTTATTAATAGCCAATGGCCCAGAGGGCAGAGTCTCAGATAGCACTGCGGCCAGCCCCGAGGAGAGGGAAAAGGAAAAGATTGCTCCTCAGGCCTCCTGCATTCATTGCCTCAGTGTCCAGGAAGACCAGGCACTCCATAGTGCCTCGCTTTTTCCTCCTCTCTGTTCAGATCAACACTGTTCTCCTTCCTCCTCTTGTTGCATTTTAATGCAATTCATAAAATGTTCTCAATATTCTGTTTGTCAGTAATGCCTTAAAAACTCTCTTGGGTCTTGCTCTGTTTTACACCCTCCTTCTTCCCTTTCTCCTCACTTCATCATTCAACCCAGTGTTCTCTAGGCTCTCATACATAATTCCTAAAATGCCAGGCATTCAAATAATACATCAGAAAGCACAGAAGAAAAATAATTTTATGCATTAAGCAAGTAGTAGTAGGAAAACCACGAACTCCAGAAAGCTATTTACAGAATTTTAGGAAGTAGCTGTGTAATGTGTATGGGAAACCCAGCAAAATCAAATAGCAAGGTGTCGTGGTTTATAAAACCACAGGGACAATTTTTTCTAAACACCTGGTGGGCTGAGGCAGGGACAGGGAGGGTTTCACTCACCACTTAGGGTCACGGGCAAGAAACCGACATGACTAGTGGAGAACAACGAAAACAATTGAATTTATTAACTATTTACAACAAGAAGCAGGATATTGAAAGAGATAAACCACATCTTACAAAAAGGCACTTCTCCCCCACCCCTCCCTTCATCCCAAAGCCCAAAGGCTTTGTTCTGTACCTTCTCCCCGACCCCGGCAGCACAGGAGGGCCAGGGAGTGGGGGAATGCAGTCAGTCTGCCGCTCTTTCCTCCTCACAGTCTTTTTTGGCCGCCACGTGGAGTTTCCAACAGGGCTTCAGTCCCTCGATGACTCCCCCGACTCTGGCATGGGGCTTCTAGTTCCAGTGTGGGGTCCTCCACGGCTGCTTCTTTTCTTCACCACATGGCAAGGGAAATGCTGAGAGCGTTCTCTTCCGTGGTTCCAACTCAGTACCAGCATGGTCATCTCTCTCAAAATCTCGCTTCTCTTCTCCACTGCAGGTCTTCATTGGCCCCTGGGAAAACGGACTCCCGGGCGAGCCATGGCAGAGGCTTGGGCTACAGCAGGTCAGTTCGCAGAGGCCAAGCAGGCGGCTGGACGGCCAGACCAGCCCGCCCGAGCTGTGCCCTGCCCGGAGCTGCGCCAACCCATTGTTCTGTCCCCCCTCTTAAATGTGTTATTTGCAGAGGTGCCGATGGGCTCAGCCCTGGCCTGGGGTGGGTCCAGTCTGAAGATGGGACACTTCAAGCAGTTTCTTACAAAAAGGCTAAGTGATGGTGATGTCCCTTCCCCCACTCCCCCTGTTACCAAACGCTTGGGGGGGGAGGGGGGTGACTTGTTAAGAGTAATTAAGTAGTTACGAGTATGAGAAAAAACTTCTTTACAGTGAGGGTGACAGAGCACTGGAACAGGCTGCCCAGAGAGGTTGTGGAGTCTCCTTCTCTGGAGACATTCAAAGCCCGCCTGGATGCGTTCCTGTGCGATCTGATCTAGGTGTTCCTGCTCCGGCAGGGGGATTGGACTAGATGATCTTTCAAGGTCCCTTCCAATCCCTAACATTCTGTGATTCTGTGTAATTTAAAAGAGGAGCCACCACTGTAACCCCTCCCTTGCCGCCAGCAGCAGAGTGGAAGCTAGGGGAACTCTTAGCAGTTGCTTAAGGAGCCACTACGTCCCTCCCTGCTACCAGACAACCCCCCCTCCCCCAAAACCATAACACAAGGAAACTAATTTCCTGATTCACTACAGAAGTAGGGTTGATTGCCTGCATTTGGGATGGCTTTGTACATGCAAATTACTCTCTTTCTTTAGCTCCTGTTCATTGTGAGACAACTTTCCCTGTTTTTTTCCACATACCCAGCTGGGTTCTAGTTCTAGGATGAAGGGAACGTATCTCATTTTACTGGATTACTCAAAGATGCACATACCTTTCAGCTTCTATGCAAAGCAGAAATCCTACAGAAAACATTTTCTTCCTACTTCACACTGGATCAAAATCAAGTTGTCCACTGAATAAACCTACAGTCTAGTAGGGAAAAAGAAAAACCAAAACACAGCTGTGATTTTTGTGGAAAATCATCTGCACAGAGAACTGCAAGCAAAATTGAAATAAAGAAACATCAGGACACAGTCACTTTCCCTTTTTCCTAGATTTTGCAGAGTTGTTGCTGCTTGCACCAAATGCATGTAAAACTTCCCAGAGTGCTAAGTTGGTTGAAAGCACAAAGTGTTAACCCCCAGTACTGTTTGGAAGATCATGTAGATCATGTATAAGAGTGCTGTAACATACCTAGGGGCAATAATCAGCCTTTATACCCTGCTTGGAGTCACAGCATATATGGCAAGGTTTCCAATTTTCCTCTTGCTTGCGTCCATATAACCACTATGTATACCTCACATTGTGTCTGTAGCACAGCTCTCATTCTTCCTCTTTCCTACCTACTGTAACACCGTGCTGTAAGCTTTCCACTGTCAGAATGCTGTGTCCTTCACTGAGCCCAGCAAATAGACCAGGATGATTCGTGGGGGTCAGATGTCCCAGATCCTGCCCCCACACTCCCATGCTGGTGATCTGGGAGTAACTCCTGGAGCTGTGCCAGTGTAAAACAGGTGCAGGGGACAGCACAACTGAACTGTAAACATGCACTGCCTGCTCTGGGCACCATCACAGAGCCTCATGTCTGGTGAAGGCATTTACATCTGCACGAAGCTGGAGGGTGTCAAATACTACTATCACAACTGACCATCTGTCCACACTTCACACCCACTCTGTGTGTGACACTGCCACAGAGGAGCAGGTCTCTTGGTGTTGGCCAAGCCCTGCTCACTGCAGGTTGTAGAAAGAAGTATTTGTTCACCACATTTATTTCTCTTGGATTAATTTAGCACCAATGTGAGCATTTGCCCAGAGTGCCCAGTGCCTGCTATGAAGGCCAGTTGTGCTCTGTGAGATGCAGCTCTCCTATTCAAGATCCCTGCATTAGAAACCCTATTTATCAAGGGAGCTATTGCCTGTCAGAAGGTGATGCCATGGGGGGGGGGGGGGGGGGGGGGGGAGGGCATTGTAAGAACAGACACAATATGCTGCGATATTGCTTAAACTCAGCAGTCCTTTGCCTCTCCTTTCCCAAAGGCATGAGGTGCAGTTACCTCTTAGTGTTAAAAAGTTTCTAGCTCCATTTTTATAATCATCTGAGAAATTAATGTGATTTATATTATGAGGTGAGAAGCTGAGAAATGCAGCTACCAGTGTATGGCACCTTCTTGAAGTCACTAGAGTGATGCCAAACTGCCTCTTCTCTACTTGCTTACAGAAGCTGTTTTCAGACCAATTTATAGCTGATGTATTATTTCTCCAGTCATCTCCTATGTCTTCCTCAGCACAGATTACACCTTAGGGGAACAGGTTGTGCCAGATGGATATCATATGGAAACCTGCTGGATTTTGAGGCATGGTATAGCTCCGGAAGATGATGTAGCAGGGAAGTATGTGGTTGCTCTTCCCTGCCAAGAGCATGACCTGCTGCTCCTCTGCTTCCTCCCATCCCAGGGGTCTACAGCTGCTCCTGCAAGGCAGCTGCAGGGAGAGAGGAGCAGAGCAGGCTGGAAGGGAGGAGTGTGCCCCGTGGCTAGCGGGTAATTGGAGGTGAGCAGGAAATGCATGTGAGCTCTCCTGCAGAACTCAAGAGAGACTAGGGCAAAACAATAGCAAGGAGATAAAGAGAAGGGATGTCTGGCATGGTGTCAAAGGATCTCAATCAGGACATGGAGAGGTGTGCTCAAAAGTGAGGACCAGGAACTTACAGCAGTTTAGGGTGAGGCAACTTCAGGAGACAAGGCTCCTCTGTGGATCCCTAGGCCAAAGGGCAAGAGGCAAGCAGGGTCAGGGTCAAGGCCCACGACCTTGAGGTCCAGCTTCAAGGACTGATGGGAACTGTGTTCTGATGGGAACAAAGCATTTGTATGCCAAGTCAAGGTCTCATGTGAGAAGTAGGCAAGGTGGTGAGGAACTGGAAATTAAACAGGTTGAGCAGGCATATGAAGGAAAGTAAGCTAGGAGTAGAGAGTACAGAACAGGATCTTTATCCAGGGCTCAGAAATAGTATTTGGAAGTTGAAATGATCAAATGGGGAGATTCCTTTATGCCCTAGATGCTGGTGAGTAGTATTTAGGTTCCTAGGCCAATCATCAGAAACTCCAATAGCAAAATCCAAGGTTTAGACTAGCCTCTTGTCCAGGTTTTTCGGTGCTGTTGTGGCTGTGGCTGTCATCAGGCTCAAATTGTGAAGAGACCTTGGCCACCTTCACTTCGAAAGATGATCCATAGCCCTCATTCAGTGCTATGTGAAGTCCTGTTCTGTCTCTGCAACCCTGATCCTCCAGAGGTTATTTTCATCTGCATGTGTATATATACTTATAGCAGGTGAGACACAGGACCTAAGAGTGCATCTGGGGTGTACTGCACAGAGCCTGAGCCTTGAAAGCAGAAGGAATGTAAGAGAGGGTTTATCCTATTAGCATGGCACCAGGATTTATAGGGTGATTTGGATAAAACAGTCTTGTGTCTGACACTTATGCACCAAGCCACATCCTTAACTGAGATTCTCACCTCCTACTCTACCTTCAAATAAAATTATATATCTCCATTTTCAGTTACAGGCTGAGAACACAATCCTGCTCCTTTCTCTTCTCTATGCACATTTTCTCCTGAGAGAGAATGCGAGAGAGAAATTTCTAGTTCACTAGTCTAGAAATGTCAATGGTGGATCTATAGACTTCCCATGTGCCGTGCCATGGTGCCAGGTTCAGCAGCTCAGTGGCTTTTTCCACTGGGAATATTGTCCCAATCTGATATCTCTGCCATAAATATTACAATGAAATCAGCATAGATAAGAAGTTTTGTAGGGCTCTTACTCTTCTCTTACCCACTCACGCTACTCAGTGCTCAAGATTTTAGATCATTACAAGCTTTGCCTGATGAGGTGTTTTAGTTTTGGGTTGGAGGGAGCTCAGGGATTTACCTGGAGTGTGGTGAGGTTTGGTGGCTAAATCCAATCTTTGAGTACATGGAGTTTCCACTTAGGTCAGTGGGGTAGTACATGTGCTGCCGATAGAACATTTGAACACTTCAGGGAGGAGTTTTTAATCATACAAGGAATTGTCTGTATCTCACTGTGACCACCTCCCTCTTTCCAAATACACCATTTGCTTAAGTAGCCTTCGGAGCAGGCTGCATATAGCTTTGCTTTATCTGACGTATATCTTCAAAATTAATTTATTTTTGCACTGAATTCTTGTGCACCTAATTTCAGATGATCTAATTTCGAATTGTTGACATTTGCAAAATCATTTGAAGAGCAGCACATGAGATCTGCCTTGTTATACAGTGCTAGAAGGACATAAGCAATAGTTAAAACAGGCATCAGCTGCAGGGCTGTCTCCTGAGTGCACTTTGATCATGGGGAAGTCTAGCAAACAGCATCAGTCTAGCCAATAGCCTTCACCATTTTAATTTTCCAAAGACAGAGAATTAAACCTTGACCCTGCTCACCTGTTTCGCTGGAGCCCAGGACTAATCTGCGCTGAAAGTATTCATAAGCAGCGGATTTCAACGTGACTCAGTCTGTTCTGAAAAAGAGTTGCAAAACTCTTGATTTGGCATTTTTGGGTTTTTTTGTTTTTATTTTGAGTTGCATCATATATAATTTGTTATTTTAAAATATTTCATATATGCTGAATCTCTTCCACTTTTACACAGACATCAGGAAGACTTGTCAATAGTTTGTAGCACCGCAACAGTTAATGCCAGGCTCCTTCCTGCCACTAAGTGGGCTTAATGCACAATGAAATGCAGGTCTGGGACAGAGAAATATGTAGGATTTGATCACAGAGCTGGCGTGTGTGTTGAAATAGCTGTCATGCCCATGGTGTGTTATATGCTGGGCAGCTCCGCGTGCTACCACACAGGAATCCCCTCCAATCTGCAGCATTCCTCTCTCTGCCAAAACTCCCCGGTATGAGGCTGGCCTTCTTCTCTGGTAGGTGGGACTGAGCAACACCATATGTGAACGCTGAAAGAGGATAGATTAGGAAGAACGGATTTCCTAGGATTTTAAAACTTAAAGACTTAACAGGCAGATGCCAAAACCCCAGGTAACTCAGACAAGAACAGTGGCAACATCTAGCGGCCATTGAAGCTATAGGTCTGTGCTGCCTGGGAATACCCTTATTCTTCCTACATGCCACATACTTGCCCTGCTGTGCTCTTTGCTGGACAGTTCCCCTTTCAGCGGGTATGATTGTTTGGACATAGATGTCCCCACTAGGCACCTTATTATTTTCTGGTTTTAAACTACTCTCTGAGTAGCACACTGAAGTCCAAGGCCATCCCTAGTCTGATGCATAGCGGTTCAGTAATCCTTCAACTTTTCTTTGGGTGAGTAACCTCAGGGCTGGCTCCCTTCCCACCTTTGAAAGTCTGTTTGTCTGGCTCTTTCTGACATGATCTGCTGTGAGAAGAAATGACTCTCACTTGAGAAGGTTGTAGAGGTTAACAGGGAATTTAGTCAGAGGCCTGGACATAGCAACGGTGCTGCAATGTATCAAACCATCTGGAGTAGCTCCTAATCCTACTATGTCAGCTTTATTAAGCAAAACAAGATGCAGGCCTAATCTGCAGCCTGTGCATCTGTAGATTTATTTCTTTGGGAGCTGTATTTCTGGTTGGACAGAAGCTCGGGTTTGGCATCGGCAAACATCGTTGCTGCTTTGTGTGTTTCCTGACCGCAAATCAATCAGAAATATTCTGGATAGCCCCAAGATCCACATCCATACTACTGCATAAGGAACCCCTCCTTGTAATTAATTTGAAAAACATCCACAAAATGATACCTGGACAAGCGTCCAGAGTCTGCAGTCCAAACCTACAGCTGACCCCAGCGTCTTGTGCAGTGCTCAGGAATTCCTGTGTGTGAGTGACTATGTCTGGGAAAGGCACCTGCTAACACTTGTCGTAAACTGAGCACAAGGAACCCCTCAGGATCCAGAAATTGAGTAGACTTTAACATGAATTGGGTTATGATTAGAACTAGAATTAGGCTTGGAGCCTGAGGATACAATGGGATATATTTGATTTTCTGACTGATTTGTTTTTCTGATCTCTTGGTTAATATTAAACATTGAATTTTTCAAGCTTATATTTGGATTTACCAGAGCTGACAACTTCGGTTGATACCAGATTTACAAGCAGAGGATAGGGTTTATGTTAGAGCAGGCTGAAGGGCAGGGCTGAAGGGCAGACCAGCTGGGCTTGGCCCATAAATTTTTTCACTCTGTCAGTAAGTGAGTGTTTTATATCCTATAGTACCAAAGTTTTGCATCTCAGTTAAGTTTTTACTTGCATGCCGCTTTTTTTTTTATGTATAGGAGTTTTAAATCCAATTTAGGTGTTTTTACTGCCGAGACATCTCATCCTTTTTTGGACTCCTTATATTCTCTTGGCCTTAGTAGTTTGTTGGTAGTGCTAACTGCATGTGCTGTACACATAGCAGTTATTTCTGGGTGCCAGGCAAAGAAGGTGACAAAATGCCACATGTAAAGTGCATATCACAAGTTTATTCTTCTGCACAAACAAACAATAAGTGACTGTAAATTTGAAGAAAAAAAAAAGACAAAACAGAAAAAAAAATATTTCCATAAACAAAGATGCCAATTCTGTTCTTCTTCTGGGGTCACATCTTCCACCAGACAGAGCACTGCTGCTGGGCTCCCATTTTCAGAGCACTGACAAGTCTCTTCTAGGAAGAAGGTGTGGTAGGGGATGCTGGATATTATAGCAGAAAGGGAGCATATTCTTTCCAAGGGACAATTGTTACTTGCACTGTGCTCATGTCTGGCAATCAGTGACTCCTCATCACACCAGTCTCTTCCAAGACTCTTCCTCTCAGCTAGTACAGGATGTTGAGGTTATCTCTGGCAAGTGTTCCTATATATTCAGAGGGAAAGGACTGATATTTCTGAAGCAAAGATAAACCTCCAGAATTGCCATAGCTGCAATGTGTAACCAGCAGCATGCTAGAGAGGAGGGATGATAGGCAGTTTTAAATCAGAGGCCATGCAGACATCTTCAAATGCTTAACAAAGGGACACTAGGGTTTGCCTACCACTGCACCTTATAACTTAGCCGGTGGGAGATAAAACTTGTCAAACAACTGTTTATGTCTGTGCTTGTTCAACAGCTGAGGAACTAGAAATTTGGAGAGGCTCAAGACAAGCTTACATGGTTCAAAAGTATTCCTCATAACCTCACCAGGGACCTTTCTAAGAGGCCAGCCACAATATTTTCATGAGCAGACACTAGCAGAGCTGCTTGAAGCCAACAGTAGTGCAGGTTTCTTCCTTATAGCTTAGCAGATGCATCTCAGTATTATTTCTCTTGCTACTTTCTCATGCTACTTTCAGACAAAGGCCTCATTTGGGATACTCCACAAGCACTGTAGGCCTCATCTGCAACACCCTCTGCTTCTGCAGATCAAGTCCTGTGTCAGCATAGGATCCAGAAAAGATTGGGAGGGGCGGAGGTCCATCAAACTCCTTTGGCTTTGCTTCTAAGCGTAGCTTTGAACCAAGGATGTTAGAAATGAAATGCAGGATCCCAGCCTCCTGGTTCTTTTCCTTGCTCTGTAATATCCATTCTCCAATCAGACCTAACTTTTTTCATCTCCTGCCCATTAAATTATCAGAAATGATGCGCCAAATGCAGTTTTCCACTCACATGGGTCCTGACATAAAATATTCAACAGTGTTTGGCCATCACTCCTTGGCTTGCATCAGTGTCTCCCAGAAATCTGGACTGGAACCACTGAAATACTAACCACATGCAATCTTCCTTACGTGCTAAGGCCAGACTTCTCTATTTTTCCAGTGTCAAAATTAATTTCCCAAAACACTCAGGCGCACTTACCTTTAGGGGCCTGAGGGAAAGGGACACTAGAGTAGGATTCAGACTTTCTGAGGTTATTTCTTCACTGAAGAATTATCTTGAGCACTCTTTCTCTGGTCCACACAACCCCTCTCTACACCTGAGTTCAGTGATGCTTTCAACCTAGGCTAGCTTGTCTGTCTAAGGCTAGTAACTAAAACCATTAGCCAGTGACAGACAGCACTCCACAAAGAAACTAGAGACAAAGCTTTTGGAGCACTGCTAGTCCTTCGATTCCTTCCCACAGCTTTCCTAGAAAAATAGAATACTCCTCCTTTCATGTTTGGGAAGAATCACAGAGATTCAGCTTACTACAGCACAGAATTTTTTCTCAGAAATGCTGGCAAGGCAATGAAGCACAGGATGAGTGAGAAAGCAATCATCCAAGTTAGGTTTTGTAGCATGGCTGCTCCCCTTCACCAGAGCTAAGTGGATTCTGGTGATGTGAATTGACTCTGTGGTGGTGATTTGTCCTAAAACCTCCCCTCTGAGGCTTTACAGGAACACACGGAACACCACCTCTTCCGTTGAGGTTGGCTGCTCTTGTGTCATACAACCAGGTGCAGCACCTCTTCTGTCTCAGCCACCCCTTCGCTCATTAACTCAAGGCATTCCCAAAGGTTTTCTCTCCATCCTCTCCTATGGCTGATAGTTTGCCAAGTGAGGTGTAAGTGCTGTCGTCCTCCACCACCACCCCTGCCCCCAGCATGCTCTTCTATGTTTCAGGGCCCCCAGGAATGTGCACTGCAAACACAGGCCTGCTGAACAAGCCCAGCCAGAGTATGAAAGATTCAAAGGCAGGATTGTGTATTACTTTTCCTTTTCTCTCATTCTCTCCCTCACAGGCTTCTCTGGGATTTGAGCTGCTAGCTAGGCTCTCCAGCCCTCTTTTTCTCCACAGGAGAGCACACATGCAAAATCCTCAGGTGCTCACAGAGAAGCACCTTAGAGCCTCCAAGAAAAAGTAGATTTCCAAGCTTTTGTGAAAAGAGCTACACATTGTAAACTCCAGCTGTGTGAAGAAAGGTTGGCTTGGACTTAGTGTGAAACCACACTAGCTGCACTGCTTACAGACTTGGCATCAGATCCATTTGCACTCCTTTTTTGTTCCCTACAGTTTCGTACATCCAAAGTTTGTGTTCAGTCCAGTCAGAGAATGGCTTCTGCTTGAAGGAGAGGAGCAAGTCTAATGAAATGGAGACACGCCTCAAGCAGGGCTGAGACCCTCATCCCGCCTCCAGTACTCATTCCTGAGGGTCTAGCAAAAGGCTGGGCAACTCTTGCCCAGGAAGAGGTGGCAAGCCCCTTCCCTGCAGCTGGGATATCTGCTGTGTTTGGGAGCCAGTGCTTCAGGAGCAATGCTTTCTTGGTGTACTTGTGGGATCACACTGTAAAAGTGGCTGCTGCAAAAGAGGGAGCACAGGCAGACCAAATGGCAGGGGTGTATACAAAGCAGAGCAGAGATCACATGCACACACATGCACAGTTCCTACTAATATCCTGAATTCTTCCTTGGGAAAGGGAATGCTTTCTTCGTGTATGTCTTTAGTGTAGCAATCAAGTCTGAGGCTAGCCTGAGACATTCAAGGAACAACTAGTCCTGTTTCCCCAGCATAGCCAGCAAACTGAGCTCTGTATGGGTGTGTGAGTGGAGATCCTATGGTACTCTCAGAGCACTTCAGTTCTTCCCAAATAGACCCCATACTTAAATAATTTCACATGAAATTCTGCTTCTGACTTCCTGTTTCCCTGTCCTCCACTTCCATACTGAGAGTGTCTATAAAGGGGCTCCGCCTTCCAGCTCATCACAGAGTTTTCAGCAAGTTTTATGTCACGAACCATTTGCAATCTAGCCACACTTCTGTCCTAAACTAAACAAAAAGATGACGTGCAAATGCATATTCCATCCTGCCTCCTTTTAAAGCCAACAGTACCTTCTCCCACACAATCCTCCTTTGTACTTACAGCACCGGATCCTGTTCCAGTGGGACTAATGCTGCAGGGCCTTCCATGCGCCAGCCAGCCACTGCTTGAGCTTAGCTTTGACTTTGTGTATCCTCAAAAAATGATACTTCCTTCTGCAGTTCCCCCAGTTTGCGATAGTCCATTGAATGCCCCTCTTTTGCAAACTGCTCCCAGACCTGATAGCCATGTGTAGCACCAGCTAGGGTGACTCTCCCTTTTACCCCCAGCCCTGGTGGCTGGAGGAACAGGCACACATGGTCACCCTCCTGTGCAAGGCACACTGCCTGCCCACACATGCATGTGCAAACACCAACACCCCTGCTCACTCTGCACTCTTGCCTCCTTTCCCATGCCCCTCCAGAGGGGAGCCTGGGAGAAGTGTCCAAGGCGAAGCCCCACTTCTACTTTTACTGCCTGCTGAGTGTTGCTGTGTGCATGTGTGTGGATGTGCGTGTGTACAGACTGACAGGCTCAGAGAAAAGCAGTCTGGCTCAGAGAAAAGCTTCCTGGAAAGCTCTTGTCCCCCAGTCTCCCTCCATTCAGGGGTGACTCCAAAGACCTTGGGAAAGGAAAACCGCTACCACCTACATGTCCCATGTGAGATAACCCATGGCATTCACCCCCTCCAAAGGTGGGTTTTCTTCTTCCTGCTGTAGCTGGAGCCAGTAAGCCTTGCCGTGAAGTGGCCGCTCTGAGATCAAGAGGAGGCTGGAGGAGAGGGTGGTGCAGAAGGGGAGTAATTTTTTTTTCTCTTTTTTTTTCATTTTGTGTCACTCATCCCAACGTACTGAGCTGACATGAAAGACAAAATGAGCGCTATCTCTGTGGGGCCATGGACGGGATGGGAGGGGTGCCTGCCTCAGTGGTGGCCAAAGCTCGGCCTCCACACATTGGCCTGCATCCCCGTTCTTGCTGCTGAGAATTTGGGCCTGGCCACCTGAAACCGAGAGGCCGAGGCTGGGTTTGGGGAAGGCCCCTGGCCTGCCTGACCAGGCTCTGGGGAGCTCTGATATGGCTTTGGGGGCTGGTTGAACTCCACCTGGAAGGGTGCTGGTGTAGCAGGGGCAGAAGAGGCCATTTCTGTTCTCCACACTGGCTCATCCAGCGTGGTGGCCGAGCGAGGCACAAGCACAGTGGGTGCCAGGCTGCTTGAGGCTGGCATGGGAGCCGGAGTGGAGAAGCGACGAATCTCCTGGGTCTTGGCTGTTTTCACGGGGACCTGCTTGGCTGCTGTGAAGGATGAGCTAGCCTGTGGGGCTGGCTGGCCAGGAGACTCCTGAGTGCTGGGGCTTGGGGGATCCCCAAAACAGAACATGGCTGACTTTAATTGATAGGGCTGGTGGCGCATTAAATCAATGACCTTAATCCCCGATTTCTGGCCAGGTGCCTTTTTCACTTTGCTCTCTGCTTTGCTAGTCTGAGATTTGCTGGCTGCTAGGGGATAGAAAGGGGAATGCATTGGGTTGTAAGCTATGGGAGGGGGAGCCCGGATGTTGGGTGAATATTTCCAGGATGAGGGTAGAGAAGGGGAAGGAGAGGGGGTTCTTGGCTTGGACTCTGGCTTCGGTGTTGTCTCCACCACAAACTTGTCCATGCGGCTTTGGCGTTTGGCAAAGAGCTCTGCCCCCTTGCCTTTAAGCTGTGGCATGTCCTGGGCCCCGTTTACCAGTCCAGCATCTTGCTGCTGGGGCTTAGGAGCCACTGGAGGTGGGGTCTTGAACTTGCGGCCAGAGGACTGCATGAAGTTGCAGGCCTCAGCACCCAGGCTGAGGAAGTCCTCCTCAGGCCCAGACTCAAAGCCTGCCCCGGGATGGTCACTTTTTGGCTTCTCATCCAGGTTCTGCACCAGAGATAGGAGCTCAGGGTTGGGTGAATTCTTCTTCTCCTCAGGCTTACTGAACATGGGTTTCTTGTTGCCCCGCCGGCGAGCCTCCTGCAGGATGCCTGTGCGGGGAGCAGGCACTGCAATCCTCTGCTCTCTGGAGGTTAAGGGCTCAGAAGGAGGTCGTGGCATTGCTGGTGAGATGGCAGGAGAAGGCTGCTTTGGCACAGGAGAACTGCTTATTGTGTGCTGTGATGGTGCTGGACTAATATACAAAGAAGAAGAGGCTGTTCCAGGGATTCGTGGCTGGGATGCTGCAGAGGCCATCTCCCCTCCTGGCTTTGAGGGAGTTGACAGAAAGATAGAGGTGGTGGATGTCCGGGCAGTGTTGGCAGAAGGCTTAGTCTCTGGAGCATTTCCTCCTGCCCTTGGCTGTGACTGCAGTGGTGATGCTGGCCTTCCTGGTGCAGGAATATACAGAGATGTGGAAGAGCTGACTGGGCCGCAGTGTGTTGGCACTGATGCATTGGCAGGTGCTCCTGCAGCTGGAGGTGAGAAAGGGGGAACCACCATGCTTTGCCCACCCAGACTTTCACTAGGCTTTTTGGGTGCAGATGGCCTGAAGATGACAGATGATGTTGCTGGGCGTTGGCCAGAAAAGCCAGGAGTAAAGGGCCGTGCAGACCTGTTGAACATGCTCGTTGTGCTTGCAGAGAAGGGGTCGGGGGTGCTGGGGGGAGGCAGGAAGAAAGTGGGGGTAGGGGGAGCCAGGAGCTGAGCAGGGAGGGTGGCTGGCTGCTTGCTGGGCACTTGCACACCCTCCATGTGGATGCTGAGGGGCACACTGTCTGCCTTCTCTGGAACAGGCATATCTCCGTTCACTGTGCCCTGCTGTGGCTGGGCAACTGGCGCATGCGGGGGGCTCTTATGTGTCGGGACTTTCTCAACTGTGTACTTTCCAGCCCGTTCCCTCTGCTGCTCAAATAATCGTGCTCCTTTACCTGAGGCCTCACTCAAACCTTTCTGCTTCTCTGCCTTCTGTTCAGAGTCAGACTTGGACTTTTCAATGTCCAAGTAAGTGTTGTCCCAGTCTGAGTGATTAGTTAGGCTTCGGGCGTCAGAGAAACCTTCTTCATCAAATTCAGACTCACTAGTTGGAAAAACTCCGTCTTCCTCCTCGTAGGAGCGGTCTTCGTCAACACTCCCAAAGCTTACTAATGTGTACTTCTTAGCCCTCTGTCTGCGCTTCTTGAACATCAGCACCCCCTTGGAGTGGGGGTTGGGTGCATCTGTCAGCAGGGATGCAATGGTTTTGCACTTGGTTTTGGCTTCTTTCACGTTCTTCTCTTGGATGCTCTCGTGGCGGTGGAGCTCTGCAAGAGACAAAAAGAGGCAAGCTGAGAGCTCAGCAAAAGGCTGGGTGGGAAAAGATAAACAGTGATATGGCTATAGGTGTTCTAGTGCCCATATGAGGAAACACACTGTCACTCCCTGCCCTTCTTTTTCTTTCCTACCTTTGCTGATAGTGCCTTTAGGAACTGCTGATAGAAAACCAGGAGCAGTTTTCTCTTTCCTTGCAAACACAATAGAAGTCCATGCAGCTGTGGAGAGGTAACTCCCCCAAGCCGGACAGACGGTCTCTGTTTCCTCGTCAGGCCTGGAATTTCCTATTTCTGGGGCATGTGGCCAAGAGTCCCAGGCTGTACCTCACAGAATTTTTACAGTGCGTGCCCTTGCTCCTTGGAATTTTTACCATTTACTTATCACCCTGAAGGTGGAGCCCTGCTTTTTATAGACCTTCCTTCTACTGTATGGAGGATTCCCAGGAGCAAGTAATCTCTCTGGCCCTGAGAGTCTGCGAAGCAGCCACTGCTACTGTTAGCACCCATTCATGTGTGCAACGGAAGAGGTGCTCTGCAGGCACTGCCAGGCTGCTCCTGCTCTGGGCCCTGTAGTGCCAGCTACAGTCAGAGTGTCTTGCAGCAGCACTGTGTGGAGGACTGTTCACTGCTCTCTGCATCAGCCCTGCAACAACAGGTGGCATGTTTTCACCCTTCCTGTGGTCTCTTGCCTATGCCCCATGCCCAGCAAGGAAGAAGAGCACCTACTCCTGAGCAAGAATCCGAGACCCCCACAACTGATCAGCCAGGCCACAAGGAATCCACTTGGCTTGCTTGGAAAAGCCAGCACCTGTTGGGACACTGGCAGGAAAGTGTGGGATAATCATTTTGCACCTGCTCTGCCAGCCCAGCGGTCAGTAAACCCCCAGGAAGGAATGCTGTGTTCCCTGCCTTGTGTGCAGGGAAAGCTGGGGGTGAAGAAAACCAAATTTGGCTGCCCTAAGGAAAGTATGGACCTGCCTTGAATTAGTGCTCAAGTTACAGAAATCAGTGCTAACCTTGCACAGAAAAAAACCCACATACCTAAACCATAGACTAATTTCTGATTTATTTAATTACATCCTTTTCCTTACTCCCCTTGTCTTTTTCCCAGCATGATAGTACAGATGAAACATCCATCCACTGCCTGCATCTAATAATTTGTTAAAAAACTGTGTAGCACCTTGTCCAGCCATGACATTCTCAAGAAAGAGTTAGAAAATTACACCCTGCTGAAGGAGGAGAGGAGAGGAGAGGAGAGGAGAGGAGAGGAGAGGAGAGGAGAGGAGAGGCT